>CM044550.2:35521358-35717413 GCA_024416835.2 Perccottus glenii | reverse complement strand
GTGTTCTGTCTCTGCTGTGTTCTGACTGTGTTCTGTCTCGGTTCTTCTGTTCGTACTGTGTTCTGTCTCTCTTGTGTTCGAACTTAGTTCTGTCTCGGTTCTGTTCGTTCTGTGTTCTGTCTCTCTTGTGTTCGGACTGTGTTCTGTCTTGGTTCTGTTAATACTGTGTTCTGTCTCTCTTGCGTTCGGACTGTGTTCTGTCTCTCTTGTGTTCGGACTGTGTTCTGTCTCTGTTGTGTTCGGACTGTGTTCTGTCTCTCTTGTGTTGGGACTGTGTTCTGTCTTTGTTCTGTTTGTACTGTGATCTGTCTCTGTTGTGTTCGGACTGTGTTCTGTCTCTCTTGTGTTCGGACTAAGTTCTGTCTCGGTTCTGTTCGTACTGTGTTCTGTCTCTATTGTGTTCGGACTGTGTTCTGTCTCGGTTCTGTTTTTACTGTGTTCTGTCTCTCCTGTGTTCGGACTGTGTTCTGTCTTTCTTGTGTTCGGACTGTAATCTGTCTCGGTTCTGTTCGTACTGTGTTCTGTCTCTCTTGTGTTCGGACTGTGTTCTATCTCTGTTGTGTTCATACTGTCTTCTGTCTCAAGTTCTGTTTGTACGGTGTTCTGTCTCTCTTGTGTTCGGACTGTGTTCTGTCTCGGTTCTGTTCGTACTGTGTTCTGTCTCTCTTGTGTTCGGACTGTGTTCTGTCTCTCTTGTGTTCGGACTGTGATCCTTCTGTCTTGTGTTCGGACTGTGTTCTGTCTCGGTTCTGTTCGTACTGTGTTCCGTCTCTCTTGTGTTCAGACTGTGTTCTGTCTCGGTTCTGTTCGTACTGTGTTTTGTCTATTTTGTGTTCGTACTGTGTTCTGTCTCGGTTCTGTCCGTACTGTGTTCTGTCTCTGTTGTGTTCAGACTGTGTTCTGTCTCGGTTCTGTTTGTACTGTGTTCTGTTTCACTTGTGTTCGTACTGTGTTCTGTCTCGGTTCTGTTCATACTGTGTTCTGTCTCGGTTATGTTCGTACTGTGTTCTGTCACTGTTGTGTTAGGACTGTGTTCTGTCTCTCTTGTTTCAGGACTGTGTTCTGTCTCGGTTCTGATTGTACTGTGTTCTGTCCCACTTGTGTTCGTACTGTGTTCTGTCTCTCTTGTGTTCGGACTGTGTTCTGTCTCGGTTCTGTTTGTACTGTGTTCTGTCCCACTTGTGTTCGGACTGTGTTCTGTCTCTGTTGTGTTCGGACTGTGTTCTGTCTCTCTTGTGTTCGGACTGTGTTCTGTCTCGGTTCTGTTTGTACTGTGTTCTGTCTCTCTTGTGTTCGTACTGTGTTCTGTCTCTCTTGTGTTCTGTTCACTGTGTTCTGTCTCTTTCTTGTGTTCTGACTGTGTTCTGTCTCACTTGTGTTCGGACTGTGTTCTGTCTCTGTTCTGTGTTCGGACTGTGTTCTGTCTCTCTTGTGTTCGGACTGTGTTCTGTCTCTGTTCTGTTTGAACTGTGTTCTGTCTCTCTCTTGTGTTCGTACTGTGTTCTGTCTCTCTTGTCTTCGTCCTGTGTTCTGTTTCGGTTCTGTTCGTACTGTGTTCTGTCTCTCTTGTGGTAGTACTGTGTTCTGTCACGGTTCTGTTCGTACTGTGTTCTGTCTCTCTTGTGTTCGTCCTGTGTTCTGTCTCTCTTGTGTTCGGACTGTGTTCTGTCTCTCTTGTGTTTCAGTCCTGTGTTCTTCCTCTTGTGTTCACTGTGTTCTGTCTCTCTTGTATTCGGACTGTGTTCTGTCTAGGTTCTGTTCGTACTGTGTTCAGTCTTACTTGTGTTCGGACTGTGTTCTGTCTCGGTTCTGTTCGTACTGTGTTTTGTCTCTCTTGTGTTCGGACTGTGTTCTGTCTCTCTTGAGTTTCGTCCTGTGTTCTTCCTCTTGTGTTCGGACTGTGTTCTGTCTCTCTTGTATTCGGACTGTGTTCTGTCTAGGTTCTGTTCGTACTGTGTTCAGTCTTACTTGTGTTCGGACTGTGTTCTGTCTCGGTTCTGTTCGTACTGTGTTTTGTCTCTGTTGTGTTCGGACTATGTTCTGTCTCTCTTGTATTCGGACTGTGTTCTGTCTAGGTTCTGTTCGTACTGTGTTCAGTCTTACTTGTGTTCGGACTGTGTTCTGTCTCGGTTCTGTTCGTACTGTGTTCTGTCTCTCTTGTGTTCGGACTGTGTTCTGTCTCGGTTCTGTTCGTACTGTGTTCTGTCTCTCTTGTGTTCGGACTGTGTTCTGTCTCGGTTCTGTTCGGACTGTGTTCTGTCTCTGTTGTGTTCAGACTGTGTTCTGTCTCTCTATTGTTCGTACTGTGTTCTGTCTCTCTTGTGTTCAGACTGTGTTCTGTCTCTGTTGTGTTCGGACAGTGTTCTGTCTCTGTTGGTTTTGGACGGTGTTCTGTCTCCCTTGTGTTCGTACTGTGTTCTTCCTCTGTTGTGTTTGGACTGTGTTCTGTCTCACTTGTGTTCGGACTGTGTTCTGTCTCTGTTGTGTTCGGACTGTGTTCTGTCTCTCTTGTGTTCGGACTGTGTTCTGTCTCGGTTCTGTTCGTACTGTGTTCTGTCTCTCTTGTGTTCGGACTGTGTTCTGTCTCGGTTCTGTTCGGACTGTGTTCTGTCTCTCTTGTGTTCGGACTGTGTTTTGTCTCGGTTCTGTTCGTACTGTGTTGTGTCTCGTTTCTGTTCGGGCTGTGTTCTGTCTCTCTTGTGTTCGGACTGTGTTCTGTCTCTCTTGTTCGGACTGTGTTCTGTCTCTCTTGTGTTCGTACTGTCTTCTGTCTCTGTTCTGTTCGTACTGTGTTCTGTCTCTCTTGTGTTCGGACTGTGTTCTGTCTCTGTTGTGTTCTTACTGTGTTCTGTCTCGGTTCTGTTCGTACTGTGTTCTAACTCTCTT
Organism: Perccottus glenii; assembly: GCA_024416835.2. NCBI lineage: Eukaryota > Metazoa > Chordata > Actinopteri > Gobiiformes > Odontobutidae > Perccottus > Perccottus glenii. The sequence continues at coordinate 35,714,527 of CM044550.2, read as the reverse complement.
GTGTTCGACTGTGTTCTGTCTCGGTTCTGTTCGACTGTGTTCTGTCTCTCTTGTGTTCGGACTGTGTTCTGTCTCTGTTGTGTTCTTACTGTGTTCTGTCTTGGTTCTGTTCGTACTGTGTTCTGTCTCTCTTGTGTTCGGACTGTGTTCTGTCTCGGTTCTGTTCGTACTGTGTTCTGTCTCACTTGTGTTCGGACTGTGTTCTGTCTCTGTTGTGTTCGGACTGTGTTCTGTCTCTCTTGTGTTCGGACTGTGTTCTGTCTCTCTTGTGTTGGGACTGTGTTCTGTCTCAGTACTGTTCGAACTGTGTTCTGTCTCTCTTGTGTTCGTACTGTGATCTGTCTCTGTTGTGTTCGGAATGTGTTCTGTCTCTCTTGTGTTCGGACTAAGTTCTGTCTCGGTTCTGTTCGTACTGTGTTCTGTCTCTATTGTGTTCGGACTGTGTTCTGTCTCGATTCTGTTCGTTCTGTGTTTTGTCTCTTTTGTGTTCACTGTGTTCTGTCTCGTACTGTGTTCTGTCTCTCTTGTGTTCGGACTGTGTTCTGTCTCTCTTGTGTTCGGACTGTGTTCTGTCTCGGTTCTGTTCGTACTGTGTTCTGTCTCTCTTGTGTTCGGACTGTGTTCTGTCTCTGTTGTGTTCGTACTGTGTTCTGTCTCTCTTGTGTTCGGACTGTGTTCTGTCTCTCTTGTGTTCGGACTGTAATCTGTCTCGTTCTGTTCGACTGTGTTCTGTCTCTCTTGTGTTCGGACTGTGTTCTGTCTCTGTTGTGTTCATACTGTGTTCTGTCTCTGTTGTGTTCGGACTGTGTTCTGTCTCAAGTTCTGTTCGTACTGTGTTCTGTCTCTCTTGTGTTGGGACTGTGTTCTGTCTCGGTTCTGTTCGTACTGTGTTCTGTCTCTCTAGTGTCGGACTCTGTTCTTCTGTCTTGTGTTCGGACTGTGTTCTGTCTTGGTTCTGTTTGTACTGTGTTCTGTCTCTCTTGTGTTCAGACTGTGTTCTGTCTCGGTTCTGTTCGGACTGTGTTCTGTCTCTCTTGTGTTCGGACTGTGTTCTGTCTCTCTTTTGTTCGTACTGTGTTCTGTCTCTCTTGTCTTTGTACTGTGTTCTGTCTCTCTTGTGTTCGGACTGTGTTCTGTCTCTGTTGTGTTCTGACTGTGTTCTGTCTCTGTTGTGTTCTTACTGTGTTCTGTCTCGGTTCTGTTCTTACTGTGTTTTTCTGTCTCTTTTTGTGTTCTGACTGTGTTCTGTCTCGGTTCTGTTTGTACTGTGTTCTGTCTCTCTTGTGTTCGGACTGTGTTCTGTCTCTGTTGTGTTCTTACTGTGTTCTGTCTCGGTTCTGTTCGTACTGTGTTCTGTCTCTCTTGTGTTCGGACTGTGTTCTGTCTCAGTTCTGTTAGACTGTGTTCTGTCTCAATTGTGTTCGGACTGTGTTCTGTCTTTGTTATGTTCGTACTGTAATCTGTCTCTGTTGTGTTCGTACTGTGTTCTGTCTCTCTTGTGTTCGGACTGTGTTCTGTCTCTGTTGTGTTCTTACTGTGTTCTGTCTTGGTTCTTTTCGTACTGTGTTTTGTCTCTCTTGTGTTCGGACTGTGTTCTGTCTCTCTTGTGTTCGGACTGTAATCTGTCTCGGTTCTGTTCGGACTGTGTTCTGTCTCTCTTGTGTTCGGACTGTAATCTGTCTCGGTTCTGTTCGTACTGTGTTCTGTCTCTCTTGTGTTCGGACTATGTTCTGTCTCTGTTGTGTTCATACTGTGTTCTGTCTCTCTTGTGTTCGGACTGTGTTCTGTCTCAAGTTCTGTTCGTACTGTGTTCTGTCTCTCTTGTGTTGGGACTGTGTTCTGTCTCGGTTCTGTTCGTACTGTGTTCTGTCTCTCTTGTGTTCGGACTGTGTTCTGTCTCTCTTGTGTTCGGACTGTGTTCTGTCTCTCTTGTGTTCGGACTGTGTTCTGTCTAGGTTCTGTTCGTACTCTGTTCTGTCTCTCTTGTGTTCGGACTGTGTTCTGTCTCTCTTGTGTTCGGACTGTGTTCCTTCTCTCTTGTGTTCGGACTGTGTTCTGTCTCTGTAGTGTTCGGACTGTGTTCTGTCTCGGTTCTGTTCGGACTGTGTTCTGTCTCTATTGTGTTCGGACTGTGTTCTGTCTCGGTTCTGTTCGTACTGTGTTCTGTCTCACTTGTGTTCGGACTGTGTTCTGTCTCTGTTGTGTTCGGACTGTGTTCTGTCTCTCTTGTGTTCGGACTGTGTTCTGTCTCGGTTCTATTCGTACTGTGTTCTGTCTCGGTTCTGTTCGTACTGTGTTCTGTGTCTCTTGTGTTCGGACTGTGTTCTGTCTCGGTTCTGTTCGTACTGTGTTCTGTCTCTCTTGTGTTCGGACTGTGTTCTGCGTCGGTTCTGTTCGTACTGTGATCTGTCTCACTTGTGTTCGGACTGTGTTCTGTCTCTTTTGTGTTCGGACTGTGTTCCGTCTCTCTTGTGTTCGGACTGTGTTCTGTCTCGGTTCTGTTCGAACTGTGTTCTGTCTCTCTTGCGTTCGGACTGTGTTCTCTCTCGGTTCTGTTCGAACTGTGTTCTGACTCTCTTGTGTTTGTACTGTGTTCTGTCTCTCTTGTGTTCAGAAGGTGTTCTGTATCTGTTGTGTTTGTACTTTGTTCTTTCTCAAGTTCTGTTCGAACTGTGTTCTAACTCTCTTGTGTTTGTACTGTGTTCTGTCTCTGTTGTGTTCGGACTGTGTTCTGTCTCTCTTGTGTTCGGACTGTGTTCCGTCTCTCTTGTGTCCGGACTGTGTTCTGTCTCTCTTGTGTTCGGACTGTGTTCTGTCTCTTCTGTTCGGACTGTGTTCTGTCTCTTCTGTTCGAACTGTGTTCTGTCTCTTGTGTTCGGACTGTGTTCTGTCTTTGTGTCTGTGTACTGTGTTCTGTCTCTGTTGTGTTCGGACTATGTTCTGTCTCTCTTGTGTTTTGTACTGTGTTCTGTCTCGGTTCTGTTCGGACTGTGTTCTGTCTCTCTTGTGTTCAGACACTGTGTTCTGTCTCTGTTGTGTTTCGGACTGTGTTCTGTCTCACTTGTGTTCGACTGTGTTCTGTCTCTGTGTTCTGTTCTGACTGTGTTCTGTCTCTCTTGTGTTTGGACTGTGTTCTGTCTCTGTTCTGTTCGACTGTGTTCTGTCTCTCTTGTGTTGACTGTGTTCTGTCTCACTTGTGTTCGGACTGTGTTCTGTCTCTGTAGTGTTCGGACTGTGTTCTGTCTCTCTTGTGTTTGGATTGTGTTCTGTCTCTGTAGTGTTCGGACTGTGTTCTGTCTCTCTTGTGTTCGGACTGTGTTCTGTCTCACTTGTGTTCGGACTGTGTTCTGTCTCTGTAGTGTTCGGACTGTGTTCTGTCTCGGTTCTGTTCGGACTGTGTTCTGTCTCTATTGTGTTCGGACTGTGTTCTGTCTCGGTTCTGTTCGTACTGTGTTCTGTCTCACTTGTGTTCGGACTGTGTTCTGTCTCTGTTGTGTTCGGACTGTGTTCTGTCTCTCTTGCGTTCGGACTGTGTTCTGTCTCTCTTGTGTTCGGACTGTGTTCTGTCTCGGTTCTATTCGTACTGTGTTCTGTCTCGGTTCTGTTCGTACTGTGTTCTGTCTCTCTTGTGTTCGGACTGTGTTCTGTCTCTGTTGTGTTCTTACTGTGTTCTGTCTCGGTTCTGTTCGTACTGTGTTCTGTCTCTCTTGTGTTTGTACTGTGTTCTGTCTCGGTTCTGTTCGTACTGTGTTCTGTCTCTCTTGTCTTCGGACTGTGTTCTGTCTCTGTTGTGTTAGGACTGTGTGCTGTCTCGGTTCTGTTTATACTGTGTTCTGTCTCACTTGTGTTCGTACCGTGTTCCTTTCTCACTTGTGTTCGGACTGTGTTCTGTCTTTCTTGTGTTCGGGCTGTGTTCTGTCTCGGTTCTGTTGGTACTTAGTTCTGTCTTGGTTCTGTTCACACTGTGTTCTGTCTCTCTTGTGTTCGGACTGTGTTCTGTCTCGGTTCTGTTCGGACTGTGTTCTGTCTCACTTGTTTTTGGACTGTGTTCTGTCTCACTTGTGTTCGTACTGTGTTTTGTCTCGGTTCTGTTTGTACTGTGTTCTGTCTCTGTTGTATTCGGACTGTGTTCTGTCTCGTTTCTGTTCATACTGTGTTCTGTCTCTCTTGTGTTCGTACTGTGTTCTGTCTCTCTTGTTTTCGGACTGTGTTCTGTCTCTCTTGTGTTCGGACTGTGTTCTGTCTCGGTTCTGTTCATAATGTGTTCTGTCTCACTTGTGTTCGTACTGTGTTCTGTCTCTCTTGTGTTCGGACTGTGTTCTGTATCGGTTCTGTTTGTAATGTGTTCTGTCTCTCTTGTGTTCGTACTGTGTTCTGTCTCGGTTCTGTTCAAACTGTGTTCTGTCTCTCTTGTATTCGGACTGTGTTCTGTATCGGTTCTGTTCGTACTGTGTTCTGTCTCTCTTGTGTTCGGACTGTGTTCTGTCTCTGTTTTGTTCGGACTGTGTTCTTTCTCGGTTCTGTTCATACTGTGTTCTGTCTCTCTTGTGTTCGTACTGTGTTTTGTCTCTCTTGTCTTTGTACTGTGTTCTGTCTCTCTTGTGTTCGGACTGTGTTCTGTCTCGGTTCTGTTCATACTGTGTTCTGTCTCTCTTGTGTTTGGACTGTGTTCTGTCTCGGTTCTGTTCGTACTGTGTTCTGTCTCTCTTGTGGTAGTACTGTGTTCTGTCTCGGTTCTGTTCGTACTGTGTTCTGTCTCTCTTGTGTTCAGACTGTGTTCTGTCTCGGTTCTGTTCGTACTGTGTTCAGTCTCTCTTGTGGTAGTACTGTGTTCTGTCTCACTTCTGTTCGTACAGTGTTCTGACTAGGTTCTGTCTCCTTGTCAGTTCTTACTGTGTTCTGTCTGACTGTGTTCTGTCTCGGTTCTGTTCGTACTGTGTTTTGTCTCTCTTGTGTTCGGACTATGTTCTGTCTCTCTTGTATTCGGACTGTGTTCTGTCTAGGTTCTGTTCGTACTGTGTTCAGTCTTACTTGTGTTCGGACTGTGTTCTGTCTCGGTTCTGTTCGGACTGTGTTCTGTCTCTCTTGTGTTCGGACTGTGTTCTGTCTCGGTTCTGATCGTACTGTGTTCTTCCTCTGTTGTGTTCGGACTGTGTTCTGTCTCTCTTGTGTTCGTGCTGTGTTCTTCCTCTGTTGTGTTCGGACTGTGTTCTGTCTCTCTATTGTTCGTACTGTGTTCTGTCTCGGTTGTGTTCGGACTGTGTTCTGTCTCTGTTGTGTTTGGACGGTGTTCTGTCTCCCTTGTGTTCGTACTGTGTTCTTCCTCTGTTGTGTTCGGACTGTGTTCTGTCTCTCTTGTTTCGGACTAAGTTCTGTCTCGGTTCTGTTCTTACTGTGTTCTGTCTCTATTGTGTTGGGACTGTGTTCTGTCTCGGTTCTGTTCGTACTGTGTTCTGTCTCTCTTGTGTTCGGACTGTGTTCTGTCTCGGTTCTGTTCGGACTGTGTTCTGTCTCTCTTGTGTTCGTACTGTGTTCTGTCTCGGTTCTGTTCGGGCTGTGTTCTGTCTCTCGTGTGTTTGGACATTGTTCTGTCTAGGTTCTGTTCGTACTGTGTTCTGTCTCACTTGTGTTCGGACTGTGTTCTGTCTCTCTTGTGTTCGTACTGTGTTCTGTCTCACTTGTGTTCGGACTGTGTTCTGTCTCTGTTGTGTTGGGACTGTGTTCTGTCTCTCTTGTGTTGGGACTGTGTTCTGTCTTTGTTCTGTTCGTACTGTGATCTGTCTCTGTTGTGTTCGGATTGTGTTTTGTCTCTCTTGTGTTCGGACTAAGTTCTGTCTCGGTTCTGTTCGTACTGTGTTCTGTCTCTATTGTGTTTGGACTGTGTTCTGTCTCGGTTCTGTTCGTTCTGTGTTTTGTCTCTTTTGTGTTCGTACTGTGTTCTGTCTCGGTTCTGTTTTTACTGTGTTCTGTCTCTCTTGTGTTCGGACTGTGTTCTGTCTTTCTTGTGTTCGGACTGTAATCTGTCTCGGTTCTGTTCGTACTGTGTTCTGTCTCTCTTGTGTTCGGACTGTGTTCTATCTCTGTTGTGTTCATACTGTCTTCTGTCTCAAGTTCTGTTCGTACGGTGTTCTGTCTCTCTTGTGTTCGGACTGTGTTCTGTCTCTCTTCTGTTCGGACTGTGTTCTGTCTCTCTTGTGTTCGGACTGTGTTCTGTCTCGGTTCTGTTCATACTGTGTTCCGTCTCTCTTGTGTTCAGACTGTGTTCTGTCTCGGTTCTGTTCGTACTGTGTTCTGTCTCTGTTGTGTTCGGACTGTGTTCTTTCTCGGTTCTGTTTGTACTGTGTTCTGTTTCACTTGTGTTCGTACTGTGTTCTGTCTCGGTTCTGTTCATACTGTGTTCTGTCTCGGTTCTGTTCGTACTGTGTTCTGTCACTGTTGTGTTAGGACTGTGTTCTGTATCTCTTGTTTTAAGACTGTGTTCTGTCTCGGTTCTGTTTGTACTGTGTTCTGTCCCACTTGTGTTCGTACTGTGTTCTGTCTCTCTTGTGTTCGGACTGTGTTCTGTCTCGGTTCTGTTTGTACTGTGTTCTGTCTCACTTGTGTTTAGACTGTGTTCTGTCTCTGTTGTGTTCGGACTGTGTTCTGTCTCTCTTGTGTTAGGACTGTGTTCTGTCTCGGTTCTGTTTGTACTGTGTTCTGTCTCTGTTGTGTTCGGACTGTGTTCTGTCTCGGTTCTGTTCGTACTGTGTTCTGTCTCACTTGTGTTCGGACTGTGTTCTGTCTCTGTTGTGTTCGGACTGTGTTCTGTCTCTTGTGTTCGACTAAGTTCTGTCTCTGTTGTGTTTGAACTGTGTTCTGTCTCTCGTGTGTTCGGATTGTGTTCTGTCTCGGTTCTGTTCGTACTGTGTTCTGTCTCTCTTGTGTTCGGACTGTGTTCTGTCTCTCTTGTGTTCGGACTGTGATCCTTCTGTCTTGTGTTCGGACTGTGTTCTGTCTCGGTTCTGTTCGTACTGTGTTCCGTCTCTCTTGTGTTCAGACTGTGTTCTGTCTCGGTTCTGTTCGTACTGTGTTTTGTCTATTTTGTGTTCGTACTGTGTTCTGTCTCGGTTCTGTCCGTACTGTGTTCTGTCTCTGTTGTGTTCGGACTTTTTTCTGTCTCGGTTCTGTTCGTACTGTGTTCTGTCTCGGTTCTGTTCGTACTGTGTTCTGTCACTGTTGTGTTAGGACTGTGTTCTGTCTCTCTTGTGTTCGGACTGTGTTCTGTCTCGGTTCTGTTTGTACTGTGTTCTGTCCCACTTGTGTTCGGACTGTGTTCTGTCTCTGTTGTGTTCGGACTGTGTTCTGTCTCTCTTGTGTTAGGACTGTGTTCTGTCTCGGTTCTGTTTGTACTGTGGTCTGTCTCTCTTGTGTTCGTACTGTGTTCTGTCTCTGTTGTGTTCGGACTGTGTTCTGTCTCGGTTCTGTTCGTACTGTGTTCTGTCTCACTTGTGTTCGGACTGTGTTCTGTCTCTGTTGTGTTCGGACTGTGTTCTGTCTCTCTTGTGTTCGGACTAAGTTCTGTCTCTGTTGTGTTTGAACTGTGTTCTGTCTCTCGTGTGTTCGGATTGTGTTCTGTCTCTCTTGTGTTCGGACTGTGTTCTGTCTCGGTTCTGTTCGTACTGTGTTCTGTCTCTCTTCTGTTTGTACTGTGTTCTGTCTCGGTTCTGTTCGTACTGTGTTCAGTCTTACTTGTGGTCGGACTGTGTTCTGTCTCGGTTCTGTTCGCACTGTGTTCTGTCTCTCTTGTGTTTCGTCCTGTGTTCTTCCTCTTGTGTTCGGACTGTGTTCTGTCTCTCTTGTATTCGGACTGTGTTCTGTCTAGGTTCTGTTCGTACTGTGTTCAGTCTTACTTGTGTTCGGACTGTGTTCTGTCTCGGTTCTGTTCGTACTGTGTTTTGTCTCTCTTGTGTTCGGACTGTGTTCTGTCTCTCTTGTGTTTCATCCTGTGTTCTTCCTCTTGTGTTCGGACTGTGTTCTGTCTCTCTTGTATTCGGACTGTGTTCTGTCTCTCTTGTATTCGGACTGTGTTCTGTCTCTGTTCTGTTCGTACTGTGTTCTGTCTCAAGTTCTGTTCGTACGGTGTTCTGTCTCTCTTGTGTTCGGACTGTGTTCTGTCTCTGTTGTGTTCGTACTGTGTTCTGTCTCAAGTTCTGTTCGTACGGTGTTCTGTCTCTCTTGTGTTCGGACTGTGTTCTGTCTCTGTTCTGTTTGTACTGTGTTCTGTCTCTCTTGTGTTCGGACTGTAATCTGTCTCGGTTCTGTTCGTACTGTGTTCTGTCTCACTTGTGTTCGGACTGTGTTCTATCTCTGTTGTGTTCGTACTGTGTTCTGTCTCAAGTTCTGTTCGTACGGTGTTCTGTCTCTCTTGTGTTCGGACTGTGTTCTGTCTCTGTTCTGTTCGTACTGTGTTCTGTCTCAAGTTCTGTTCGTACGGTGTTCTGTCTCTCTTGTGTTCGGACTGTGTTCTGTCTCGGTTCTGTACGTACTGTGTTCTGTCTCTGTTGTGTTCGGACCGTGTTCTGTTTCTCTTTTGTTCGCACTGTGTTCTATCTCGGTTCTGTTTATACTGTGTTCTGTCTCTCTTGTGTTCGGACTGTGTTCTGTCTCGGTTCTGTTCGTACTGTGTTGTGTCAATCTTGTGTTTGTACTGTGTTCTGTCTCACTTGTGTTCGGACTGTGTTCTGTCTCTGTAGTGTTCGGACTGTGTTCTGTCTCGGTTCTGTTCGGACTGTGTTCTGTCTCTATTGTGTTCGGACTGTGTTCTGTCTCGGTTCTGTTCGTACTTTGTTCTGTCTCACTTGTGTTTGGACTGTGTTCTGTCTCTGTTGTGTTCGGACTGTGTTCTGTCTCGGTTCTATTCGTACTGTGTTCTGTCTCGGTTCTGTTCGTACTGTGTTCTGTGTCTCTTGTGTTCGGACTGTGTTCTGTCTCGGTTCTGTTCGTACTGTGTTCTGTCTCTCTTGTGTTCGGACTGTGTTCTGCGTCGGTTCTGTTCGTACTGTGTTCTGTCTCACTTGTGTTCGGACTGTGTTCTGTCTCTTTTGTGTTCGGACTGTGTTCCGTCTCTCTTGTGTTCGGACTGTGTTCTGTCTCGGTTCTGTTCGAACTGTGTTCTGTCTCTCTTGCGTTCGGACTGTGTTATGTCTCTCTTGTGTTCGGACTGTGTTCTTCTCGGTTCTGTTCGTACTGTGTTCTTCTCGGTTCTGTTCGTACTGTGTTCTGTCTCTGTTGTGTTCGGACTGTGTTCTGTCTCTCTTGTGTTCGGACTGTGTTCCGTCTCTCTTGTGTCCGGACTGTGTTCTGTCTCGGTTCTGTTCGAACTGTGTTCTGTCTCTCTTGTGTTCGGACTGTGTTCTGTCTTTGTTCTGTTCGTACTGTGCCCTTTCTCTGTTGTGTTCGGACTATTTTCTGTCTCTCTTGGGTTTGTACTGTGTTCTGTCTCGGTTCTGTTCGGACTGTGTTCTGTCTCTGTTGTGTTCAGACAGTGTTCTGTATCTGTTGTGTTTGGATTGTGTTCTGTCTCTCTTGTGTTTGGATTGTGTTCTGTCTCTCTTGTGTTCGGACTGTGTTCTGTCTCTCTTGTGTTCGTACTTTGTTCTTTCTCAAGTTCTGTTCGAACTGTGTTCTAACTCTCTTGTGTTGTACTGTGTTCTGTCTCACTTGTGTTCGGACTGTGTTCTGTCTCTATTGTGGTCGGACTGTGTTCTGTCTCGGTTCTGTTCGGACTGTGTTCTGTCTCACTTGTGTTCGGACTGTGTTCTGTCTCTGTTGTGTTCGGACTGTGTTCTGTCTCTCTTGCGTTCGGACTGTGTTCTGTCTCGGTTCTATTCGTACTGTGTTCTGTCTCGGTTCTGTTCGTACTGTGTTCTGTCTCGGTTCTGTTCGTACTGTGTTCTGTCTCTCTTGTGTTCGGACTGTGTTCTGTTTCTGTTGTGTTCTTACTGTGTTCTGTCTCGGTTCTGTTCGTACTTTTTTCTGTCTCTCTTGTGTTCGGACTGTGTTCTGTCTCTGACGTGTTCAGTCTGTCTCTCTTGTGTTCGGACTGTGTTCTGTCTCGGTTCTGTTCGTACTGTGTTCTGTCTCTCTTGTGTTCGGACTGTGTTCTGCAACGGTTCTGTTCGTACTGTGTTCTGTCTCACTTGTGTTCGGACTGTGTTTTGTCTCTTTTGTGTTCGAACTGTGTTCTGTCTCTCTTGCGTTCGGACTGTGTTCTGTCTCGGTTCTGTTCGTACTGTGTTCTGTGTCTCTTGTGTTCGGACTGTGTTCTGTCTCGGTTCTGTTCGTACTGTGTTCTGTCTCTCTTGTGTTCGGACTGTGTTCTGTCTCGGTTCTGTTCGTACTGTGTTCTGTCTCACTTGTGTTCGGACTGTGTTCTGTCTCTTTTGTGTTCGGACTGTGTTCCGTCTCTCTTGTGTTCGGACTGTGTTCTGTCTCGGTTCTGTTCGAACTGTGTTCTGTCTCTCTTGCGTTCGGACTGTGTTATGTCTCTCTTGTGTTCGGACTGTGTTTTGTGTTCGGACTGTGTTCTGTCTCGGTTCTATTCGTACTGTGTTCTTCTCGGTTCTGTTCGTACTGTGTTCTGTCTCTGTTGTGTTCGGACTGTGTTCTGTCTCTTGTGTTCGGACTGTGTTCCGTCTCTTGTGTCCGGACTGTGTTCTGTCTCGGTTCTGTTCGAACTGTGTTCTGTCTCTCTTGTGTTCGGACTGTGTTCTGTCTTTGTTCTGTTCGTACTGTGATCTTTCTCTGTTGTGTTCGGACTATTTTCTGTCTCTCTTGGGTTTGTACTGTGTTCTGTCTCGGTTCTGTTCGGACTGTGTTCTGTCTCTGTTGTGTTCAGACAGTGTTCTGTATCTGTTGTGTTTGGATTGTGTTCTGTCTCTCTTGTGTTCGGACTGTGTTCTGTCTCTCTTGTGTTCGTACTTTGTTCTTTCTCAAGTTCTGTTCGAACTGTGTTCTAACTCTCTTGTGTTGTACTGTGTTCTGTCTCACTTGTGTTCGGACTGTGTTCTGTCTCTGTAGTGTTCGGACTGTGTTCTGTCTCGGTTCTGTTCGGACTGTGTTCTGTCTCTATTGTGGTCGGACTGTGTTCTGTCTCTGTTGTGTTCGGACTGTGTTCTGTCTCACTTGTGTTCGGACTGTGTTCTGTCTCTGTAGTGTTCGGACTGTGTTCTGTCTCGGTTCTGTTCGGACTGTGTTCTGTCTCTATTGTGGTCGGACTGTGTTCTGTCTCGGTTCTGTTCGTACTGTGTTCTGTCTCACTTGTGTTCGGACTGTGTTCTGTCTCTGTTGTGTTCGGACTGTGTTCTGTCTCTCTTGCGTTCGGACTGTGTTCTGTCTCGGTTCTGTTCGTACTGTGTTCTGTCTCGGTTCTGTTCGTACTGTGTTCTGTCTCGGTTCTGTTCGGACTGTGTTCTGTCTCTGTTGTGTTCGGACTGTGTTCTGTCTCTGTTGTGTTCGGACTGTGTTCTGTCTCTCTTGTGTTCGGACTGTGTTCCGTCTCTCTTGTGTTCGGACTGTGTTCCGTCTCTCTTGTGTTCGGACTGTGTTCCGTCTCTCTTGTGTTCGGACTGTGTTCCGTCTCTCTTGTGTCCGGACTGTGTTCTGTCTCGGTTCTGTTCGAACTGTGTTTTGTCTCTCTTGTGTTCGGACTGTGTTTTGTCTTTGTTCTGTTCGTACTGTGATCTTTCTCTGTTGTGTTCGGACTATTTTCTGTCTCTCTTGGGTTCGTACTGTGTTCTGTCTCGGTTCTGTTCGGACTGTGTTCTGTCTCTGTTGTGTTCAGACAGTGTTCTGTATCTGTTGTGTTTGGATTGTGTTCTGTCTGTCTTGTGTTCGGACTGTGTTCTGTCTCTCTTGTGTTCGTACTTTGTTCTTTCTCAAGTTCTGTTCGAACTGTGTTCTGTCTCTATTGTGTTCGGACTGTGTTATGTCTCGGTTCTGTTCGTACTGTGTTCTGTCTCAATTGTGTTCGGACTGTGTTCTGTCTCTGTTGTGTTCGGACTGTGTTCTGTCTCTCTTGCGTTCGGACTGTGTTCTGTCTCTCTTGCGTTCGGACTGTGTTCTGTCTCTGTTGTGTTCTTACTGTGTTCTGTCTCTGTTGTGTTCTTACTGTGTTCTGTCTCAGTTCTGTTCGTACTGTGTTCTGTCTCGGTTCTGTTCGTTCTGTGTTCTGTCTCAATTGTGTTCGGACTGTGTTCTGTCTTTGTTATGTTCGTACTGTAATCGGTCTCTGTTGTGTTCGTACTGTGTTCTGTCTCGGTTCTGTTCGTACTGTGTTCTTTCTCTCTTGTGTTCGGACTGTGTTCTATCTCGGTTCTGTTTGTACTGTGTTCTGTCTCTCTTGTGTTCGGACTGTGTTCTGTCTTTGTTATGTTCGTACTGTAATCGGTCTCTGTTGTGTTCGTACTGTGTTCTGTCTCGGTTCTGTTCGTACTGTGTTCTTTCTCTCGTGTTCGGACTGTGTTCTATCTCGGTTCTGTTTGTACTGTGTTCTGTCTCTCTTGTGTTCGGACTGTGTTCTGTCTCGGTTCTGTTCGTACTGTGTTGTGTCTCGGTTCTGTTCGTACTGTGTTGTGTCTCGGTTCTGTTTGTACTGTGTTCTGTCTCTCTTGTGTTCAGACATTGTTCTATCTAGGTTCTGTTCGTACTGTATTCTGTCTCTCTTGTGTTCGGACTGTGTTCTGTCTCTCTTGTGATTGGACTGTGTTCTGCCTCGGTTCTGTTCGTACTGTGTTGTGTCTCGGTTCTGTTCTGACTGTGTTCTGTCTCTCTTGTGTTCGTCCTGTGTTCTGTCTCGGTTCTGTTCGTACTGTGTTGTGTCTCGGTTCTGTTCTGACTGTGTTCTGTCTCACTTGTGTTCGTACTGTGTTCTGTCTCTGTTGTGTTCGGACTCTGTTCTGTCTCTGTTGTGTTTGGACTGTGTTCTGTCTCGGTTCTATTCGTACTTTTTTCTGTCTCTCTTGTGTTCGGACTGTGTTCTGTCTCTGTTGTGTTCGGACTGTGTTCCGTCTCTCTTGTGTTCGGACTGTGTTCTGTCTCGGTTCTGTTCGAACTGTGTTCTCTCTCTCTTGTGTTCGGACTGTGTTCTGTCTCAGTTCTGTTCGGACTGTGTTCTGTCTCGGTTCTGTTCGAACTGTGTTCTCTCTCTCTTGTGTTCGGACTGTGTTCTGTCTCAGTTCTGTTCGTACTGTGTTGTGTCTCGGTTCTGTTCGTACTGTGTTCTGTCTCTCTTGTGTTCGGACTGTGTTCTGTCTCTCTTGTGATTGGACTGTGTTCTGTCTCGGTTCTGTTCGTACTGTGTTGTGTCTCGGTTCTGTTCTGACTGTGTTCTATCTCTCTTGTGTTCGGACTGTGTTCTGTCTCGGTTCTGTTCGTACTGTGTTGTGTCTCGGTTCTGTTCTGACTGTGTTCTGTCTCACTTGTGTTCGTACTGTGTTCTGTCTCACTTGTGTTTGGACTGTGTTCTGTCTCTCTTGTGTTCGGACTGTGGTCTGTCTCGGTTCTCTTCGTACTGTGTTCTGTCTCAATTGTGTTCGGACTGTGTTCTGTCTAGGTTCTGTTCGAACTGTGTTCTGTCTCTCTTGTGTTCGGACTGTGTTCTGTCTCTGTTGTGTTTGGACTGTGTTCTGTCTCAAGTTCTGTTCGGACTGTGTTCTGTCTCTCTTGTGTTCGGACTGTGTTCTGTCTCGGTTCTGTTCGGACTGTGTTCCGTCTCTCTTGTGTTCGGACTGTGTTCCGTCTCGGTTCTGTTCGAACTGTGTTCTGTCTCTCTTGTGTTCGGACTGTGTTCTGTCTCTGTTGTGTTTGGACTGTGTTCTGTCTCAAGTTCTGTTCGTACTGTGTTCTGTCTCTCTTGTGTTCGTACTATGATCTTTCTCTGTTGTGTTCGGACTGTGTTCTGTCTGTCTTGTGTTTGTACTGTGTTCTGTCTCGGTTCTGTTCGGACAGTGTTCTGTCTCTGTTGTGTTTGGACTGTGTTCTGTCTCAAGTTCTGTTCGTACTGTGTTCTGTCTCTGTTGTGTTCGGACTGTGTTCTGTCTCTCTTGTGTTTGTACTGTGTTCTGTCTCGGTTCTGTTCGGACTGTGTTCTGTCTCACTTGTGTTCGGACTGTGTTCTGTCTCTCTTGTGTTTGTACTGTGTTCTGTCTCGGTTCTGTTCGGACTGTGTTCTGTCTCGGTTCTGTTTGTGTTCTGTCTCAATTGTGTTCGTACTATGATCTTTCTCTGTTGTGTTCGGACTGTGTTCTGTCTGTCTTGTGTTTGTACTGTGTTCTGTCTCGGTTCTGTTCGGACTGTGTTCTGTCTCTGTTGTGTTCGGACAGTGTTCTGTCTCTGTTGTGTTTGGACTGTGTTCTGTCTCAAGTTCTGTACGTACTGTGTTCTATTTCTCTTGTGTTCGTACTGTGTTCTGTCTCTGTTGTGTTCGTCCTGTGTTCTTCCTCTTGTGTTCGGACTGTGTTCTGTCTAGGTTCTGTTCGTACTGTGTTCTGTCTCACTTGTGTTCGGACTTTGTTCTATTTCTCTTGTGTTCGTACTGTGTTCTGTCTCGGTTCTGTTCGTACTGTGTTCCGTCTCTCTTGTGTTCGGACTGCGTTGTGTCTCGGTTCTGTTCGTACTGTGTTCTGTCTCTCGTGTTGGGACTGTGTTCTGTCTCGGTTCTGTTCGTACTGTGTTCTTCCTTTGTTGTGTTCGGACTGTGTTCTGTCTCTGTTGGTTTTGGACGGTGTTCTGTCTTCCTTGTGTTCGTACTAAGTTCTTCCTCTGTTGTGTTCGGACTATGTTCTGTCTAGGTACTGTTTGTACTGTGTTCTGTCTCTCTTGTGTTGGGACTGTGTTCTGTATCGGTTCTGTTCGTACTGTGTTCTGTCTCTCTTGTGTTCGGACTGTGTTCTGTCTCGGTTCTGTTCGTACTGTGTTCTGTCTCTCTTGTGTTCGGACTGTGTTCTGTCTCGGTTCTGTGAACCAACTTAGAATTACACCTCTCTTTTAAAAAACAACAAAAAGGCCCACTCCGCTTCCGGCCGAGTGGAGTGAGCAACGAAGTTAGGCAGCTCCGCAAAAGTTTTAACAATTTAAATATCCTGGGTCAACGAACATCGCCCTTTGTCAGTAATTTACCTATAAAAATAATTTACTTTATTATATATTTGATATAAAGGGCACTCGGAAATACACACAAAAAAATGTTACAAGCCACACCCGCACCGGCTTGCACTGCTCCGGCTAACGACTCTGCTAACAATGCCTCAACCGGCACTGCGAATGCTATTGCAGCACAGGCTGACAAAGCCCTGACTAACACTGCTCCAGATAGTGAAGATATGGCCTGCTCACAAGATGAAGGCGTGATGGAACGCAACACAAAGAGAGATGGAAAGATCTCTGTGATGTTTCGGATAAAATAACCACCATGGACAAAGCACACGCAACCTTACAGAAGGACTACAATAAACTGCAGGAAAAATACATGGACCTGGAGAACAGAAGTTGCAGGCAAAACCTACGCATGGTGGGAATTAACAAAGAGATGGAAGATGGGAACCCAAGTCGCTTCATAGCAGAGTTTTTTCAGAAGTGCGCGGTGAAGAAAACTTTGAATCACCAATCCTGATAGATCGAGCTCAAAGAACCCTGGCCCCTAAACCCCGAGCAGGAGAGCGCCCGAGAGCGATGATAGTTCGCCTACATTACTACACCGACAGGGAGAAGATTCTGCAACTATCCAGGAGCAAAGGCAACCTATTTTACAAAGGATCACCTGTACATATTTTTCCGGATACGAGTCCAGAGGTCAGCAAGCAGCGAGCTTCTTTCAACCCGGTTAAGGTGAAACTATGCAACACTGGAATACCCTACCGTCTGTACTACCCGGCAAAGTTGATCATAACGATGGGCAACACCAAACATTCGTTCACGGACCCACGGGCAGCTGAAAACTTTATCAAAACCCAGGCCCCAACAATTGCACAGGGAGTGCACGTGGCAGAGTGGTTAGCACTTCTGCCTCACAGCAAGAAGATCGTGAGTTCAAAACCCGGCCGACTCAAACATTCTCGGCCAACTCTGGTCTTTCTGTGAGGAGTCTGCATGTCCTCCACGTGTTACCGTGGGTTCTCTCCTGGTACTCCGGCTTCCTCCCACCGTCCAAAGACGTGCATGTACAGATATCTTGGCAACTCTAAAGTGTCCCTAGTGAATGAATGTGAGAGTGAATGGATGTCTGTCACTGTCTATGTCTAAATGTCAGCCCTGCGACTAACTGGCCATTGTCCAGGGTGAACCCCGCCTCAGGCCCAAAGCTGCTGGGATAGGCTCCAGTCACCCGCGACTCTAACGGGACAAAGGTAGAAAATGAATGAATAAATTTGTATTTATCATTTAATGACACTACAGATGTCACAAAATCCACTCTCTGGGAAGCGCTAAAGGCATTCATTAGAGGCCAGGTAATCTAATGGAAAAGCCTGAAAAAAAAGCAACAAAGAGAAAAAGAAACTCAACTAAAAAAAGAAATAACAGAAATGGATAGACAACATTCATCTAGTCCCTCAGTACTTCTACATAAGAAAAAAATGGCTTTGCAGACTGTTATAAGAATTTTATTATTATAATTCTGTATATTGTTTATAGTTAGTAGGTGCTCATAGTTCTCTACAGGTCATGTCAAATCATGTCATGTCCTCTATGTTAGTCCAAGCATGGAGTAGACATAACTAGATCGACATGGGTTGCCATGGTACTTCTGCACCTGGAGCTGGGGCCTTGAGGGGAGTGTGTATGCAAGATACGCCTCCCACTGACAGCCCCCACTCCAGTGATATAAAATGTAATGTTTTGTTTACTTAGGTAAGCAAAACGCACTATGTACCTTTTGTATATATCTGTGTACTTTGCTTCCCTTGCAAGGAATAAAACCTGGCCTTTCGCTTTTATAATATAATCTGTCTCCGTGTCTCTCTGGATAATATAAGGATATAGAATTCTTTTTAACATATAGAATTCTTATAACATTTGGTGCCGTGACCCGGATCTCAATATTCGTTGTTTCTCATACAAAGAGGTGAGCTGACGTGCACGGAGAAATGCACAAAGAAAGCATTTCTTGTAAGTCCCAAGCTGTGCTGTTCAGCAGTAAGGGCCAGATATCCCCTCTGTGTGTGTGAACGCGATGACGAGATCTGGACGTAAAAAAAGAGAAGAGCAGAGAGACGAGAGGACAGAACAGACAAGTCTGGCTGCGGAACAACTGGACTATTGGACTGAAAATTCAGGTAAACAGCTGTTTAATTTATTTTTGGTGTGTGTGTGATTTTTAATACCAAAGCTTCCGGAAGTAGTAGTTTTGGAAATCTGACATATGTTGAGCGGGCTGCGTGTGAACTTATCACCATGGTTGATGTGTTTACATGAGGTTGGCCAGCATATGAGATTCTTAAACGCTGAAAGATCGAGAACCTAAATGTCATCTAATGGTGAGATTCGCTTTATCGAGAACCTACATGTAAAATCTTAACGGGTGAGATTTGAAGCCGAAAAAGTATGCGTTTTTGATCGAGAACCTACATGTAAAATCTTAAAGGGTGAGGTTTTAAACGGGATATTCTGATGTGAATCTGTGTTAAAGCTTGTTGTCTTGCTAGATTTTGGTTTGATAGATACCTTATGCTTTGTAAGTCCTCAGGTGTTTCTTGAAACGGACCCGCGCGATTAGTTCATTTGGCCGTGACAAGTGCGAACCTCTATGCGAGATAGAGCACCTAATTACAAGAAGGAGTATGAGATCTAAAGAGCTTGTCTAGAGAGCACAAGAATTTGTCTTAGATTAATAATCACGTATCGTAATACGCCACAATCGAACTGCCTTGCATAGCTAGTATTGTTGGTTTTAATGGTGCGTTGGACGCACAGGAAAGCTCGAGCTGACTCTTTAATCGAGACCCTGCCGAAACCTATGGTTAATGGTGAGATTGGAGTCCAGTTGCGCTTGGACGTGACGATAGGAAGACGTGAGGCCACGTATAGTGTTCACTGCATGTGAAGCGGTGATTTTTAAAAGCCCACGAGCTTTTGCTGAAAAATGTTCACTGCTGGTGACGCGTGAGTGAGAGAAAAAAGAAAAAGCCCACTGAAAGTGAAGGGGCTTATACTGAGAATTGTTGGCAATACTGAGAATTGTTGACCTAAAAAGTTAAAGATAAAGGTGTGTTTGAGAGAATAAATGTGTTATGAATGGGCCATTGTTGGATGAAGAATGAGTCTAATGATGTGAATCAGAACAACGGTAATGTTTTTGTTTAAAAAAGAAAGTTTGAACAACATGAGAGAGAAAGGTAGCTTCCATAAGCTATTTTTCTAGTTTGAGAAAAAAAACAGAGAAGTAGAGAAGAGATTTTGAAAGAAGTACACACATGTACTTCAAAACACTAATCATTTGTATTTTGTTTAAATGTTTCTGGGAGCCTCTAGGTCTCGGCTTCCTCCCTCCGGAAAACAGTGCCCTCTCCAAAACTTCCTCTGCACCCCACCTCCCACCTGCTTTTCGGCTGAAAAAAAAGGAAAAAAAAAACTGCAGACAGACCAGCAACATCAAACACGGAAGCGGTAAGATAAACAAATTCACACTAACGTTTATTTGTTTTAAATTTTGATCTATTGAAATTGACCAAAAAGGTATTTGTAAAGTGTGTTTGCAAATTGGAGGAAACTTGAAATTAATATGAATGTAATGTATTTCTCTGAGGAAAAATGCACAATTGAGAGCGAGGTGGAGGTGGGCGTGACAGACGAGAGGGCACTGAGAGGAGAGGGAGGTCGAAACTGGGTCCAGACGAGAGACGAGGATAACTGACCGCTTCAACAGGTCAGGTACATAAACACATAAAGACACATGTAACTGCACACACATAAACACATGTAAATACAGACACATAGACACAAACACAGACACATGAGACACACATCTACAGAGGAGGATGTGCTTTTGGTTTATGAGAGAAAATAATGAGTATTCTGTTACAGAACAGAGTTGGTTTTGTATTTTATGTGACACGTTCGTGTGAACATTAAAGGTTTGAAGAAGATAAAGATCCAACACTTGGATCCAATATAAAAGTAGTGATTGATGTTTTGCTAAACAATGTTGTGTATCTATTAGTACGAGAACTAATAGAGGTCCTTAATATCAGTGTGGTTCAAACACACGGTACAACGCCAATAAAAGAATGAAAATGATTACTTTGTAATTGGAAGAATTTAAATATGTGTCTTAAAGTTGAATTGCGCAGAGTAAGTTTATAAAGATAATATAACTTTATAGTTGGGCCATAAGCTCACATTTAAAAGAAAACAAGGTTACCAAAACCTAAGTAAAGAAAAGAAACATTTATGTATTTCTCTGGTTTGGTTTTGACAAAGTTTTGGAGACAGTGGATTCAAAGCAACCACTGTTTGGATTCACGAGGAATGTTTAAACACAAGATAACATTCTATGAAAGTCAAGGTAACAGGAGCTTCACAGCACCCTCCTTTTTTCTCCCAAGAGCGAGAAATGTTTGGTTTGGGTTTTTGTTTTTTTTAGCTCCACAGACAGTGTGGGAGCCTTTACATTAAACAAACTTTTAATGTTGAAAAATACTGAGTTATAAATGTCAGTGACAGAAACAGATTGCACTGAACTAAGGTGTTAAATAAAGTTTATGATGCTTAATTATGAAAACTGTTTGACCTTCTGACAGGTCTGTTGATATGAATAAAGTCCACATTTGAGTTTTATTGAATCTATGAAACATGATTTGGTAACTAAACGAGTAAATTAATGAGATTGAATATGGTTTTGGAGAAGAAAAACTTAAAGTTTAAGTAATTGGAAAATTGAAATGAAGATAGTTCAAAATAAATAATACTCATTCTTTATTTTGGTACTTTATAATTAAGGTATAGTGTCATCTATACAATAAAGATTTAAACTGTAATGTAAATTGGTAATCTGGTTTTGGTGATTAAAAACATATCTATGTTAAAAAAGTTAAAACTGTTAAAACAATCTTAAAGGTTTTATTTGAAAAATTGAAAGGTAATGAGAAATAAATAAAAAAGATAATTGTTAAACTAACAAGGTGAATTGTTAAAGTTTAAGAGCATATGCCAATGGCTCGCTGGGTTTAATCACTGTTTGAAGTGATTAAAATTTTTATTTTTTTTGGAGTACTGGGACTAAAACAAGGTCCTTTTGAATAGATTTGAATGTTGTTTTGGTTTTTATCAAACTTTAGGTCGTTGTAACCTAAAGAAAAAGAAAAAAGAGGTTGAGATGTTACATTTTATTGAATGAACAGTAATGATAGTTACTGATTACAATTTTGGTGAATTTGAATAAATAAAGAGAGACATGTTAATTAGGCCCAAGCCGGTGATGGCCGGGAGGGCCTATTGTTTTTGCTCGGGTTTTTTTTTTTTTTTTTATTGTGACCAAATGATCCTAAATTTGACCAAGTGAACATGCACGAAAAGTCATTTTTATTGGTCCCAGACTTCAAGCTCGGCGAAAATGTTATGTTTTTGAAGTCGCCGAAAAAAAAATACGAAAAATGACTCAGTGGCGACCCCTACAAAATCAAAATACATTGGGCCTAAGGAAAGTGAAAGTAAGTTTTTTTCAACGTAGAAAAATGAAACTTGGTATATCCATAGGACACCTCAGGGCAAACAGAAAAGTCAATGACAGTCACACCCTAAACTCAACAGGAAGTCCGCCATGTGGGGTGAAACGCGCAGCCACTAAAATCGCACTTCATGCAGAAAGATGCAAATCATTGTGTTTTAATCTAAATGGCCCCAAATTTGGTGAGTATCATCTAGACACATGTGCCAACCAAAGTTGTGACTTTGTTGTTGATATCTTATCGGGTATGGGTGTGGCAAGCCTGTAACGAGGTGGCCATTTTTGTGAAAATAAAACGTCTCTTAACTCTCAAACGCCTTCTCGGATCGAGTTGGACCCAAAAAGGCGTTTGTGCACATTCATGACCTGAACAAAAAAATATGTAAATAAAAGGGTTATCTTTAGAAATGGCTCTCCAGCGCCCCCTACAAACTTATAATGGGACCCAAGAATTTAGTTTGTCATAGAGACATAAAATTTGGTACACACATCTCTTATGTCATGACTGAGCATAAAAGCCAATGACAACCACCCCTATCTATAAATGTGTTGCCATAGCAAGTCCCAAAAATGTGAAAAAGTCAATGGGAAGTGAAATTTTTAGTTTGTTGTAGGCAAATAAAACTTGGTACACACATCCACCATGGGCTTATGAACAAAAAAGCCAATGGGGACCACCTTATCACACACGGGAAGGCGGCCATTTTGAATTGAAAATGTGAACCGACTTAAAATACACCTCTTTTTTAAAAGTACACAGACAATAGCTGCTTCATTCCACAGACACCAAACTTGGGCAAAATGAGCTAAACACATGTATGTAAAATAGACAAGTGTTTTTCTAGACTTTTTTGCTCGAGTTATATTTTTTTTTATTATAATTCGGTATATATTTTTTTATCATATTTTTTCTGCAAAATGACCCTCATTTTAACCCAGTAAACGTACAACTAAAAGTCATTTTTATTGGTCCCAGACTTCAAGCCCAGCGAAAAATTGATGTATTTGAAGTCCCCGAAAAAAAAATACGAAAAATGACTCAGTGGCGACCCCTAGAAAAGTCAAAATACATCGAGCCTATGGAAAGTGAAAGTAACTTTATTCCAATGTAGAAAAATGAAACTTGATACATCCATAGGACACTTCAGGGCAAACAGAAAAGTCAATGACAGCCACACTCTAAACTCAACAGGAAGTCCGCCATGTGGGGTGAAACGCATGGCCACTAAAATCGCACTTTGCGCAAAAAGATCCAAATCATTGTGTTTTAACCTAAATGGCCCCAAATTTGGTGAGTATCATCTAGACACATGTGCCAACCAAAGATGTGACTTTGTTGTTGATATCTTATCGGGTGTGGGTGTGGCAAGCCTGTAACGAGGTGGCCATTTTTGTAAAAATAAAACGTCTCTTAACTCTCAAACGCATTCTCAGATCGAGTTGGACCCAAAAAGGCGTTTGTGCACATTCATGACCTGAACACAAAGATATGTAAATAAAAGGGTTATCTTTAGAAATGGCTCTCCAGCGCCCCCTACAAACTTATAATGGGACCCAAGAATTTAGTTTGTCATAGAGACATAAAATTTGGTACACACATCTCTTATGTCACGACGAGCATAAAAGCCAATGACAACCACCCCCTATCTATAAATGTGTTGCCATAGCAACATCCCAAATATGTGGAAAAAGTCAATGGGAAGTGAAAATTTTAGTTTGTCGTAGGCAAATGAAACTTGGTACACACATCCAGTATGGGCTTATGAACAAAAAAGCCAATGGGGACCACACCCTATCACACACGGGAAGGCGGCCATTTTGAATTGAAAATGTGAATCGACTTAAAATACACCTCTTTTTTAAAAGAACACAGACAATAGCTGCTTCATTCCACAGACACCAAACTTGGAGAAAAAGAGCTAAACACATGTATGTAAAATAGACAGGTGTTTTTCTTGACGTTTTTGCTCGAGTTATTTTTTTTTTATTATAATTTTTCTGTAAAATTATCCTCAATTTGACCCAGTAAACGTGCAACTTAAAGTCATTTGTATTGGTCCCAGACTTCAAGCCCGGCGAAAAATTTATGTATTTGAAGTCGCCGAAAAAAAATACGAAAAATGACTCAGTGGCGACCCCTACAAAAGTCAAAATACATTGGGCCTATGGAAAGTGAAAGTAACTTTTTTCCAACGTAGAAAAATGAAACTTTGTACATCCATAGGACACCTCAGGGCGAACATAAAAGTTTATTACAGCCATATCGTAATTTCAACAGCAAATCTACTATGTTGGGTGGAATGCGTGACCACCTAAATCGCACCCCTTGTGTCTAAAGGCTTTTCATCTAAACAGCTCCAAATTTGGTGAGTATCATCTAGACACGTGTGCCAAAAAAGTTATCAATTTGTTTTTTGTTACATTTGTGGCTGTGGTCGTAATGAGTCTGTGAAGAGGCAACTATTGGGAAATAAATGCCATTTCCCAATTGCCAGGATCCTTCCTTTAGAGGAGGCCCCTCCAGAGCCACGGCTAGAGTCTTAGAAAACTCCTCAGAATCCTTTTACCGTGAACTTTACGCTTTAAAGCACGAAATGCACTCCTCCGAGTGCATGTGTCCCCGCGGTCTCAAGGGAGGCGAGGGCCTTTATCGCCGCTTGCGGCTTTAATTTTGATTTTACATTTGATGTTTAAAGGTTCTGTTTAACATTGAGTGAGGTGAATTCTTTATGGGGCATCTGAATGCCAAATTAGTGGAAACATAAAAATAGTAATTGATGAAATTGTTTTTATGTTACATTTAAATTAATATGGGAAAAATACAAAAACAAACTGGTTTATTGTATTTAGCACCTGGTGGTAAAACTGAGTTTTACAGAGACAGTATAGAACAAATCTATACTGAAAACAATCCTGAAGAAATTTAGTTTAGAAATAAAGCAGCATTTGAGTTGAGAAGTTGAGAATTTTAGAGGAAATTTGTTGATTTTATGGTTGGTCTTTCCTTTTAAAAAAAAAAAAAAAAACGACAGTCACAAAGATGATGGTGTTTTAGAGGAAAGCAAAGTGAACAGAGCAGAGGCTTTGTGGTGTGTTCAAGACATGCTGCTGTTACTGGTTTAACCCCAGAGAGAGAGGGGGTCTGAACCTAAGGGTGATTAAGAAATTTTGTTTTGAAGTAAGAGAAAAATGTGTTTTCTTTCTAAAGAAAGTAATTTAAGGTAAATTAAACAATATTTTGAGAATATTCTAATTTAAAAGAATGTGAAATAAATTGTGAATTGAAGGTGAATGTTTAAAGGTTTGTGAAAATAGATCATGAGAAACCAGTTCTGATCTATATAAATTATTTATGTTTGCATCAACTGAGTTAAAATTTCTCAAATTGTGGAAGATACCAATTACAGTTACAGGTAAAGACCTACAACTAATGGTAACTAAAATTAAAACTGAACTAAACAAAGTTAAGTTTAAATTTAAATATAACATAAACAAAAGTGATGCTATTTGGAAAACATAAAGAAGAGGAATAATTAGAAATGCTAATTAATGAAATAACAATTTAAGGTGGTGATTGGAAATAACCTTTTATTTTGATTTTTTTTACTTTTATTTGATTTTGTTTAATTGTTGTGGTATTTTGAGCCATGGTTGTCCCACGTCTCAAAGAGGGGGGAGATGAAGGTTTAAACAAAGCTGTGTTAAAGTGCTGAAGGGATGCTCGGTTAACCTAATGGTTAGCATGAGTGTTCGGTTCTTTAAAAATATCCCCACCGAACGGGGCGTCAGGAGAGGACACGTTGTTACAACTCGTAGTGGATTTTATTTACTCTTGGTTCATTTTTAATTACAGTTGATTAGTCCAAATATCAGCAGCAGGTTATAAACCTGGAGAAATAGAGAGGTTATAATGTAAACAATACTGATAACCATAAAATCTAAATATAAATATAGATTACATAATATAATATAATATATACAAATATAAATAAAATATAAATTTCAATATAGTCAGTATTTAATCTTATAAATATCATAATATACTTTGTGTAGTCATTTAGTTTAAACACTAAGCACATGCATTTTAACACAGAAATGCAACAACTTCACACACACCAAATATACAATGTCAATGTTACACATTAAACCAATAGCGTTCTCAGTCTGTTGGCTCAAAGTGAAAAACAGTGAGTGTATTTCTAAGTGGCATCGCTGAGCATAGTAATCCATTACAAAATGTAAAGTGATCAACTACATTACCCATCCAGCACTGCAAACAGGAAGTAACTCGTGTGACAGTGAAACGCTCCAATTTCAAACATTTGCCTTTTTATAGCCACGGATACTATCGAGCCGACGATATTAAACATCAGATCGCACACAAGGTTTTATCAGCGTGACCAAAGTAACAGTTATCAATCATACAAACCGCGCACATATAACGGCAGCACAGCAGTAACGCAACAGACAACAAACTCAATGGATAAAAACAGCAGCTTACCGGTGGCGCATCTCTCCTAACGAGACAACATGCCAAAATGAATACTCGCTCCCACTTATAGCCCGCGCTCATTCATTACTGGATTTAACACACCTGTTTTGGATTTGACTGGTCCATGCTTCAATCAGGTAAGTGAAACCTCCCACCTATTATCCTGCGTTACATTACGAACACCCGTGACATAGTGAACGCAACAATGAGGCTAAAACAACAGTGTTTAATACAGTTAAAAGTTTAAATCAAATAATAAAATAAAGAAAGTTGACAGGACTTTTCTGGAGAAACACTGTTTAGTCTGATTAAACCTTTTCAGATTAAAGTAGATTTCCAGCAGACCATATCTGTGGAAACAGGGTTTATCTGCTGTTTCAATTTTATGGTTTGATCATTTTAAGGGCTTTTATGGTTTCGTTTGACAAAAACCTAGGAGGCACTTTCTATGGGTCTATAATGTCAGATAACGTTCTGATTTGTTTGTTTGTTCTTTATTTGGATGGAAGCCAACTACAACAAGTATACCAGTTCAGAAAAGGAGTTTTGACAATTAATATAGCCACCACCAGTAAGAGCTAATATTAACATAGTTCTTTGAACTTATATCATCTTGGTTTACACCTGTGAAGGGAAGTACACCTGTGAGCAGGGCTAGTGACGGGGTCACATGACTTCCTGTGACATCACTCTGAACTTGACAAACGTAGAGATCAGGGACAGGTGCAGTGCAAAGCAGAAGTCTGGAGGTTTTGTGAAAGTAAGACCATTAGACCAGCGTTGCCTGCTGACCGGAAACATGCGTCCTTAAAGGATCCTCGTTTTATTTGTGTTCACATACAATGTGACGGAGAACATCGTGAGTGGAAACTCACACTTTAGGAGCCAAACAGCAGCTCCCTCAGGTTCATTTGAGAGCCCCATTTACATCGGCGACAGAGGTGTCCTTCAAGGTGTCCTTAATGAATATAAGGCTAAAATTAAATTAGCATTAGGATTTGAATTTTTACCATTTGGGACAATTTATGAAAATGTGGATTAAATTAAGTATATTTATAAACAACAAAGGTTTATGAATTGTATGAGAGATGCTGTAACTGTTAATTAAAACTGGAAATGAGAGAGAACTGGTCCAAGGACTGGACAGAACAAAATAGCACTGAGCATGCTTTTAGCTGAAGAGGGGGGATCTACAAAAGGGATTTCCTCCAAAGTAACACAGGACTAGTTACAGCAGAACTAAAGTCTTTGAGAAAGGACTTCAAACTCTAACAGAGGAATTAGAGTATTCTGGTATAGAGAAATTAATTTTGACCTGGTTTTACAACATATTTGGAAAACTGACTGGGATTTTAGAATCTGTATTGAGATACAGTACATGTACTTGTTTTGCACTTCCATGTCTGATAACTTCTGTTTGTGTTGCTTTCCATGTTTCCGGAGCTTGTTGGTGAGATTGATGAATGTGGCCATTGCTGGGTCAACATTCCTGGACATGCACCTGCCAAACGACTAAGGTCAAGGCTTTGACCTCAGATGAACACTTTGATATCTGAGGGACGTTAGTGTTTGCATGTACACCAACGGGACAACAGCTCCAGGACGGATCATACTACAGACCTAAGGGCCGTATGGTTCATTGAATTGATTATGCTGAAGAGAATTGATTTTAATCATTATGAATGTGCACAAGTCTCACTCCATGTGTTTTTCTTTTCGTTACAGGGACAGAAATGGACAGGCAGGGACAGGCCAGAGATCTTGAGTCCAATGGGTCGACCAGCTTAACCTCTGGCAAATTTTTCTACTTTATTTTGGAGTGACACTGTGTTTTGATTTATGATTTATGGACATTTATGATTTATGGACTTTAAAGAATTTGACTTTGAAGAATCAGTGCATTACTCTGTGGGTTCCCATTTGATTTGAAACATATCCAATTATAATCATTTGTTGTGTTTGTTTTGACATGTGTTGTAAGTTAATCATTTGAAGTGATTACATACGTTTGATGCTTGATGTTTGTGTTTTGTCACCGCCTTTGGGGCAAGGGGTGGATAGAAGAGTTTTCCCAGCTTTAGGTCATTTTACCAATGGGTCAAAATGTTCTTCTGGCTAGGTCAACGCCCTGCTGGGTTTTCGCTTCTGTCATAGTTTACAACTCACACTCAAGCTAGTAGGTTCTTTATGCTAATTGTTATCAGCATAAAGAGGGGGGAATGTTATAATAATTTTATTATTATAATTGTTTATATTGTTTATAGTTAGTAGGTGCTCATAGTTCTCTACAGGTCATGCCAAATCATGTCATGTCCTCTATGTTAGTCCAAGCATGGAGTAGACATAACTAGATAGACATGGGTTGCCATGGTACTTTTGCACCTGGAGCTGGGGCCTTGAGGGGAGTGTGTATGCAAGATACGCCTCCCACTGACAGCCCCCACTCAGTGATATAAAATGTAATGTTTTGTTTACTTATTTAAGCAAAACGCACTATGTACCTTTTGTATATATCTGTGTACTTTGCTTCCCTTGCAAGGAATAAAACCTGGCCTTTCGCTTTTATAATATAATCTGTCTCCGTGTCTCTCTGGATAATATAAGGATATAGAATTCTTTTTAACATATAGAATTCTTATAACACAGACAGAACTGGAATTAGTATACACTTCAAGAACAGTTAAAATGTTGACCAAAGCAAGTCAAACACGTGGACAAAATTGTTGGTACCCTTCGGTCAATGAAATAAAAACTCACAATGGTCACAGAAAAAACTTTATTCTGACTAAAGTAATAATAAATTAAAGCCGCAAGCGGCGATACAGGCCCTCGCCTCCCTTGAGACCGCGGAGACACATGCACTCGGAGGAGTGCATTTCGTACTTTAAAGCGTAAACTTCACGGTAATGTCAAATAACCGGGCCTGTGCTACTGCTGGGGCCTGCTACACCACCTTGTAATTTAGAGTTAAAGGTCTCCACAATCCCTGGTTTTCCTGGGAGCTGTATGAACCTTTGAAAATAATAGATTATGCTTGGGCTAAGGCGAAAAAAACAAAGTACTGGCTGGAGATTTGAGATGACTCAGGAATCGCTGCACCCACGTTTAAAAAGGCAAAATGTAAATATTACTTGTCTAAAAGTACAAGTTTACAAGATCCAAATGATTCTGAGGAGTTTTCTAAGACTCTAGTCTTGGCTCTGGAGGGGCCTCCTCTAAAGGAAGGATCCTGGCAATTGGGAAATGGCATTTATTTCCCGAAGAAATGGCTGCCTCTTCACAGACTCATTACGACCACAGCCACAAATGTATCAAAAAACTAATTGATAACTTTTTTGGCACACGTGTCTAGATGATACTCACCAAATTTGGAGCTGTTTAGATGAAAAGCCTTTAGCACAAGGGGTGCGATTTAGATTTCCTGTTGAGTTTACGGTATGGCTGTAATAAACTTTTATGTTTGCCCTGAGGTGTCCTATGGATGTACCAAGTTTTGTATTTCTACATTGGAAAAATTTACTTTCATTTTCCATAGGCCCAATGTATTTTGACTTTTCTAGGGGTCGCCACTGAGTCATTTCTCATATTTTTTTTTCGGGGACTTCAAATACATAAATTTTTCGCCGGGCTTGAAGTCTGGGACCAATAAAAATGACTTTTAGTTGCACGTTTACTGGGTCAAATTGAGGATACATTTTGCAGAAAAATTATAATAAAAAAATATATACCAAATTATAATAAAATATATAACTCGAGCAAAAAGTCTAGAAAAACGCTTGTCTATTTTACATACATGTGTTTAGCTCATTTTGCCCAAGTTTGGTGTCTGTGGAATGAAGCAGCTATTTTCTGTGTTCTTTTAAAAAAGAGGTGTATTCTAAGTCGGTTCACATTTTCAATTCAAAATGGCCGCCTTCCCGTGTGTGATAGGGTGTGGTCCCCATTGGCTTTTTTGTTCATAAGCCCATGCTGGATGTGTGTACCAAATTTCATTTGCCTACAACAAACTAAAATTTTCACTTCCCATTGACTTTTCCGACATATTTGGGACGTTGCTATGGCAACACATTTATAGATAGGGGGTGGTTGTCATTGGCTTTTATGCTCGACATGACATAAGAGATGTGTCTACCAAATTTCATGTCTCTATGACAAACTAAATTCTTGGGTCCCATTATAAGTTTGTAGGGGGCGCTGGAGAGCCATTTCTAAAGATAACCCCTTTATTTACATATTTTTGTGTTCAGGTCATGAATGTGCACAAACGCCTTTTTGGGTCCAACTCGATCCGAGAAGGGGTTTGAGAGTTAAGAGACGTTTTATTTTCACAAAAATGGCCACAGGCTTGCTACACCCATACCCGATAAGATATCAAAAACAAAGTCACAACTTTGGTTGGCACACGTGTCCAGGGTTCCCACTCTAAACCAAATGTCAAATTCCCTGACTTTTCCCTGACTTTCACTGACTAAAAAGATGAATTTTCATGACCTATAATGAACGGCAAAACAGGCCGCTGAGCATCGAGCAGACAAAAAACAGCCACAGACAGTGTTTTAAATCCAACCAATTTCAAACTTTATTTACTTGTCTTGCTCACAGATGTGTTTAGTATAATTCTAAGTTAAACACACAAACATAACTTTTTTTTTTCTTCTTTTTTTTTTACACGTTAAATGCATTGATATTTTTCTGTACAATTTCTACAGAAATACATTTATGGTTTCTACTCTTAAGTTAAATGCTCTGAAGGATTTTCTGTTTGTCATCGAGTTCATCATTCAGTCTTTTTATTTCTTCACATTTAGTTTTTGCAGACTGTCTTAGACTGTTTGACTGAGCAATGAATCTAAGATTGCCTACACTTTCTGCCTTTAATGCAAGGCCATCAGCAGATTGCTCCATGGCTGAGGCATCCTTCTGGAGGCGTGCTCTCTTTTTCTTCAGCTCATCAATCTCATCAGAGAGAGTTTTCCTTTTCATGATTAGTTTTTCTGCTCCTTTAAGTTTTTTCTGTTCCTCAAGATGAAAGATGTATCGCTGTCTTGCTGAGGACGCAGACTGAAGTAAGGCCTTATTTACCACAAAGTTATCAATTCCCCCCACTGACCTCAAATGATCACACACAAGACGCTGTGCACTGTAAGTGCTTTCCTTCATGTTTTCAACCTCGATTTGTCTATTGACCGAAAAACCTCGCTCCACTGTTGCATTTCCATGCGAGAGCATTAGGAGGAGTGCCACAACATTCCACAGTTTTTCATACACTTTTTCTCCTGCCATTGTTTCATAGAGTAGTGTATCTACCCGACCTGTGACAGGATTGAAGTCAGTGAAATCTGACATTCTCTTGGGCACAGTCTCATTGATGAACTTCCTGTACTGTTTGAGAATATCATCGCAATCATTTTCATCTACTCGTTTGGTCTCAGTGAGCAGTTTAAGGATGCTTTTCAACTTGTTGCTGCATGATGAATCTTTATTGCTTGCCATCCTCCTTGGATCTAGGCAATCCATGTTGCGCACAAGAGTGTACTTTAGTGGAGATTTTTCTTGTAATTTCCCTGCAAGAGTCATTAAGCACTTTCTGCAATCCATCCTGAACTCCAACTCTCTCTTCTCACTAATCTTCTGTGAAGACACCAGTTCCTTCAGCATTTTGTCTGCAGAGAACCCACATCAACTTTATTTGCATGAATGAGATTGGTTTTGTCCGTGACAACTATTGACATCAGTTTTGATACTGTTTGCATTAGCCATCACATCATGCTTGATAAAACGATCCATAACTGACCTGATAACATTAGAAAGATCAGCAGCCAGAAAAGGAATCATAGGTCTGTCTGTTTGATATAGATTCAAGAAAGGTGCAACCTCTTTTGAAAATGACAAGTGAAAGGCCAACTGTGCAGGCAACAGTGGGTCTCTGCAACCTTCTTTGACAGTAGTATATGATTTAGTTCCAGGGTCGTGGAATTTGCCTGCCTCTACCTCATTCACATATTTCTTCAAGTCTGTCAATATGTTGATCATTCTCTCTGTAACTGGGACATTCTCTACCCATCTTGTTTTACAGAATTTGAGTGGCATAAGAGGGGATATTTGTCCAACAGCTTTAGCATAATCCTCTCTTCGGGCAGGGGAATCTTTCAGTAGCCAATAAGCATTACTTAAGAACTGGTCTACATTCCAATTTGAGGCATCTGCACCTTTTTTAAATGCCCCGTGCAAAATATGTAGGCCACAGCTACCCACATTTAGTAACACGGTATTGAAATCTCGTTCAAGTTCAGTTTGTATAAGGTCTTGGAATTTAAAATTGACATTAGGTCCATCCATTGAAAGCTGTACAAGACCTTTGTAATTCAAACCCTCTGTCGACTTGTGGAAGACCTCCACCATATCCTCTGCTGTGGCATGGCCCATGAATTCAGAAGTGAAGTATCGTGTAACTACAGCATTATTGTCCCAAAATCTTAAATGAATGTCCATCTGCTTTGTTTGGGTCTTCCGATTCAAGCTTTCATCAAAAAAAAAACATATCCATCCTTAAGAGACCTTATTCTGTCCACCAGAAGTGACTTGCAATATGGTGCTATGCCAAAAACAGTCAAATAAGATGATTTAGTCTCTCCACATTGAAAACTGCTGGCAATGTCACTATCCGGGAACATTCTTTTAAACAAAGACCCTATAAAAGAAAAAAAGTGCAACACTGTAATTTACCATATATGCCCCAAATATAAGCCTACTCATAATATGAATTTAAAACCACAACCCTATGAATAAATTCAAATGTAATATTGAACCATTATAATCCTAATTGTATACTAGGTCTAAAGTTAGTGCGGCTTAATACACAGTATTATACTACACCACGACTAGAATACCGCAAACTTAGCTGCCTTTTCACATGACAAACGATGTCCGATAGATCAGAAGTCATTCATTTTCTATGGAGAGTCACAAGGGGGCTGCAAGAGGTGCCAACCATCTGCAGATGTGGAATTTTCAGATCTGATTTGAGCCGTGGATATATTAATATTTGAACTTGAATGACGTATGCAACCAACCGACTGGATGTGATGTATTAAGATCAAAGCTATGAGTGTACAGTTGAAAAAAATGATGTTTTCATTAAAATGTTGTTCTTACTAGGCTATTTCTGTAAAATGGTTATGATGGTTATTAACACTACCAGTCAAAAGTTTTGGACAGTAAGATTTTTTTATGTTTTTTAAAGAAGACACTCCCCAAGCCTGCATTTATTTGATCCAAAGTACAGCAAAAACAGTACAATTTTAAAATAACTGTTTCTGTTTTAATATACAGTAGTCAACATTTGAAGTGGATCAAAAGTGCATGAAAGTTGTCCTAAGACAAGAACTCTTAAAAATCTTACTGTCCGAAAACTTTTGACTGGTAGTGTAGGTCTGAAATAATTCTTTGATAAATATTATTTAAGTCCTGGAAAACCCATAATTTTTGTCCTTCAGAAGTAATGTTGGTAGTTTATCTAATGTGCAATATATTGATTTATTAATTCTAAATGAATGAAGGTAAGGGCTGCGCATGATTAATTTTAAAATGATGTGCTACTGCCACTAGGGCGAAATCGACAATCGTATCCTAATGTCGTGTCGTGAACCTTTTATAATTCTTTTTTTAGCTTACCTTGTCCTAACCTGACGTGACAAAGCTACAAGATGACAAAATCAATCATAAATCACAGCCAATCATAACCGTGCGTGGGCTCTGTTCGCAGCTAAACACGAAAACCAAACGGAATTAAACAAAATTAAACCATAAAAAATTATTCAAAATACATAAGTGACTGATACAATCTTTGTAATGAAATGCACTTGTTTGAGCTTAAAATGATCTGAGCTTGAATATCATTTTGTGAGACTTTGATTGCCACTTGCACTATGAGAGCAACAATGGATAATTTACCTCAGATTTTTGAAAAGAAATTAAAGGAAACAAGAAGGTTCAAACTGAAATGCACAATGAAGTATTTGTTGCTTAATGTCCTTGTTCCCTCTGTATGGGCTGAACTATCAGCTGCAAAATAACAGAAATATCAAACTATTTAAAAAATAGAATCTTTTGTCATGTCGCGGCAGGTTAGGACAAATGATTAACATGTAAAAATGTATTTTATCGCGTGTTGTCACGTCGCATCTGTTTAGGACACGGTGCTAAATTCCCAAACTGAAACGGTTGGACTGGAAGTTAGATTGAATTGCCTCATTTTATTTCAAGGGCCTGTTGTATCATTAATACAACATTGATTAAAACATTAACGATTCATTACACACATATGAGTTTACATACATGGCTAAATACCGGTTGCATAGGCTAAGAATTTGTCAAGAGTTAACAGTAATTAGCTTGAAATTAGCAACATTTTCAATTTTGTCAGCGATCACTTATGCTGCCTAACCTAGGCTAAACGTTACACTTACACAAAAATACACGTTACACAAAAATAATCTTTAATTAAAGCCGCAAGCGGCGATAAAGGCCCTCGCCTCCCTTGAGACCGCGGGGACACATGCACTCGTGCTTTAAAGCGTAAACTTCACGGTAAAAGGATTCTGAGGAGTTTTCTAAGACTCTAGCCGTGGCTCTGAGGGGCCTCCTCTAAAGGAAGGATCCTGGCAATTGGAAAATGGCATTTATTTCCCAAAGGTTGCCTCTTCACAGACTCATTACGACCACAGCCACAAATGTATCAAAAAACAAATTGATAATTTTTTTTGGCACACGTGTCTAGATGATACTCACCAAATTTGGAGCTGTTTAGATGAAAAGCCTTTAGCACAAGGGGTGCGATTTAGGTGGTCACGCATTCCACCCAACATAGTAGATTTCCTGTTGAGTTTACGATATGGCTGTAATAAACTTTTCAGTTTGCCCTGAGGTGTCCTATGGATGTACCAAGTTTCATTTTTCTACGTTGGAAAAAAGTTACTTTCACTTTCCATAGGCCCGATGTATTTTGACTTTTCTAGGGTCGCCACTGAGTCATTTTTCGTATTTTTTTTCGGGGACTTCAAATACATAAATTTTTCGCTGGGCTTGAAATCTGGGACCAATAAAAATGACTTTTAGTTGTACGTTTACTGGGTTAAATTGAGGATCATTTTGCAGAAAAAATATGATAAAAAAATATATACCGAATTATAATAAAAAAAATATAACTCGAGCAAAAACGTCTAGAAAAACACCTGTCTATTTTACATACATGTGTTTAGCTCATTTTGCCCAAGTTTGGTGTCTGTGGAATGAAGCAGCTATTTTCTGTGTTCTTTTAAAAAAGAGGTGTATTTTAAGTCGGTTCACATTTTCAATTCAAAATGGCCGCCTTCCCGTGTGTGATAGGGTGTGGTCCCCATTGGCTTTTGTTCATAAGCCCATGGTGGATGTGTGTACCAAGTTTCATTTGCCTACGACAAACTAAAATTTTCACTTCCCATTGACTTTTCCACATATTTGGGACGTTGCTATGGCAACACATTTATAGATAGGGGGTGGTTGTCATTGGCTTTTATGCTCGTCATGATATAAGAGATGTGTGTACCAAATTTCATGTCTCTATGACAAACTAAATTCTTGGGTCCCATTATAAGTTTGTAGGGGGCGCTGGAGAGCCATTTCTAAAGATAATCCTTTTATTTACATATCTTTGTGTTCAGGTCATGAATGTGCACAAACGCCTTTTTGGGTCCAACTCGATCCGAGAAGGCGTTTGAGAGTTAAGAGACGTTTTATTTTCACAAAAATGGCCACCTCGTTACAGGCTTGCCACACCCACACCCGATAAGATATCAACAACAAAGTCACAACTTTGGTTGGCACATGTGTCTAGATGATACTCACCAAATTTAGGGCCATTTAGATTAAAACACAATGATTTGCATCTTTCTGCGCAAGGGGTGCGATTTTAGTGGCCGCGCGTTTCACCCCACATGGCGGACTTCCTGTTAAGTTTAGGGTGTGACTGTCATTGACTTTTCTGTTTGCCCTGAGGTGTTCTATGGATATACCAAGTTTCATTTTTCTACGTTGAAAAAAACTTACTTTCACTTTTCATAGGCCCAATGTATTTTGATTTTGTAGGGGTCGCCACTGAGTCATTTTTTGTATTTTTTTTTCGGCGACTTCAAAAACATAACATTTTCGCCGAGCTTGAAGTCTGGGACCAATAAAATTGACTTTTCGTGCATGTTCACTGGGTCAAATTTAGGATCATTTGGTCGGAAGAAAGATAAAAAAAAAAAAAAAAATGCGAGCAAAAACAATAGGCCCTCCCGGTCATCACCGGCTCGGGCCTAATTATAACTAACAGTTAGCTAGCTAACATTATAGCTGCATACCACTTAGTTCTGATGACTTGTATGACCAGTGGGACTCAGTAAGCTTAAGGCACCACAAGATTTCAGCCTCCAGGGTCTTTGCTGGTGTTAAGCCGAGACGTGCTCCACTGTGTCTCACACTGCCGTCACTGCTGGGGGTGGGAGCGGCTTCATTAGCTGATTGCGGTTCTCTTCGAGCTATATGGGCAGGCTGCAGTAGAGCAGTGATGGGCACTTGGACCGAAGATGATGCTCCTGTCGGCTTCATACGAGTAGTGTGCTTCTTGCTGTTTGCGTGGCTGCGAAGTGCACCCTCACCCATATTTGACAGTTCAATGGTAGTTTTACAAACATTACATTTTGCTTTTCTGTCGTCTACTTTTAACAGCCAGTCTTTAAATTGATCATTTTGTAGCCAAAGCTCTTGAAATTTACATTTTCCAGGCATGTTTGCCTTAGTCGAATGCAGTCACCCGTACCTGTTAACTAAGTGATTTCTAATTGAGCGGCAGAGCAGGAAGGGAATAAATATCGCGCTCAAAATAGCCTAAGCACAACAATATAGAAAGATGTGTGAAACAGCGCGATAAAAAAAAAAAATCGGTATAGAAAAATTACATTTTGATAAATGGAAACTAAAAAATGCAACAAACTAAATTCCCTGATATTCCATGACTTGGACAAAAAATATATAAAATTCCCTGACTTTCAATGTCTGGAATAGACCTTTTAAAATTCCATGACATTCCAGAAATTCCATGACCCGTGGGAACCCTGCGTGTCTAGATGATACTCACCAAATTTGGGGCCATTTAGATTAAAACACAATGATTTGCATCTTTCTGCGCAAGGGGTGCGATTTGACTTCCGGTTAAGTTTAGGGTGTGGCTGTCATTGACTTTTCTGTTTGCCCTGAGGTGTCCTATGGATGTACCAAGTTTCATTTTTCTACATTGGAAAAAAGTTTCTTTCACTTTCCATAGGCCCAATGTATTTTGACTTTTCTAGGGGTCGCCACTGAGTCATTTTTTGTTATTTTTTTTCTCAGGAACTTCAAATACATAAATTTTTCGCCGAGCTTGAAGTCTGGGACCAATAAAAATTACTTTTCGTGCATGTTCACTGGGTCAAATTTAGGATCATTTTGCAGAATTTTTTTTTTTTTTTTTTAATCCGATCTAAAATAGGCTCGGGCCTAATGATTTTAAATAATTTGACTATGTCTTTATAAGTAATTTAATTTTTTTTTAAACTAACCAATCTGGCTTATATTAGAAGCAGAGTGTAGCGCTATGCATCAAATATTATTCATACCCTATATTTTCATATTTCTCTAGTTCTTCTCAAAATTGACCTACCTGGCTTAATTCATAGTCCCAAGTTCATTGTGCTCCAATATTTGGCCCGTGTTGGTGTGCGGCCCAAAACAAAGTTGCTTTAAATGTTCTAAATTCACATCAAGTAAGAAGAAACCACAAAGCAGATTACATTTCCGGGTTTTATTGGTTTTATAAACAAAAAACACGGGGTCCTGCTTCCATCTGATGAAACCTGGAATAGAGCACAGAGAAAACTTTAGTTCCAGTTCCATCAGGTTCAGTGAACATGTGTTAACCCTTTAGGCACCAGGGTTTATTTAAAAAAAAAAAAAAAAAAAAACAGATTTTTGAGATCCAAATTTCAAAAGGCTGTAGTTTAAAATTTTAAGAGTCCTCCTCTAAACTAGAAAAATGTCAGGTATGACCTAAAGTATACAAGTAAATAAATTTTAAGCATATAATTTGCATACCATGACATTATATATTGGCGTTATTATTATGTTATTTACAGTACATACACACCATGAACATAGTTTTTTTTTCTGAAATTTTTTTATAGCAGCAATTTGTAAAAGCAACATTACCAAAATAAATAATAACTACAACTTCTAATAAACCATAACTAGTAAAACGTATGCAAATAGTTATGAGAAATATACACATGTACTGTATGTGTGTGGTTGCAGTAGCTTTATCTTTTCTTATCCATCCATGTGGCATAGTTAGTAGTTTTTTAGAGTGTGGGACCTCTCATAAAGCACAGCACACAGCCATCACTTTTATTACGATCGCTGCTTTGATTAGTGCATTCGCGCTGACTATGTTTACCCCTGCCTCTCCCTCCTCGACTGGGTAAAGTGTCAGGATGACCAACACGTATTTGTCCCAAACAGCTGTCAATAGAAGCCGCATTATTCCCAAACTCCCTGTCACTACCGCGGCCACAGCAGTACACCCGCCCCGGCTTCTATCACCTGTGCTACAGGTAGCTGCAGGTGCTACAGGTAAAGCTGCAGGTGCTACAGGTAAAGCTGCAGGTGCTACAGGTAAAGCTGCAGGTGCTACAGGTAAAGCTGCAGGTGCTACAGGTAAAGCTGCAGGTGCTAAAGGTAAAGCTGCAGGTGCCGCTCACGGCTTCCCTTCCCAACCTGCCCTTCACTACCGCGACCAGAGCGACTAGTTTCCTCCCGTTTCTTTCACTAATGTTTTGGAAAAATGTGGGAAAAACAGCGTGTGCTTTATGAGAGACACCGCTGTCCAAGTTACACACGCACTCACTTTCACTCGGCTGAAAAGACTCTAAAGGTAGATGTTCTCCCTCAGAATCAGAGTCAGCCATTACTAATACCAAAGCTTCATCACAGGTGTATTTTTTATTTGTCATTTTCATGTTTATCAGCTCGCGTGTAGAGAATGAGGCTTCTATTGAGCCGGTCCTGACACTCCACTGAGACACATCTTTGAGGTCTTCTTCTACAAAACATTTTATTGGCAACACATGGTAATAGTGGACTAGAAACAAAGTACAGGGTGTCTGACATCTGGTGGAAGGGAGTGGAAGCATAATTTAGCAAATAAACCGGAAGTAGCGGCTGTTTTTTCCAGTTAAGTTGCTTGTTGCAATTTTGCCACTTTGGCGCTTAGAGGGTTAAAGCTTTGAGCAGCATACAAAAATCTTTTCAGCCACATTAAGGCTCTTCACAGCTGATGACTAGACTTTGTTACATATAAGAGTGACAATCCTTCTCAGACAAATGCCTCCATGTCTTCAGCTGGACAGGACACCCCTCTCTGAAAGGACCAAAGGAGAGCCACAGAACATGACTTTAGTCCAGTACCTCCCAGAGCTGAGATACCTTTTCTGACTCGTCATCGAATCATCACTGAAGGACACCACTCTAAAGACCTAGTCTTTACAGACTAATAAATTACAAAGTCAATTACTGCGTTTTCATGCTCCTACCGTCTTATACGGTGGGGGCGGGAGCCTGGGGCATGACCGGCACATCTGGCTTGGCCCCCTTCTGCTCAGACATGGGGTGGTGGGAGCGTCTCCTCCTTGGGTTCCACGATGCTGACATGGTCAGGCAGAGGCTTTTTGGGGCCAATTTTACCACTGGGGTCCCAGGGCAGCATGATCTTCACCTTGATGCCCAAGACACCTGAGAGAGCGGCACATATGAAGCCCATTCTGAAAGCCCGTCCCAGTGAGTGAAATGGAGCATACCTTGTCGCAACAGGACGTGGCGCACTGCTGTGTCCACGTAGTAGTTGACTGGGTCTCCACTGTGGATCATCAGGCCGTCCACAAACTTCATGGACTTCGCTCTTTGGCCCCTCAGTTTCCCAGACACTACCACCTCACAGCCCTTGGCACCGCTCTCCATGATGAACCTCAGGACACCATAGCACGCCCTAAAGATACAAGTTCACATTTAGTTTGGCAGTTAAAGGCATTTACTATTCATACCCAAAGGACAATATAGCACTCAAGCAGCTTAGTTTGTGGACAGTGGTCTTGAAAGATCATGCGGTTAATTACCAAGACAGGCTTTTTCTACTAAGCCTCATTATCAAATGATTGAGGCATTACAGATGGCTGCCAATAGGGCTGGGGGATACATTCATTTTCACATTTCAAGTCATTTTCTTTAGTGTACTGTACAACTTTCCTTCTTAGTAAGGATAAATGTTATAAATTGTTAATTTTTAACATCCTGTTTATAATTAACAGGATGTTTAAAAAGTCAAATCTGATCATGTCATGTCCTTCATGCTAATCTAAACATGAACATAGACATGGAAATCTTATATGGACTGATGGCATATTTTGTGACAAGTTTTGGTTTACAACATTTAGATTGTTTTTGTTATTTAGTACAAAGGTCACACTGCTTTCTCCGCTACGAGACGGCAGCCTACGAGTGGTCACTTTCTCAGCACGGAGCTGGCAAAAGAGGACACCTGAAATGAGAAGCAGCACTTTAACACACACATAACTAATAGTAATAGATCCCTCTCAGACAAATGCCTCAATAGTCTTCAGAGGAAAGGGCTCTCTGATCTAATACATGGAGCTGAACCACAGAACATGGATCAGACCAACAATCAGAGAGCCCTATTCTGACTCGTCATCGTGTCATCATCGAAGGATAACTCTGCTGCTCATTATGTATTAACATCCTCCGGACTGTTGGCGCATGTGAGAGTTTGGCTTCTGTGTGCTGTGTATGCAGCTCCATTTACTCATGGATGTGTGTGCTGCTGTCGTGTCAGGGCGGACAGAGCAGTGTGTCATGTGATGATGGTTACTCAAAGGCAATCTAAATGTAGTAAACTGAAACTCATCACAAATAAGCCCATCAGTCCATTTTAGATTATGCATCTTATTAGTAATGAAGTGTGTAGCCTACTGTGCATCTATGCAACCTTGGCCAGGTGAACTCATACCTGCAAACTCAAGATGGGCTGAACCCCCCCCCGCACATAATATGTTAGTCATAAATAAAATAAGTTACATTAGAGACATTTTAATGGTTCAAGTAACTTTTTCTAACCCATACACATCAGCCCAGAATAAATCGTCAGCGGTTGCCTCCATTAACCTGTACAGTCAATTAAATGAGGTTTCAAGATCAAAACTCCTGCGCTGTAAGCAGATACAAGTTGTTACCTTCTCACAGCCAGACCTCCCAACAGCTTGTAGCGCAGAGACTCCGCCTGAGCGATGGCACACAGCCCACGAGTGGCCACTTTCTCAGCGTAGAGCTGGCAAAATGAATAAAGAATAAGAATGAGAAGCAGCATTTGTCGAACACACTTAACTAATAGTAATAGATCTCTCTCAGACAAATGCCTCAATAGTCTTCAGAGGAAAGGGCTCTCTGATCTAATACATGGAGCTGAACCACAGAACATGGATCAGACCAACAATCAGAGAGCCCTATTCTGACTCGTCATCGTGTCATCATCGAAGGATAACTCTGCTGCTCATTATGTATTAACATCCTCCGGACTGTTGGCGCATGTGAGAGTTTGGCGTCGTTTTGAAACATAGGAATGCAACAATACAGCCAGTCCACGGTTCAATTCGTACCTAGTCTTTTTGCTCACGGTTAAGTAGAATTTATGGAACCATTATTAAATTTTTTTATTTGATATGAAACTAGGTGTAGTCACTGTGGGTGGATTTCAAAGAAAGGTTTTATTTTCAAAACTCCTTATTTTTCTAATAAAGCATTTAATAAGTGCTTTAATTAATGTAAATTTAACATTTAAAGTATTGAATTGCCTGTAATAATTTATATAGCGCTTTTCAGGGGACACAAAGACGCTTTTACATATAGACAAATTAAAAAAAACATATTGCAAAGGAGATTATGACAGGTTTTTAAATGTTTCCAATGGGTCAGAGGTTCAGATTTGTGGAGCGAGGGAGTTCCAGAGGGTAGGGGTGGCAACAGCAAAGGCTCTGTCCCCCAAGGTACGGTGCTTGGACATGGTGCTGGGGTGAGGAGATTTGAGTCAGAGGATCATGTAAACATGAATTAAATGCGGTGTGCAGTAGTGCAGTAGACTCCAGGTAAAGGCAGTGTTAGTAGCGGGACATTACAGCGCAAGTTGGTTTCACTGTAACACAGCAGCACGTCCATTTGGAACCCAAGATGCAGCTGAGCTTCTAGATATTAGTTTAATCAAGTGGGTCTTCACTAGTCTTTGCGAGAGACAGTATTCCCAAGGCAGCCGCGCCGCCTAAACCGTAAAGCACCGGTGGGCAACATACTGTCCTTTTACTCCTGCAGGTGTCTGGCAGTCTTTGCTGGCTGCAGTGATTTGACTCTGTAAATCAAACGAACACCTGGATAATGTTGGATTAGTGCTGCATGTACACAGCGTACTCTGATTAAGATCTGACAGTGCACTGAGCCTG
Source organism: Perccottus glenii (assembly GCA_024416835.2). Classification (NCBI taxonomy): domain Eukaryota; kingdom Metazoa; phylum Chordata; class Actinopteri; order Gobiiformes; family Odontobutidae; genus Perccottus; species Perccottus glenii. Next base: position 35,672,727 of record CM044550.2, on the reverse strand, counting down.
CTCCTGTCGGACAGCTGCTATAGCAGTGCCATACAAATAGACCAGGGTCACACTGCCTTTGGACATCCTGTTATTGGGTTATTGTGTCGTAAAAAAATTTAGAACAGGCTATTCTACAGTAGCTTATGATGTGGCCTAGACAGTGGCATTTATTGCATTCAAGTAAAATAAAGTGAAAAAAACATTCCACATGGTTCAATGTGATCTTTTTTCCTGTACCAATATTATCACCCACCGTCTACTAGCTTGTTTCTTCACAGGCTGGCGCTGTGGGGGCCAGACTTTCAAACAAAAATATATAAATACCTTTGCTTTTATTCCAGTTAAATAGCTTTTCTTTTACTTTAATTTAGACCTGGGTAATAATTTTGGATTTAAATTGCCTCTTTCATTGTGCAAAGATTACAATTGTGCTGATATTGTGCACACCGCCTGAACTGACGGACAGTGACAGGAGGATGGTTTCGCCCAGGGGTGCATCATGGAAAAGGGTTTGGTTTTACACTGCAAGTGTGACTAATAAGTCTGACTGATATAGCATCTTGGATTGTATTGCAATGGAATCGCCATTATTTAGAAAGAAGATTGCATTTATTTAATAATTGAGATTATAATTAATTTTTCAATTATTGTGCAGCCCCAGTGCCAACCACTCGTATTGTTTTTCTATTCTATACAAAGAATTAGTCTGGTTTTTTTCTATAGTTTAATTACCAGAAAGCAGAACAAAAAGGACACATATTTCACACTGAATTTAGAAGTCAGGCTCAATGGGAGCTTTGCAGAGTCGTGACAGGCTGACACACAAAAATAAATAAATAAAAAAGGTCAAATGTGTTGGACCAGCATGCGTTGTTGCATCCCCAGTGGAAACAGGGCTAACATCAAGTGCCCACACAGTTGAAATCCTGAGGACTTTTGTATTTACTCTTCAGTAAATTGATAAATGTTTTGACTAATTGAGCACTTCCATTGCTGTGTGAATTGTGAGATTATTTATGAACGACCACTTTCATTAAATACAAACAATGAAGTAAAGCTGCAACTACAGGCCTGTATTACCTCCACACTGCCCTCTGGGAAACCGAACCTCTTCTGGACAACAGCAGTCAGTTCTCTGATGCGACGGCCCTTTTCTCCCAAAACATTCTGGGTCCTTAAGACAGCACAATACAGGTTATTAAGGCACATCAAAAGAAATCAAGCAGTCCTAGGTGAAGTTCTTTGAGTGATGCTGTGAGTCAGTTTTTTTATATTTAGACTTCTTATTCACAGAAAATTTTAAGAAAAACAAAAAACGTTTTTGTCAGTAAAGACTGGCAAATCTCTGTAGGCCTCACCACCGTTTTATTTGAGCCCAATAGAACCAGTTAATTTCCCAATAAAATCCAGAAGCTATGTTCTTGTAAAGTAAAACGGCACCAGCACAGACCTTGTGGCCAGAATGATGATCTCGGTCCTGGTTGGAGTCACCCGCACCTCGACCCCAGAGTAGCCATCCTCAGCCAGCTCCCGGGTCAGAAACTCGTTCAGCTCGGCCTTGAAGATACCGTCTGAGACGAACTACAGACAAAGCATCACTCACGAAAGTTTTTATGACAAATATTGAACACTTTAAAACTATCGACAAATTGGTGAACATCGGCTTTGCTTAATATTTTAAATCTGAGCAACAATACTTTGCCCACAATACAAATTACTGATTAGAGTTGACTAGAAATAAATAACACAGTGGGTGCGTAGTTTAGCATTCCAAGCTAGACATAGCTAAACGCATTTTCAGAGTCAGTAGAAGGTTTAGAGACAAAACCTTGTACAATTTAAAATAACAGTAAAAACACGGGGATCTTAGTGTTTTCTGGGGACGGCATGTCGCCGGCCAGTGCTCAGAGCCATGTTAGAGCTGACACCAAGCACATCCACATCCATCCTGCCCCGAGCCGAGGTGGCCCGGTTCCACTGCCACAGAGCCACACAGCGGATACATATCTCCGACCTGTCCTTATTCTATTTTTACTAAATCTGTTCACTTTGAGGAAAAACGGGAAAGAGCAGCGCTCACCTTCCTCTTCTTGGAGATTTGCACCGCCATCTTCCAAACGGCCGTGAACAGGAAAGGATTCTTCGCAGATGCGGAAATAGATTTATACCAGACAAGCAGCTTCCGGTCACGTTCATATTGAAGCAACGCCGGTTAGTGTAGTTTTTAGCTTGTTAATTTGATGTACTGCATGCATTGAAGGTAATGGTAGTGTTACAGCTAAACAAGATTTCCTGGTGAATATTTGTAAATGAACCTCTCTTCAGAAAAAAGTCCAGGATTACTCTGAATGTTCTCTAGTCATCTCTCATAGTCTTTTAGCTTGGTATACCGGGGGTGTATTCATGTTTTATGTATTCATACTGTTCATATGTATCCAAAATATGATTTTACTGTAATAAAACTATTTTTTTTGGCAAATGGTTTATTATTTGAATAACCACAGTTTTACTACAGGTACCATAGTTAAATTATGTTTTTTGCAGCACAACCATGGTTAATTTGGGGTAAACATGTTTAAAAAAATATATAACGTTTTCAATTTCAGGGTTCCCAAAGTGATTGGGTGCCCCTTCAGTCAATGAGACTATGTTAATAGGAAATCTGTCCATAGTATCAATTTGCTGGTAAAATTTCCTGAATTTTCTGTCCCTAATCTTTCAGTGTTAAAACCATCAAACTCAATAAACTAACTAGCTAATATGTGATGCAACCCATCTCATCACTATTGTGCCACACATTTCAACAGGTTAAGTTGTGCTTTACACCATGTTTTTGTCTTTCTTCTAGATTTGTATTGTATGCTTCAATCCCGCACCTTGGGGGCGCCAAAGCAATAACATAAAAGATAAAATAAAAAATTACTTTATTTATTTATTTATTTATTTATTTTATTTTTTTTTTTTTTTTTGTGGTATTTCTTAAATGTACCTTAGCTGCGTTTCTAAATTATTTCAGTATTTCCTCAATACTATATAACACTTTAAAGAACTAACAGGCTACAGTAGGCGCCCTCATTAGATTCCATAAATAGAATTAATGGAATATCACGTTACGTTCCATCACTGACCGGCCTCTGTTTAAAGCCAAACTTAAAACCTATTTATTTAAAATGGCTTTTTGCACTTAATGACTCTGATCTGTTTTTATTGTGTAAATGTATTTTTAAACCTATTTGTAATTATGTTTTATTATTATTATTAGGCCCGAGCCGGTGATGGCCGGGAGGGCCTATTGTTTTTGCTCGGATTTTTTTTTTTATCTTTATTGTGACCAAATGATCCTAAATTTGACCCAGTGAACATGCAAAAAAAGTCATTTTTATTGGTCCCAGACTTCAAGCTCGGCGAAAATGGTATGTTTTTGAAGTCGCCGAAAAAAAAAACGAAAAATGACTCAGTGGCGACCCCTACAAAATCAAAATACATTGGGCCTATGGAAAGTGAAAGTAAGTTTTTTTCAACGCAGAAAAATGAAACTTGGTATATCCATAGGACACCTCAGGGCAAACAGAAAAGTCAATGACAGTCACACCTAAACTCAACAGGAAGTCCGCCATGTGGGGTGAAAGCAGCGCGGCCACTAAAATCGCACCCCTTGCGCAGAAAGATGCAAATCATTGTGTTTTAATCTAAATGGCCCCAAATTTGGTGAGTATCATCTAGACACATGTGCCAACCAAAGTTGTGACTTTGTTGTTGATATCTTATCGGGTATGGGTGTGGCAAGCCTGTAACGAGGTGGCCATTTTTGTGAAAATAAAGCGTCTCTTAACTCTCAAACCCCTTCTCGGATCGAGTTGGAACCAAAAGGTGTTTGTGCACATTCATGACCTGAACACAAAAATATGTAAATAAAAGGGTTATCTTTAGAAATGGCTCTCCAGCGCCCCCTACAAACTTATAATGGGACCCAAGAATTTAGTTTGTCATAGAGACATAAAATTTGGTACACACATCTCTTATGTCATGAGCATAAAAGCCAATGACAACCACCCCTATCTATAAATGTGTTGCCATAGCGTCCCAAAAATGTGAAAAAGTCAATGGGAAGTGAAATTTTTAGTTTGTTGTAGGCAAATGAAACTTGGTACACATATCCACCATGGGCTTATGAACAAAAAAGCCAATGGGGACCACACCCTATCACACACAGGAAGGCGGCCATTTTGAATTGAAAATTTGGTCCGACTTAGAATACACCTCTTTTTAAAAACACAACAAAAGCTGCTTCATTCCACAGACACCAAACTTGGGCAAAATGAGCTAAACACATGTATGTAAAAGAGACAAGTGTTTTTCTAGACTTTTTTGCTCGAGTTATATTTTTTTTTATTATAATTCGGTATATATTTTTTTATTATAATTTTTCTGCAAAATGATTCTCAATTTGACCCAACAACTAAAAGTCATTTTTATTGGTCCCAGACTTCAAGCCCGGCGAAAAATTTATGTATTTGAAGTCCCCGGAAAAAAATAGAAAAATGACTCAGTGGCGACCCCTAGAAAAGTCAAAATACATTGGGCCTATGGAAAGTGAAAGTAACTTTTTTCCAACGTAGAAAAATGAAACTTAGTACATCAACAGGACACCTCAGGGCAAACAGAAAAGTCTATGACAGCCACACCCTAAACTAAACAGGAAGTCCGCCATGTGGGGTGAAACGCATGGCCACTAAAATCGCACCCCTTGCGCAAGAAGATGCAAATCATTGTGTTTTAATTTAAATGGCCCCAAATTTGGTGAGTATCATCTAGACACGTGTGCCAACCAAAGTTGTGACTTTGTTTATGATATCTTATCGGGTATGGGTGTGGCAAGCCTGTAACGAGGTGGCCATTTTTGTGAAAATAAAACGTCTCTTAACTCTCAAACGCCTTCTCGGATCGAGTTGGACCCAAAAAGGCGTTTGTGCACATTCATGACCTGAACACAAAGATATGTAAATAAAAGGGTTATCTTTAGAAATGGCTCTCCAGCGCCCCCTACAAACTTATAATGGGACCCAAGAATTTAGTTTGTCATAGAAACATGAAATTTGGTACACACATCTCTTATGTCATGACGAGCATAAAAGCCAATGACAACCACCCCCTATCTATAAATGTGTTGCCATAGCAACGTCCCAAATATGTGGAAAAAGTCAATGGGAAGTGAAAATTTTAGTTTGTCGTAGGCAAATGAAACTTGGTACACACATCCATCATGGGCTTATGAACAAAAAAGCCAATGGGGACCACACCCTATCACACACGGGAAGGCGGCCACTTTAAATTGAAAATGTGAACCGACTTAGAAAACAACCTCTCTTTTAAAAAACAACAGAAAATAGCTGCTTCATTCCACAGACACCAAACTTGGGCAAAATGAGCTAAACACATGTGTGTAAAATAGACAGGCGTTTTTCTTGTCGTTTTTGCTCGAGTTATATTTTTAGGCCCGAGCCGGTGATGACCGGGAGGGCCTATTGTTTTTGCTCGGATTTTTTTTTTTTTTAGGCCCGAGCCGGTGATGGCCGGGAGGGCCTATTGTTTTTGCTCGGATTATTTTTTATTTTTTATTTTTATTTTTTATTTTTATTGTCGACCTATGATCCTAAATTTGACCCAGTGAACATGAACGAAAAGTCATTTTTATTGGTCCAATTTTTTAAGCTCGGCGAAAAATTTATGTATTTGAAGTCGCCGAAAAAAAAATACGAAAAATGACTCAGTGGCGACCCCTACAAAATCAAAATACATTGGGCCTATGGAAAGTGAAAGTAACTTTTTTCCAACGTAGAAAAATGAAACTTGGTACACACATCCACCATGGGCTTATGAACAAAAAAGCCAATGGGGACCACACCCTATCACACACGGGAAGGCGGCCATTTTGAATTGAAAATGTGAACCGACTTAAAATAAACCTCTTTTTTAAAAGAACACAGACAATACCTGCTTCATTCCACAGACACCAAACTTGGGCAAAATGAGCTAAACACATGTATGTAAAATAGACAGGCGTTTTTCTAGACCTTTTTGCTCGAGTTATATTTTTAGGCCCGAGCCGGTGATGGCCGGGAGGGCCTATTGTTTTTGCTCGGATTTTTTTTTTTATCTTTCTTGTCGACCTATGATCCTAAATTTGACCCAGTGAACATGCACGAAAAGTCATTATATTGGTCCCAGACTTCAAGCTCAGCGAAAAATTTATGTATTTGAAGTCGCCGAAAAAAAAATACGAAAAATGACTCAGTGGCGACCCCTACAAAATCAAAATACATTGGGCCTATGGAAAGTGAAAGTAACTTTTTCCAACGTAGAAAAATGAAACTTGGTATATCCATAGGACACCTCAGGGCAAACAGAAAAGTCAATGACAGTCACACCCTAAACTTAACAGGAAGTCCGCCATGTGGGGTGAAACGCGCGGCCACTAAAATCGCGCCATGTGGGGTGAAACGCGCGGCCACTAAAATCGCACCCCTTGCGCAGAAAGATGCAAATCATTGTGTTTTAATCTAAATGGCCCCAAATTTGGTGAGTATCATCTAGACACGTGTGCCAACCAAAGTTGTGACTTTGTTTTTGATATCTTATCGGGTATGGGTGTGGCAAGCCTGTAACGAGGTGGCCATTTTTGTGAAAATAAAACGTCTCTTAACTCTCAAACGCCTTCTCGGATCGAGTTGGACCCAAAAAGCCGTTTGTGCACATTCATGACCTGAACACAAAAATATGTAAATAAAAGGGTTATCTTTAGAAATGGCTCTCCAGCGCCCCTACAAACTTATAATGGACCCAAGAATTTAGTTTGTCATAGAGACATAAAATTTTGTACACACATCTCTTATGTCATGACGAGCATAAAAGCCAATGACAACCACCCCTATCTATAAATGTGTTGCCATAGCGTCCCAAAAATGTGAAAAAGTCAATGGGAAGTGAAATTTTTAGTTTGTTGTAGGCAAATAAAACTTGGTACACACATCCACCATGGGCTTATGAACAAAAAGCCAATGGGGACCACACCCTATCACACACAGGAAGGCGGCCATTTTGAATTGAAAATGTGAACCGACTTAAAATACACCTCTTTTTAAAAGTACACAGAAAAAGCTGCTTCATTCCACAGACACCAAACTTGGGCAAAATGAGCTAAACACATGTATGTAAATGAGACAAGTGTTTTTCTAGACTTTTTGCTCGAGTTATATTTTTTTATTATAATTCGGTATATATTTTTTATTATAATTTTTCTGTAAAATGATCCTCAATTTAACCAGTAAACGAACAACTAAAAGTCATTTTTATTGGTCCCAGACTTCAAGCCCGGCAAAAAATGTATGTATTTGAAGTCCCGAAAAAAATACGAAAAATGACTCAGTGGCGGCCCCTAGAAAAGTCAAAATACATTGGGCCTATGGAAAGTGAAAGTAACTTTTTCCAACGTAGAAAAATGAAACTTGGTATATCCATAGGACACCTCAGGGCAAACAGAAAAGTCAATGACAGTCACACCTAAAACTTAACAGGAAGTCCGCCATGTGGGGTGAAAGGCGCGGCCACTAAATTCGCACCCCTTGCGCAGAAAGATGCAAATCATTGTGTTTTAATCTAAATGGCCCCAAATTTGGTGAGTATCATCTAGACACATGTGCCAACCAAAGTTGTGACTTTGTTGTTGATATCTTATCGGGTATGGGTGACAAGCCTGTAACGAGGTGGCCATTTTGTGAAAATAAAGCGTCTCTTAACTCTCAAGCGGCTTCTCGGATCGAGTTGGACCCAAAAAGCGCGTTTGTGCACATTCATGACCTGAACACAAAAATATGTAAATAAAAGGGTTATCTTTAGAAATGGCTCTCCAGCGCCCCCTACAAACTTATAATGGGACCCAAGAATTTAGTTTGTCATAGAGACATAAAATTTGGTACACACATCTCTTATGTCATGACGAGCATAAAAGCCAATGACAACCACCCCCTATCTATAAATGTGTTGCCATAGCAACGTCCCAAATATTTGGAAAAAGTCAATGGGAAGTGAAAATTTTAGTTTGTCGTAGGCAAATGTAACTTGGTACACACATCCAGCATGGGCTTATGAACAAAAAAGCCAATTGGGACCACATCCTATCACACACGGGAAGGCGGCCATTTTGAATTGAATATGTGAACCGACTTAAAATACACCTCTTTTTTAAAAGAACTCAGAAAATAGCTGCTTCATTCCACAGACACCAAACTTGGGCAAAATGAGCTAAACACATGTATGTAAAATAGACAAGCGTTTTTCTAGACTTTTTGCTCGAGTTATATTTTATTTTATTATAATTTGGTATATTTTTTTTTATTATAATTTTTCTGCAAAATGATCCTCAATTTGACCCAGTAAACGTGCAACTAAAAGTCATTTTTATTGGTCCCAGACTTCAAGCTCGCGAAAAATGTATGTATTTGAAGTCGAAAAAAATATGAAAAATGACTCAGTGGCGACCCTACAAAAGTCAAAATACATTGGGCCTATGGAAAGTGAAAGTAACTTTTTCCAACGTAGAAAAATGAAACTTGGTACATCCATAGGACACCTCAGGGAACGAACAGAAAAATGTATTACAGTCATATCGTAAACTCAACAGGAAATCTACTATGTTGGGTGTATGCGTGACCACCTAAATTGCACCCCTTGTGTCTAAAGGCTTTTCATCTAAACAGCTCCAAATTTGGTGAGTATCATCTAGACACGTGTGCCAAAAAATTATCAATTTGTTTTTGATAGATTTGTGGCTGTGGTCGTAATGAGTCTGTGAAGAGGCAGCCATTTCTTTGGGAAATAAATGCCATTTCCCAATTGCCAGGATCCTTCCTTTAGAGGAGGCCCCTCCAGAGCCAAGGCTAGAGTCTTAGAAAACTCCTCAGAATCATTTGGAACTTGTAACCTTGTACTTTTAGACAAGTTATATTTACATTTTGTCTTTTTAAACAGGGGGGTGCAGCGATTCCTGAGTCATCTCAAATCTCCAGCCAGTACTTTGTTTTCTCGCCTTAGCCCAAGCATAATCTATTATTTCCAAAGGTTCAGACAGCTCCCAGGAAAACCAGGGATTGTGGAGACCTTTAACTCTAAAGTTAGGTTACAAGGTGGTGTAGCAGGCCCAAGCAGTAGCACAGGCCCGGTTATTTGACATTACCGTGAAGTTTACGCTTTAAAGCACGAAATGAAATCCTCCAGTGCATGTGTCCCCGCGGTCTCAAGGGAGGCGAGGGCCTTTATCGCCGCTTGCGGCTTTAATTAGGCCCGAGCCGGTGATGGCCGGGAGGGCCTATTGTTTTTGCTCGGATTTTTTTTTTTTTTTTTTTTCTTCCGACCCAATGATCCTAAATTTGACCCAGTGAACATGCACGAAAAGTCATTTTATTGGTCCCAGACTTCAAGCTCGGCGAAAAATTTATGTATTTGAAGTCGCGAAAAAAATACGAAAAATGACTCAGTGGCGACCCTACAAAAGTCAAAATACATTGGGCCTATGGAAAGTGAAAGTAACTTTTTTCCAACGTAGAAAAATGAAACTTGGTATATCCATAGGACACCTCAGGGCAAACAGAAAAGTCAATGACAGTCACACCCTAAACTTAACAGGAAGTCCGCCATGTGGGGTGAAAGCATGCGGCCACTAAAATCGCACTTGCGCAGAAAGATGCAAATCATTGTGTTTTAATCTAAATGGCCCCAAATTTGGTGAGTATCATCTAGACACGAGTGCCAACCAAAGTTGTGACTTTGTTTTGATATCTTATCGGGTATGGGTGTGGCAAGCCTGTAACGAGGTGGCCATTTTGTGAAAATAAACGTCTCTTAACTCTCAAACGCCTTCTCGGATCGAGTTGGACCCAAAAAGGCGTTTGTGCACATTCATGACCTGAACAAAAAAATATGTAAATAAAAGGGTTATCTTTAGAAATGGCTCTCCAGCGCCCCCTACAAACTTATAATGGACCCAAGAATTTAGTTTGTCATAGAGACATAAAATTTTGTACACACATCTCTTATGTCATGACGAGCATAAAAGCCAATTAAAGCCGCAAGCGGCGATAAAGGCCCTCGCCTCCCTTGAGACCGCGGGGACACATGCACTCGGAGGATTGCATTTCGTACTTTAAAGCGTAAACTTCACGGTAATGTCAAATAACCGGGCCTGTGCTACTGCTGGGGCCTGCTACACCACCTTGTAATTTAGAGTTAAAGGTCTCCACAATCCCTGGTTTTCCTGGGAGCTGTCTGAACCTTTAAAATAATAGATTGTGCTTGGGCTAAGGCGAGAAAAACAAAGTACTGGCTGGAGATTTGAGATGACTCAGGAATCGCTGCACCCCCCTGTTTAAAAAGGCAAAATGTAAATATTACTTGTCTAAAAGTACAAGGTTACAAGTTCCAAATGATTCTGAGGAGTTTTCTAAGACTCTAGTCTTGGCTCTGGAGGGGCCTCCTCCAAAGGAAGGATCCTGGCAATTGGGAAATGGCATTTATTTCCCAAAGAAATGGCTGCCTCTTCACAGACTCATTATGACCACAGCCACAAATGTAACAAAAAACAAATTGATAACTTTTTTGGCACACGTGTCTAGATGAAACTCACCAAATTTGGAGCTGTTTAGATGAAAAGCCTTTAGCACAAGGGGTGCGATTTAGGTGGTCACGCATTCCACCCAACATAGTAGATTTCCTGTTGAAATTACGATATGGCTGTAATAAACTTTTCTGTTTGCCCTGAGGTGTCCTATTGATGTACCAAGTTTTGTATTTCTACGTTGGAAAAAAGTCACTTTCACTTTCCATAGGCCCAATGTATTTTGACTTTTCTAGGGGTCACCACTGAGTCATTTTTCATTTTTTTTTTTTCGGGGACTTCAAATACATAAATTTTTCGCCGGGCTTGAAGTCTGGGACCAATAAAAATGACTTTTAGTTGTTGGTTTACTGGGTCAAATTGAGAATCATTTTGCAAAAATTATAATAAAAAAATATATACCGAATTATAATAAAAAAAAATATAACTCGAGCAAAAAAGTCTAGAAAAACACTTGTCTCTTTTACATACATGTGTTTAGCTCATTTTGCCCAAGTTTGGTGTCTGTGGAATGAAGCAGCTATTTTTGTTGTTTTTAAAAAGAGGTGTATTCTAAGTCGGACCAAATTTTCAATTCAAAATGGCCGCCTTCCCGTGTGTGATAGGGTGTGGTCCCCATTGGCTTTTTTGTTCATAAGCCCATGGTGGATATGTGTACCAAGTTTCATTTGCCTACAACAAACTAAAAATTTCACTTCCCATTGACTTTTTCCACATATTTGGAACGTTGCTATGGCAACACATTTATAGATAGGGGGTGGTTGTCATTGGCTTTTATGCTCGTCATGACATAAGAGATGTGTGTACCAAATGTCATGTTTCTATGACAAACTAAATTCTTGGGTCCCATTATAAGTTTGTAGGGGGCGCTGGAGAGCCATTTCTAAAGATAACCCTTTTATTTACATATCTTTGTGTTCAGGTCATGAATGTGCACAAACGCCTTTTTGGTTCCAACTCGATCCGAGAAGGCGTTTGAGAGTTAAGGCGTTTATTTTCACAAAAATGGCCACCTCGTTACAGGCTTGCTACACCCATACCCGATAAGATATCAACAACAAAGTCACAAATTTGGTTGGCACACGTGTCTAGATGATACTCACCAAATTTGGGGCCATTTAAATTAAAACACAATGATTTGCATCTTCTTGCGCAAGTGCGATTTTAGTGGCCATGCGTTTCACCCCACATGGCGGACTTCCTGTTTAGTTTAGGGTGTGGCTGTCTAGACTTTTCTGTTTGCCCTGAGGTGTCCTATTGATGTACTAAGTTTCATTTTTCTACGTTGGAAAAAGTTACTTTCACTTTCCATAGGCCCAATGTATTTTGACTTTTCTAGGGTCGCCACTGAGTCATTTTTCTTTTTTTTTTTTCGGGACTTCAAATACATATATTTTCGCCGGGCTTGAAGTCTGGGACCAATAAAAATGACTTTTAGTTGTTGGTTTACTGGGTCAAATTGAGAATCATTTTGCAGAAAAATTATAATAAAAAAATATATACTGAATTATAATAAAAAAAATATAACTCGAGCAAAAAAGTCTAGAAAAACACTTGTCTCATTTACATACATGTGTTTAGCTCATTTTGCCCAAGTTTGGTGTCTGTGGAATGAAGCAGCTATTTTTGTTGTTTTTAAAGAGGTGTATTCTAAGTCGGACCAAATTTTCAATTCAAAATGGCCGCCTTCCCGTGTGTGATAGGGTGTGGTCCCCATTGGCTTTTTTGTTCATAAGCCCATGGTGGATATGTGTGTACCAAGTTTCATTTGCCTACAACAAACTAAAAATTTCACTTCCCATTGACTTTTTCCACATATTTGGGAACGTTGCTATGGCAACACATTTATAGATAGGGGTGGTTGTCATTGGCTTTTATGCTCCATGACATAAGAGATGTGTGTACCAAATTTTCATGTTTCTATGACAAACTAAATTCTTGGGTCCCATTATAAGTTTGTAGGGGGCGCTGGAGAGCCATTTCTAAAGATAACCCTTTTATTTACATATCTTTGTGTTCAGGTCATGAATGTGCACAAACGCCTTTTTGGGTCCAACTCAATCCGAGAAGGCCGCTTGAGAGTTAAGAGACGCTTTATTTTCACAAAATGGCCACCTCGTTACAGGCTTGCCACACCCATACCTGATAAGATATCAACAACAAAGTCACAACTTTGGTTGGCACATGTGTCTAGATGATACTCACCAAATTTGGGGCCATTTAGATTAAAACACAATGATTTGCATCTTTTTGCGCAAGGGGTGCGATTTTAGTGGCCATGCGTTTCACCCCACATGGCGGACTTCCTGTTGAGTTTAGGGTGTGGCTGTCATTGACTTTTCTGTTTGCCCTGAGGTGTCCTATGGATATACCAAGTTTCATTTTTCTACGTTGGAAAAAAGTTACTTTCACTTTCCATAGGCCCAATGTATTTTGACTTTTCTGAGTCATTTTTCGTATTTTTTTTTCGGGGACTTCAAATACATACATTTTTTGCCGGGCTTGAAGTCTGGGACCAATAAAAATGACTTTTAGTTGTCCGTTTACAGGGTCAAATTGAGGATCATTTTGCAGAAAAATTATAATAAAAAATATATAACAAATTATAATAAAAATATAACTCGAGCAAAAAAGTCTAGAAAAACACTTGTCTCATTTACATACATGTGTTTAGCTCATTTTGCCCAAGTTTGGTGTCTGTGGAATGAAGCAGCTTTTTCTGTGTACTTTTAAAAAGAGGTGTATTTTAAGTCGGTTCACATTTTCAATTCAAAATAACCGCCTTCCTGTGTGTGATAGGGTGTGGTCCCCATTGGCTTTTTTGTTCATAAGCCCATGGTGGATGTGTGTACCAAGTTTTATTTGCCTACAACAAACTAAAAATTTCCACTTCCCATTGACTTTTTCACATTTTTGGGACGCTGCTATGGCAACACATTTATAGATAGGGGGTGGTTGTCATTGGCTTTTATGCTCGTCATGACATAAGAGATGTGTGTACAAAATTTTATGTCTCTATGACAAACTAAATTCTTGGGTCCATTATAAGTTTGTAGGGGCGCTGAGAGCCATTTCTAAAGATAACCCTTTATTTACATATTTTTTTGTTCAGGTCATGAATGTGCACAAACGCCTTTTTGGGTCCAACTCGATCCGAGAAGGCATTTGAGAGTTAAGAGACGCTTTATTTTCACAAAAATGGCCACCTCGTTACAGGCTTGCCACACCCATACCCGATAAGATATCAACAACAAAGTCACAACTTTGGTTGGCACACGTGTCTAGATGATACTCACCAAATTTGGGGCCATTTAGATTAAAACACAATGATTTGCATCTTTCTGCGCAAGGGGTGCGATTTTAGTGGCCGCGCTTCACCCCACATGGCGGACTTCCTGTTAAGTTTAGGTGTGACTGTCATTGACTTTTCTGTTTGTTCTGAGGTGTCCTATGGATATACCAAGTTTCATTTTTCTACGTTGGAAAAAGTTACTTCACTTTCCATAGGCCCAATGTATTTTGATTTTGTAGGGTCGCCACTGAGTCATTTTTCGTATTTTTTTTTCGGCGACTTCAAATACATAAATTTTTCGCCGAGCTTGAAGTCTGGGACCAATAAAATGACTTTTTGTGCATGTTCACTGGGTCAAATTTAGGATCATAGGTCGACAAGAAAGATAAAAAAAAAAAAAAAAAAATCCGAGCAAAAACAATAGGCCCTCCCGGCCATAACCGCTCGGGCCTAATTAAAGCATAGCGGCGATAAAGGCCCTCGCCTCCCTTGAGACCCCGCAGGGACACATATATTCGGAGGATTGCATGTCGTGGCTTTAAAGCAAATTTGGAGCTGTTTAGATGAAAACCCTTTAGCACAAAGTGTACGATTTAGGTGGTCATGTATTCCACCCAACATTTTCTGTTGAGAAGGATCCTGGCAATTGGGAAATGGCATTTATTTCCCAATAGTTGCCTCTTCACAGACTCATTACGACCACAGCCACAAATCTATCAAAAACAAATTGATAACTTTTTGCACACGTGTCTAGATGATACTCACCAAATTTGGAGCTGTTTAGATGAAAAGCCTTTAGACACAAGGGTGCAATTTAGGTGGTCACGCATTCCACCCAACATAGTAGATTTCCTGTTGAGTTTACGATATGGCTGTAATACAATTTTCTGTTTGCCCTGGGGTGTCCTATGGATGTACCAAGTTTCATTTTTCTACATTGGAAAAAAGTTACTTTCACTTTCCATAGGCCCAATGTATTTTGACTTTTGTAGGGTCGCCACTGAGTCATTTTCATATTTTTTTGCGACTTCAAATACATAAATTTTTCGCCGAGCTTGAAGTCTGGGACCAATAAAAATGACTTTTAGTTGCACGTTTACTGGATCAAATTGAGGATCATTTTGCAGAAAAATTTTAATAAAAAAAAATATACCAAATTATAATAAAATAAAATATAACTCGAGCAAAAAAGTCTAGAAAAACGCTTGTCTATTTTACATACATGTGTTTAGCTCATTTTGCCCAAGTTTGGTGTCTGTGGAATGAAGCAGCTATTTTCTGTGTTCTTTTAAAGAGGTGTATTTTAAGTCGGTTCACATTTTCAATTCAAAATGGCCGCCTTCCCGTGTGTGATAGGGTGTGGTCCCCATTGGCTTTTTGTTCATAAGCCCATGCTGGATGTGTACCAAGTTTCATTTGCTCTACGACAAACTAAAATTTTCACTTCCCATTGACTTTTTCCAAATATTTGGGACGTTGCTATGGCAACACATTTATAGATAGGGGTGGTTGTCATTGGCTTTTATGCTCGTCATGACATAAGAGATGTGTGTACCAAATTTTATGTCTCTATGACAAACTAAATTCTTGGGTCCCATTATAAGTTTGTAGGGGCGCTGGAGAGCCATTTCTAAAGATAACCCTTTTATTTACATATTTTTGTGTTCAGGTCATGAATGTGCACAAACGCCTTTTTTGGGTCCAACTCGATCCAGAAGCCGTTTGAGAGTTAAGAGACGTTTTATTTTCACAAAAATGGCCACCTCGTTACAGGCTTGCCACACCCATACCCGATAAGATATCAACAACAAAGTCACAACTTTGGTTGGCACATGTGTCTAGATGATACTCACCAAATTTGGGGCCATTTAGATTAAAACACAATGATTTGCATCTTTCTGCGCAAGTGCTGCGATTTTAGTGGCGCGTTTCACCCCACATGGCGGACTTCCTGTTAAGTTTAGGTGTGGCTGTCATTGACTTTCCTGTTTGCCCTGAGGTGTCCTATGGATGTACCAAGTTTCATTTTTCTACGTTGGAAAAAAGTTACTTTCACTTTCCATAGGCCCAATGTATTTTGACTCTTCTAGGGGCCGCCACTGAGTCATTTTTTGTAATTTTTTTTCGGGGACTTCAAATACATAAATTTTTCGCCGAGCCTGAAGGCTGGGACCAATAAAAATGACTTTTCATTCATGTTCACTGGGTCAAATTTAGGATCATAGGTGGAGAAGAATAAAAACTAAGAAAAATAATCCGAGCAAAAACAATAGGCCCTCCCGGTCATCACCGGCTCGGGCCTAATGACAACCACCCCCTATCTATAAATGTGTTGCCATAGCAACGTCCCAAAAAATGTGAAAAAAGTCAATGGGAAGTGAAATTTTTAGTTTAGTGTAGGCAAATAAAACTTGGTACACACATCCACCATGGGCTTATGAACAAAAAAGCCAATGGGGACCACACCCTATCACACACAGGAAGGCGGCCATTTTGAATTGAAAATGTGAACCGACTTAAAATACACCTCTTTTTTAAAAGTACACAGAAAAAAGCTGCTTCATTCCACAGACACCAAACTTGGGCAAAATGAGCTAAACACATGTATGTAAAAAGAGACAAGTGTTTTTCTAGACTTTTTGCTCGAGTTATATTTTTTTATTATAATTCGGTATAAATTTTTTATTATAATTTTTCTGCAAAATGATCCTCAATTTAACCCAGTAAATGAACAACTAAAAGTCATTTTTATTGGTCCCAGACTTCAAGCCGGCAAAAAATGTATGTATTTGAAGTCCCGAAAAAAATACGAAAAATGACTCAGTGGCGGCCCCTAGAAAAGTCAAAATACATTGGGCCTATGGAAAGTGAAAGTAACTTTTTTCCAACGTAGAAAAATGAAACTTGGTATATCCATAGGACACCTCAGGGCAAACAGAAAAGTCAATGACAGTCACACCTAAACTTAACAGGAAGTCCGCCATGTGGGGTGAAAGGCGCGCCACTAAATTCGCACCCTTGCGCAGAAAGATGCAAATCATTGTGTTTTAATCTAAATGGCCCCAAATTTGGTGAGTATCATCTAGACACATGTGCCAACCAAAGTTGTGACTTTGTTGTTGATATCTTATCGGGTATGGGTGTGGCAAGCCTGTAACGACGTGGCCATTTTTGTGAAAATAAAATGTCTCTTAACTCTCAAACACCTTCTCGGATCGAGTTGGACCCAAAAAGGCGTTTGTGCACATTCATGACCTGAACACAAAAATATGTAAATAAAGGGTTATCTTTAGAAATGGCTCTCCAGCGCCCCCTACAAACTTATAATGGGACCCAAGAATTTAGTTTGTCATAGAGACATAAAATTTGGTACACACATCTCTTATGTCATGACGAGCATAAAAGCCAATGACAACCTCCCCCTATCTATAAATGTGTTGCCATAGCAACATCCCAAATATGTCGAAAAAGTCAATGGGAAGTGAAAATTTTAGTTTGTCGTAGGCAAATGAAACTTGGTACACACATCCACCATGGGCTTATGAACAAAAAAGCCAATGGGGACCACACCCTATCACACACAGGAAGGCGGCCATTTTGAATTGAAAATGTGAACCGACTTAAAATACACCTCTTTTTTAAAGAACACAGAAAAAGCTGCTTCATTCCACAGACACCAAACTTGGGAAAAATGAGCTAAACACATGTATGTAAAAGAGACAAGTGTTTTTCTAGACTTTTTTGCTCGAGTTATATTTTTATTATAATTCGGTATATCTTTTTATCATATTTTTTCTGCAAAATGATCCTCAATTTAACTTGATAAGCGTGCAACTAAAGTCATTTTTATTGGTCCCAGACTTCAAAGCCCAGCGAAAAATTTATATGTTGAAGTCCCGCGAAAAAAATACGAAAAATGACTCAGTGGCGACCCTAGAAAAGTCAAAATACATTGGGCCTATGGAAAGTGAAAGTAACTTTTTCCAACGTAGAAAAATGAAACTTGGTACATCCATAGGACACCTCAGGGCAAACAGAAAAGTTTATTACAGCCATATCGTAAACTCAACAGGAAATCTACTATGTTGGGTGTAATGCGTGACCACCTAAATCGCACCCCTTGTGCTAAAGGCTTTTCATCTAAACAGCTCCAAATTTGGTGAGTATCATCCAGACACGTGTGCAAAAAAAGTTATCAATTTGTTTTTGATACATTTGTGGCTGTGGTCGTAATGAGTCTGTGAAGAGGCAACCTTTGGGAAATAAATGCCATTTCCCAATTGCCAGGATCCTTCCTTTAGAGGAGGCCCTCCAGAGCCACGGCTAGAGTCTTAGAAAATCCTCAGAATCCTTTTTCCCGTGAAGTTTACGCTTTAAAGCACGAGTGCATTTTGTCCCACAGGTCTCAAGGAGGCGAGGGCCTTTATAGCTTTAATTAGGCCCGAGCCGGTGATGACCGAGGGCCTATTGTTTTTGCTCGGATTATTTTTCTTAGTTTTTATTCTTCTCCACCTATGATCCTAAATTTGACCCAGTGAACATGAATGAAAAGTCATTATTATTGGTCCCAGCCTTCAAGCTCGGCGAAAAATTTATGTATTTGAAGTCCCCGAAAAAAATTACAAAAAATGACTCAGTGGCGACCCCTAGAAAAGTCAAAATACATTGGGCCTATGGAAAGTGAAAGTAACTTTATTCCAACGTAGAAAAATGAAACTTGGTACATCCATAGCACACCTCAGGGCAAACAGAAAAGTCAATGACAGCCACACCTAAACTCAACAGGAAGTCCGCCATGTGGGGTGAAAAGCGGCCACTAAAATCGCACTTGCGCAGAAAGATGCAAATCATTGTGTTTTAATCTAAATGGCCCCAAATTTGGTGAGTATCATCTAGACACGTGTGCCAACCAAAGTTGTGACTTTGTTGTTGATATCTTATCGGGTATGGGTGTGGCAAGCCTGTAACGAGGTGGCCATTTTTGTGAAAATAAAACGTCTCTTAACTCTCAAACGCCTTCTCGGATCGAGTTGGACCCAAAAGGCGTTTGTGCACATTCATGACCTGAACACAGATATGTAAATAAAAGGGTTATCTTTAGAAATGGCTCTCCAGCGCCCCTACAAACTTATAATGGGACCCAAGAATTTAGTTTGTCATAGAGACATAAAATTTGGTACACACATCTCTTATGTCATGGCGAGCATAAAAGCCAATGACAACCACCCCCTATCTATAAATGTGTTGCCATAGCAACGTCCCAAAAATGTGGAAAAAGTCAATGGGAAGTGAAATTTTTAGTTTGTTGTAGGCAAATGAAACTTGGTACACACATCCACCATGGGCTTATGAACAAAAAAGCCAATGGGGACCACACCCTATCACACACGGGAAGGCGGCCATTTTGAATTGAAAATGTGAACCGACTTAAAATACACCTCTTTTTAAAAGAACTCAGAAAATAGCTGCTTCATTCCACAGACACCAAACTTGGGCAAAATGAGCTAAACACATGTATGTAAAAGAGACAAGCGTTTTCTAGACTTTTTTGCTCGAGTTATATTTTATTTTATTATAATTTGGTATATTTTTTTTTTTATAATTTTTCTGCAAAATGATCCTCAATTTGACCCAGTAAACGTGCAACTAAAAGTCATTTTTATTGGTCCCAGACTTCAAGCTCGGCGAAAAATTTATGTATTTGAAGTCGCCGAAAAAAATACGAAAAATGACTCAGTGGCGACCCTACAAAAGTCAAAATACATTGGGCCTATGGAAAGTGAAAGTAACTTTTTCCAACGTAGAAAAATGAAACTTGGTACATCCATAGGACACCTCAGGGCGAACAGAAAATGTATTACAGCCATATCGTAAACTCAACAGGAAATCTACTATGTTGGGTGTATGCGTGACCACCTAAATTGCACCCCTTGTGTCTAAAGGCTTTTCATCTAAACAGCTCCAAATTTGGTGAGTATCATCTAGACACGTGTGCCAAAAAAATTATCAATTTGTTTTTGATAGATTTGTGGCTGTGGTCGTAATGAGTCTGTGAAGAGGCAGCCATTTCTTTGGGAAATAAATGCCATTTCCCAATTGCCAGGATCCTTCCTTTAGAGGAGGCCCCTCCAGAGCCAAGGCTAGAGTCTTAGAAAACTCCTCAGAATCATTTGGAACTTGTAACCTTGTACTTTTAGACAAGTTATATTTACATTTTGTCTTTTTAAACAGGGGGGTGCAGCGATTCCTGAGTCATCTCAAATCTCCAGCCAGTACTTTGTTTTTCTCGCCTTAGCCCAAGCATAATCTATTATTTCCAAAGGTTCAGACAGCTCCCAGGAAAACCAGAGATTGTGGAGACCTTTAACTCTAAAGTTAGGTTACAAGGTGGTGTAGCAGGCCCAAGCAGTAGCACAGGCCCGGTTATTTGACATTACCGTGAAGTTTACGCTTTAAAGCACGAAATGAAATCCTCCGAGTGCATGTGTCCCCGGTCTCAAAGGCGAGGGCCTTTATCGCCGCTATGGCTAGGCCCAAGCCGGTGATGACCGGGAGGGCCTATTGTTTTTGCTCGGATTTTTTTTTTTCTTCTTCTCCCATATGATCCTAAATTTGACCCAGTGAACATGCACGAAAAGTCATTTTATTGGTCCCAGACTTCAAGCTCGTGAAAAATTTATGTATTTGAAGTCGAAAAAAATACGAAAAATGACTCAGTGGCGACCCCTACAAAATCAAAATACATTGGGCCTATGGAAAGTGAAAGTAACTTTTTCCAACGTAGAAAAATGAAACTTGGTACATCCATAGGACACCTCAGGGCAAACAAGAAAAGTCAATGACAGTCACACCTAAACTCAACAGGAAGTCCGCCATGTGGGGTGAAACACGCCACTAAATCGCACCCCTTTGCGCAGAAAGATGCAAATCATTGTGTTTTAATCTAAATGGCCCCAAATTTGGTGAGTATCATCTAGACACGTGTGCCAACCAAAGTTGTGACTTTGTTTTTGATATCTTATCGGGTATGGGTGTGGCAAGCCTGTAACGAGGTGGCCATTTTTGTGAAAATAAAACGCGTCTCTTAACTCTCAAACGCCTTCTCGGATCGAGTTGGACCCAAAAAGGCGTTTGTGCACATTCATGACCTGAACACAAAAATATGTAAATAAAAGGGTTATCTTTAGAAATGGCTCTCCAGCGCCCCTACAAACTTATAATGGGACCCAAGAATTTAGTTTGTCATAGAGACATAAAATTTGGTACACACATCTCTTATGTCATGACGAGCATAAAAGCCAATGACAACCACCCCTATCTATAAATGTGTTGCCATAGCAACGTCCCAAATATTTGGAAAAAGTCAATGGGAAGTGAAAATTTTTAGTTTGTCGTAGGCAAATGAAACTTGGTACACACATCCAGCATGGGCTTATGAACAAAAAAGCCAATGGGGACCACACCTATCACACACAGGAAGGCGGCCATTTTGAATTGAAAATGTGAACCGACTTAAAATACACCTCTTTTTAAAAGACACAGAAAAAGCTGCTTCATTCCACAGACACCAAACTTGGGCAAAATGAGCTAAACACATGTATGTAAAATAGACAAGCGTTTTCTAGACTTTTGCTCGAGTTATATTTTATTTTATTATAATTTGGTATATTTTTTTATTATAATTTTTCTGCAAAATGATCCTCAATTTGACCCAGTAAACGTGCAACTAAAAGTCATTTTATTGGTCCCAGACTTCAAGCTCGTGAAAAATTTATGTATTTGAAGTCGCGAAAAAAAATATGAAAAATGACTCAGTGGCGACCCTACAAAAGTCAAAATACATTGGGCCTATGGAAAGTGAAAGTAACTTTTTCCAACGTAGAAAAATGAAACTTGGAACACCTCAGGCGAACAGAAAAATGTATTACAGCCATATCGTAAACTCAACAGGAAATCTACTATGTTGGGGTGTATGCGTGACCACCTAAATTGCACCCCTTTTGTCTAAAGGCTTTTCATCTAAACAGCTCCAAATTTGGTGAGTATCATCTAGACACGTGTGCAAAAAAAGTTATCAATTTGTTTTTGATAGATTTGTGGCTGTGGTCGTAATGAGTCTGTGAAGAGGCAACTATTGGGAAATAAATGCCATTTCCCAATTGCCAGGATCCTTCTCAACAGAAAATGTTGGGTGGAATACATGACCACCTAAATCGTACACTTTGTGCTAAAGGGTTTTCATCTAAACAGCTCCAAATTTGCTTTAAAGCACGACATGCAATCCTCCAATATATGTGTCCCCGTCTCAAGGGAGGCTCGGGCCTTTATCGCGCGCTTGCTTTAATTAGGCCCGAGCGGTGATGACGAGGGCCTATTGTTTTGCTCGGATTTATTTTTTTATTTTATTTTTTTATTTTTTTTAGGCCCGATTATTGGTCCCAGACTTCAAGCTCGGCGAAAAATTTATGTATTTGAAGTCGCGAAAAAAATACGAAAAATGACTCAGTGGCGACCCTACAAAATCAAAATACATTGGGCCTATGGAAAGTGAAAGTAACTTTTTCCAACGTAGAAAAATGAAACTTGGTATATCCATAGGACACCTCAGGGCAAACAGAAAAGTCAATGACAGTCACACCTAAACTTAACAGGAAGTCCGCCATGTGGGGTGAAAGTGCCACTAAAATCGCACCCCTTAGCAGAAAGATGCAAATCATTGTGTTTTAATCTAAATGGCCCCAAATTTGGTGAGTATCATCTAGACACGTGTGCCAACCAAAGTTGTGACTTTGTTGTTGATATCTTATCGGGTATGGGTGTGGCAAGCCTGTAACGAGGTGGCCATTTTGTGAAAATAAAGCGTCTCTTAACTCTCAAACGCCTTCTCGGATCGAGTTGGACCCAAAAAGTTTGTGCACATTCATGACCTGAACACAAAAATATGTAAATAAAAGGGTTATCTTTAGAAATGGCTCTCCAGCGCCCCTACAAACTTATAATGGGACCCAAGAATTTAGTTTGTCATAGAGACATAAAATTTGGTACACACATCTCTTATGTCATGACGAGCATAAAAGCCAATGACAACCACCCCTATCTATAAATGTGTTGCCATAGCGTCCCAAAAAATGTGAAAAAGTCAATGGGAAGTGAAATTTTTAGTTTGTTGTAGGCAAATAAAACTTGGTACACACATCCACCATGGGCTTATGAACGAAAAAAAGCCAATGGGGACCACACCCTATCACACACAGGAAGGCGGCCATTTTGAATTGAAAATGTGAACCGACTTAAAATACACCTCTTTTTAAAAGTACACAGAAAAAGCTGCTTCATTCCACAGACACCAAACTTGGGCAAAATGAGCTAAACACATGTATGTAAAGAGACAAGTGTTTTTCTAGACTTTTTGCTCGAGTTATATTTTTTTATTATAATTCGGTATATATTTTTTATTATAATTTTTCTGCAAAATGATCCTCAATTTAACCCAGTAAACGAACAACTAAAAGTCATTTTATTGGTCCCAGACTTCAAGCCCGGCAAAAATTTATGTATTTGAAGTCCCCGAAAAAAAATACGAAAAATGACTCAGTGGCGACCCTAGAAAAGTCAAAATACATTGGGCCTATGGAAAGTGAAAGTAACTTTTTCCAACGTAGAAAAATGAAACTTGGTATATCCATAGGACACCTCAGGGCAAACAGAAAAGTCAATGACAGTCACACCCTAAACTTAACAGGAAGTCCGCCATGTGGGGTGAAAGCGCGACCACTAAATTCGCACCCCTTGCGCAGAAAGATGCAAATCATTGTGTTTTAATCTAAATGGCCCCAAATTTGGTGAGTATCATCTAGACACATGTGCCAACCAAAGTTGTGACTTTGTTGTTGATATCTTATCGGGTATGGGTGTGGCAAGCCTGTAACGAGGTGGCCATTTTTGTGAAAATAAAGCGTCTCTTAACTCTCAAACGCCTTCTCGGATCGAGTTGGACCCAAAAAGCGTTTGTGCACATTCATGACCTGAACACAAAGATATGTAAATAAAAGGGTTATCTTTAGAAATGGCTCTCCAGCGCCCCCTACAAACTTATAATGGGACCCAAGAATTTAGTTTGTCATAGAGACATAAAATTTGGTACACACATCTCTTATGTCATGACGAGCATAAAAGCCAATGACAACCACCCCCTATCTATAAATGTGTTGCCATAGCAACGTCCCAAATATGTGAAAAAGTCAATGGGAAGTGAAAATTTTTAGTTTGTCGTAGGCAAATGAAACTTGGTACACACATCCACCATGGGCTTATGAACAAAAAAGCCAATGGGGACCACACCCTATCACACACGGGAAGGCGGCCATTTTGAATTGAAAATGTGAACCGACTTAAAATACACCTCTTTTTAAAGTACACAGACAAAAGCTGCTTCATTCCACAGACACCAAACTTGGGCAAAATGAGCTAAACACATGTATGTAAAATAGACAGTGTTTTCTAGACTTTTTGCTCGAGTTATATTTTTATTATAATTCGGTATATATTTTTTATTATAATTTTTCTGCAAAATGATCCTCAATTTGACCCAGTAAACGTGCAACTAAAAGTCATTTTTATTGGTCCCAGACTTCAAGCCCGGCAAAAATTTATGTATTTGAAGTCCCAGAAAAAAAAATATGAAAAATGACTCAGTGGCGACCCCTACAAAAGTCAAAATACATTGGTTCTATGGAAAATGAAAGTAACTTTTTCCAATGTAGAAATACAAAACTTGGTACATCCATAGGACACCTCAGGGCAAACTGAAAAGTTTATTACAGCCATATCGTAAACTTAACAGGAAATCTACTATGTTGGGTGGAATGCGTGACCACCTAAATCGCATGCCTTGTGCTAAAGGCTTTTCATCTAAACAGCTCCAAATTTGGTGAGTATCATCTAGACACGTGTGCCAAAAAAGTTATCAATTTGTTTTTTGATATATTTGTGGCTGTGGTCGTAATGAGTCTGTGAAGAGGCAGCCATTTCTTTGGGAAATAAATGCCATTTCCCAATTGCCAGGATCCTTCCTTTAGAGGAGGCCCTCCAGAGCCACGGCTAGAGTCTTAGAAAACTCCTCAGAAACCTTTGGAACTTGTAACCTTGTACTTTTAGACAAGTTATATTTACATTTTGCCTTTTAAACAGGGGGTGCAGCGATTCCTGAGTCATCTCAAATCTCCAGCCAGTACTTTGTTTTTTCGCCTTAGCCCAAGCATAATCTATTATTTTCAAAGGTTCAGACAGCTCCCAGGAAAACCAGGGATTGTGGAGACCTTTAACTCTAAATTACAAGGTGGTGTAGCAGGCCCCAGCAGTAGCACAGGCCCGTTATTTGACATTACCGTGAAGTTTACGCTTTAAAGCACGAAAGATCCTCCGAGTGCATGTGTCCCTCTCAAGGAGGTGAGGGCCTTATCGGCTTGGGCTTTAACGAGCCGGTGATGACCAGGAGGGCCTATTG
The DNA here is from genome assembly GCA_024416835.2 of Perccottus glenii. Lineage (NCBI taxonomy): Eukaryota > Metazoa > Chordata > Actinopteri > Gobiiformes > Odontobutidae > Perccottus > Perccottus glenii. The sequence goes on along the minus strand of CM044550.2, from coordinate 35,647,278 downwards.
TTTTTGCTTTAGACCAAATGATCCTAAATTTGACCAGTCATTTTTATTGGTCCCAGACTTCAAGCCCGGCAAAAATGTTATGTATTTGAAGTCCCGAAAAAAATACGAAAAATGACTCAGTGGCGACCCTACAAAAGTCAAAATACATTGGGCCTATGGAAAGTGAAAGTAACTTTTTTCAACGTAGAAAAATGAAACTTGGTATATCCATAGGACACCTCAGGGCAAACAGAAAAGTCAATGACAGTCACACCTAAACTTAACAGGAAGTCCGCCATGTGGGGTGAAAGCGCGACCACTAAATCGCACCCCTTGCGCGAAAGATGCAAATCATTGTGTTTTAATCTAAATGGCCCCAAATTTGGTGAGTATCATCTAGACACGTGTGCCAACCAAAGTTGTGACTTTGTTGTTGATATCTTATCGGGTATGGGTGTGGCAAGCCTGTAACGAGGTGGCCATTTTTGTGAAAATAAAACGTCTCTTAACTCTCAAAGCGCCTTCTCGGATCGAGTTGGACCCAAAAGGCGTTTGTGCACATTCATGACCTGAACAAAAAATATGTAAATAAAGGGTTATCTTTAGAAATGGCTCTCCAGCGCCCCTACAAACTTATAATGGGACCCAAGAATTTAGTTTGTCATAGAGACATAAAATTTGGTACACACATCTCTTATGTCATGACGAGCATAAAAGCCAATGACAACCACCCCTATCTATAAATGTGTTGCCATAGCAACGTCCCAAAATGTGAAAAAGTCAATGGGAAGTGAAATTTTTAGTTTGTTGTAGGCAAATGAAACTTGGTACACACATCCACCATGGGCTTATGAACAAAAAAGCCAATGGGGACCACACCTATCACACACACGGGAAGGCGGCCATTTTGAATTGAAAATGTGAACCGACTTAAAATACACCTCTTTTTAAAAGTACACAGACAATAGCTGCTTCATTCCACAGACACCAAACTTGGGCAAAATGAGCTAAAACACATGTATGTAAAATAGACAAGCGTTTTCTAGACTTTTTTGCTCGAGTTATATTTTTTTTATTATAATTTGGTATATATTGTTTTTTTTTATTTTTTTTTTCTTTATTGTGACCAAAATGATCCTCAATTTGACCCAGTGAACATGCAACTAAAAGTCATTTTATTGGTCCCAGACTTCAAGCTCGGCGAAAAAATGTATGTATTTGAAGTCGAAAAAAATACGAAAAATGACTCAGTGGCGACCCTACAAAATCAAAATACATTGGGCCTATGGAAAGTGAAAGTAACTTTTTCCAACGTAGAAAAATGAAACTTGGTATATCCATAGGACACCTCAGGGCAAACAGAAAAGTCAATGACAGTCACACCTAAACTTAACAGGAAGTCCGCCATGTGGGGTGAAAGCAGCGTGACCACTAAAATCGCACCCCTTGCAGAAAGATGCAAATCATTGTGTTTTAATCTAAATGGCCCCAAATTTGGTGAGTATCATCTAGACACGTGTGCCAACCAAAGTTGTGACTTTGTTGTTGATATCTTATCGGGTATGGGTGTGGCAAGCCTGTAACGAGGTGGCCATTTTTGTGAAAATAAAACGTCTCTTAACTCTCAAATGCCTTCTCGGATCGAGTTGGACCCAAAAGGCGTTTGTGCACATTCATGACCTGAACAAAAAAATATGTAAATAAAAGGGTTATCTTTAGAAATGGCTCTCCAGCGCCCCTACAAACTTATAATGGGACCCAAGAATTTAGTTTGTCATAGAGACATAAAATTTGGTACACACATCTCTTATGTCATGACGAGCATAAAAGCCAATGACAACCACCCCTATCTATAAATGTGTTGCCATAGCAACGTCCCAAAAATGTGAAAAAAGTCAATGGGAAGTGAAATTTTTAGTTTGTTGTAGGCAAATGAAACTTGGTACACACATCCACCATGGGCTTATGAACAAAAAAGCCAATGGGGACCACACCCTATCACACACGGGAAGGCGGCCATTTTGAATTGAAAATGTGAACCGACTTAAAATACACCTCTTTTTAAAAGTACACAGAAATAGCTGCTTCATTCCACAGACACCAAACTTGGGCAAAATGAGCTAAACACATGTATGTAAAAAGAGACAAGTGTTTTTCTAGACTTTTTTGCTCGAGTTATATTTTTTTAAATTATAATTCGGTATATATTTTTTATCATATTTTTTCTGCAAAATGATCCTCAATTTAACCCAGTAAACGTACAACTAAAAGTCATTTTTATTGGTCCCAGACTTCAAGCCCGGCGAAAAATTTATGTATTTGAAGTCCCCGAAAAAAATACAAAAATGACTCAGTGGCGACCCCTAGAAAAGTCAAAATACATTGGGCCTATGGAAAGTGAAAGTAACTTTTTTCCAACGTAGAAAAATGAAACTTGGTATATCCATAGGACACCTCAGGGCAAACAGAAAAGTCAATGACAGTCACACCCTAAACTCAACAGGAAGTCCGCCATGTGGGGTGAAACACGCGGCCACTAAAATCGCACCCCTTGCGCAGAAAGATGCAAATCATTGTGTTTTAATCTAAATGGCCCCAAATTTGGTGAGTATCATCTAGACACATGTGCCAACCAAAGTTGTGACTTTGTTGTTGATATCTTATCGGGTATGGGTGTGGCAAGCCTGTAACGAGGTGGCCATTTTTGTGAAAATAAACGTCTCTTAACTCTCAAACGCCTTCTCGGATCGAGTTGGACCCAAAAAGGCGTTTGTGCACATTCATGACCTGAACACAAAAATATGTAAATAAAAGGGTTATCTTTAGAAATGGCTCTCCAGCGCCCCTACAAACTTATAATGGGACCCAAATTTAGTTTGTCATAGAGACATAAAATTTGGTACACACATCTCTTATGTCATGTGAGCATAAAAGCCAATGACAACCACCCCCTATCTATAAATGTGTTGCCATAGCAACGTCCCAAATATGTGGAAAAAGTCAATGGGAAGTGAAATTTTTAGTTTGTTGTAGGCAAATGAAACTTGGTACACACATCCACATGGGCTTATGAACAAAAAAGCCAATGGGGACCACACCCTATCACACACGGGAAGGCGGCCATTTTGAATTGAAAATGTGAACCGACTTAAAATACACCTCTTTTTTAAAAGTACACAGAAAATAGCTGCTTCATTCCACAGACACCAAACTTGGGCAAAATGAGCTAAACACATGTATGTAAAATGAGACAAGTGTTTTCTAGACTTTTTGCTCGAGTTATATTTTTTATTATAATTTGGTATATATTTTTTATTATAATTTTTCTGCAAAATGATCCTCAATTTGACCCAGTAAACGATGCAACTAAAAGTCATTTTTATTGGTCCCAGACTTCAAGCTCGTGAAAAATTTATGTATTTGAAGTCCCGAAAAAAATAAAAATGACTCAGTGGCGACCCCTACAAAAGTCAAAATACATTGGGCCTATGGAAGAGTGAAAGTAACTTTTTCAACGTAGAAAACGTAGAAAAATGAAACTTGGTACATCCATAGGACACCTCAGGGCAAACAGAAAAGTCAATGACAGTCACACCCTAAACTTAACAGGAAGTCCGCCATGTGGTGAAACGCGCGCCACTAAAATCGCACTTGCGCAGAAAGATGCAAATCATTGTGTTTTAATCTAAATGGCCCCAAATTTGGTGAGTATCATCTAGACACGTGTGCCAACCAAAGTTGTGACTTTGTTTTGATATCTTATCGGGTATGGGTGTGGCAAGCCTGTAACGAGGTGGCCATTTTTGTGAAAATAAAACGCCTCTTAACTCTCAAACGGCTTCTCGGATCGAGTTGGACCCAAAAAGGCGTTTGTGCACATTCATGACCTGAACACAAAAATATGTAAATAAAAGGGTTATCTTTAGAAATGGCTCTCCAGCGCCCCTACAAACTTATAATGGGACCCAAGAATTTAGTTTGTCATAGAGACATAAAATTTGGTACACACATCTCTTATGTCATGACGAGCATAAAAGCCAATGACAACCACCCCTATCTATAAATGTGTTGCCATAGCAACGCCCCAAAAATGTGAAAAAGTCAATGGGAAGTGAAATTTTTAGTTTGTTGTAGGCAAATGAAACTTGGTACACACATCCACCATGGGCTTATGAACAAAAAGCCAATGGGGACCACACCCTATCACACACAGGAAGGCGGCCATTTTGAATTGAAAATGTGAACCGACTTAAAATACACCTCTTTTTAAAAGTACACAGACAATAGCTGCTTCATTCCACAGACACCAAACTTGGGCAAAATGAGCTAAACACATGTATGTAAAAGAGACAAGCGTTTTTCTAGACTTTTTGCTCGAGTTATATTTTTTTTATTATAATTTGGTATATATTTTTTATTATAATTTTTCTGCAAAATGATCCTCAATTTGACCCAGTAAACGCAACTAAAAGTCATTTTTATTGGTCCCAGACTTCAAGCCCGGCAAAAATTTATGTATTTGAAGTCGCTAAAAAAATATGAAAATGACTCAGTGGCGACCCTACAAAAAGTCAAAATACATTGGGCCTATGGAAAGTGAAAGTAACTTTTTCCAATGTAGAAAAATGAAACTTGGTACATCCATAGGACACCTCAGGCAAACAGAAAAGTCAATGACAGTCACACCCTAAACTCAACAGGAAGTCCGCCATGTGGGGTGAAATGCACGGCCACTAAAATCGCACCCTCTTGCCCAGAAAGATGCAAATCATTGTGTTTTAATCTAAATGGCCCCAAATTTGGTGAGTATCATCTAGACATGTGCCAACCAAAGTTGTGACTTTGTTGTTGATATCTTATCGGGTATGGGTGTGGCAAGCCTGTAACGAGGTGGCCATTTTTGTGAAAATAAAACGCCTTATCCTCAAACGCCTTCTCGGATCGAGTTGGACCTAAAAAGGCGCTTTGTGCACATTCATGACCTGAACACAAAAATATGTAAATAAAAGGGTTATCTTTAGAAATGGCTCTCCAGCGCCCCTACAAACTTATAATGGGACCCAAGAATTTAGTTTGTCATAGAGACATGAAATTTGGTACACACATCTCCTATGTCATGAGGAGCATAAAAGCCAATGACAACCACCCCTATCTATAAATGTGTTGCCATAGCAATGTCCCAAATATGTGGAAAAAGTCAATGGGAAGTGAAAATTTTAGTTTGTCGTAGGCAAATGAAACTTGGTACACACATCCAGTATGGGCTTATGAACAAAAAGCCAAAGGGGACCACACCTTATCACACACGGAAGGCGGCCATTTTAAATTGAAGATGTGAACCGACTTAGAATACAACCTCTTTTTTTAAAAACACAGAAAATAGCTGCTTCATTCCACAGACACCAAACTTGGGCAAAATGAGCTAAACACATGTGTGTAAAATAGACAGGCGTTTTTCTTGTCTTTTTGCTCGAGTTATATTTTTTTTATTATAATTTGGTATATGTTTTTTTATTATAATTTTTCTGAAAAATGATTTTCAATTTGACCCAGTAAACGTGCAACTAAAAGTCATTTTTATTGGTCCCAGACTTCAAGCCCGGCAAAAATTTATGTATTTGAAGTCCTCAAAAAAAATATGAAAAATGACTCAGTGGCGACCCCTAGAAAAGTCAAAATAATTGGTTCTATGGAAAATGAAAGTAAATTTTTCCAATGTAGAAATACAAAACTTGGTAGGCAAACAGAAAAGTTTATTACAGCCATAACTCAACAGAAAATCTACTATGTTGGGTGGAATACATGACCACCTAAATCGTACACTTTGCAAAGGGTTTTCATCTAAACAGCTCCAAATTTGCTTTAAAGCACGACATGCAATCCTCCGAGTGCATGTGTCCCCGGTCTCAAGGGAGGCGAGGGCCTTTATCGACGCTATGCTTTAATTAGGCCCGAGCCGGTGATGGCCGGGAGGGCCTATTGTTTTGCTCGGATTTTTTTTTTTTTTTTTTTTTTTTTTTTTTTTTTTTTAATCTTTATTGTGACCAAATGATCCTAAATTTGACCCAGTGAACATGCACAAAAAGTCATTTTTATTGGTCCCAGACTTCAAGCTCGGCAAAATGGTATGTATTTGAAGTCGCCAAAAAAAATACGAAAAATGACTCAGTGGCGAATTCTACAAAATCAAAATACATTGGGCCTATGGAAAGTGAAAGTAAGTTTTTTCCAACGTAGAAAATGAAACTTGGTATATCCATAGGACACCTCAGGGCAAACAGAAAAGTCAATGACAGTCACACCCTAAACTCAACAGGAAGTCCGCCATGTGGGGTGAAACGCGCGGCCACTAAAATCGCACTTGCGCAGAAAGATGCAAATCATTGTGTTTTAATCTAAATGGCCCCAAATTTGGTGAGTATCATCTAGACACGTGTGCCAACCAAAGTTGTGACTTTGTTGTTGATATCTTATCGGGTATGGGTGTAGCAAGCCTGTAACGAGGTGGCCATTTTTGTGAAAATAAAACGTCTCTTAACTCCTCAAACGCCTTCTCGGATCGAGTTGGACCCAAAAAGGCGTTTGTGCACATTCATGACCTGAACACAAAGATATGTAAATAAAAGGGTTATCTTTAGAAATGGCTCTCCAGCGCCCCCTACAAACTTATAATGGGACCCAAGAATTTAGTTTGTCATAGAGACATAAAATTTGGTACACACATCTCTTATGTCATGACGAGCATAAAAGCCAATGACAACCACCCCTATCTATAAATGTGTTGCCATAGCAACGCCCCAAAAATGTGAAAAAGTCAATGGGAAGTGAAATTTTTAGTTTGTTGTAGGCAAATGAAACTTGGTACACATATCCACCATGGGCTTATGAACAAAAAGCCAATGGGGACCACACCCTATCACACACGGAAGGCGGCCATTTTGAATTGAAAATGTGAACCGACTTAAAATACACCTCTTTTTTAAAAACAACAAAAATAGCTGCTTCATTCCACAGACACCAAACTTGGGCAAAATGAGCTAAACACATGTATGTAAATGAGACAAGTGTTTTTCTAGACTTTTTGCTCGAGTTATATTTTTTTATTATAATTCGTATATATTTTTTATTATAATTTTTCTGCAAAATGATCCTCAATTTAACCCAGTAAACTAACAACTAAAAGTCATTTTTATTGGTCCCAGACTTCAAGCCCGGCGAAAAATTTATGTATTTGAAGTCCCCAAAAAAATGAAAAAATGACTCAGTGGCGACCCCTAGAAAAGTCAAAATACATTGGGCCTATGGAAAGTGAAAGTAACTTTTTCCAACGTAGAAAAATGAAACTTAGTACATCCATAGGACACCTCAGGGCAAACAGAAAAGTCAATGACAGCCACACCCTAAACTAAACAGGAAGTCCGCCATGTGGGGTGAAACGCGGCCACTAAAATCGCACTTGCGCAGAAAGATGCAAATCATTGTGTTTTAATCTAAATGGCCCCAAATTTGGTGAGTATCATCTAGACACGTGTGCCAACCAAATTTGTGACTTTGTTGTTGATATCTTATCGGGTATGGGTGTAGCAAGCCTGTAACGAGGTGGCCATTTTTGTGAAAATAAAACGTCCTTAACTCTCAAACGCCTTCTTGGATCGAGTTGGACCCAAAAAGGCGTTTGTGCACATTCATGACCTGAACACAAAGATATGTAAATAAAAGGGTTATCTTTAGAAATGGCTCTCCAGCGCCCCCTACAAACTTATAATGGACCCAAGAATTTAGTTTGTCATAGAAACATGAAATTTGGTACACACATCTCTTATGTCATGACGAGCATAAAAGCCAATGACAACCACCCCTATCTATAAATGTGTTGCCATAGCAACGCCCAAATATGTGAAAAAGTCAATGGGAAGTGAAATTTTTAGTTTGTTGTAGGCAAATGAAACTTGGTACACATATCCACCATGGGCTTATGAACAAAAAGCCAATGGGGACCACACCCTATCACACACGGAAGGCGGCCATTTTGAATTGAAAATGTGAACCGACTTAAAATACACCTCTTTTTAAAAAACAACAGAAAATAGCTGCTTTATTCCACAGACACCAAACTTGGGCAAAATGAGCTAAACACATGTATGTAAAAGACAAGTGTTTTTCTAGACTTTTTGCTCGAGTTATATTTTTTTTATTATAATTCGGTATATATTTTTATTATAATTTTTCTGCAAAATGATTCTCAATTTGACCCAGTAAACCAACAACTAAAAGTCATTTTTATTGGTCCCAGACTTCAAGCCCGCGAAAAATTTATGTATTTGAAGTCCCCAAAAAAATGAAAAATGACTCAGTGGCGAATTCCTAGAAAAGTCAAAATACATTGGGCCTATGGAAAGTGAAAGTAACTTTTTCCAACGTAGAAAAATGAAACTTGGTACATCCATAGGACACCTCAGGGCAAACAGAAAAGTCAATGACAGCCACACCCTAAACTTAAACAGGAAGTCCGCCATGTGGGGTGAAATGCATGGCCACTAAAATCGCACTTGCGCAGAAAGATGCAAATCATTGTGTTTTAATCTAAATGGCCCCAAATTTGGTGAGTATCATCTAGACACGTGTGCCAACCAAATTTGTGACTTTATTGTTGATATCTTATCGGGTATGGGTGTGGCAAGCCTGTAACGAGGTGGCCATTTTTGTGAAAATAAAATGTCTTTAACTCTCAAACGCCTTCTCGGATCAAGTCGGACCCAAAAAGGCGTTTGTGCACATTCATGACCTGAACACAAAGATATGTAAATAAAAGGGTTATCTTTAGAAATGGCTCTCCAGCGCCCCTACAAACTTATAATGGGACCCAAGAATTTAGTTTGTCATAGAGACATGGAATTTGGTACACACATCTCCTATGTCATGAGGAGCATAAAAGCCAATGACAACCACCCCTATCTATAAATGTGTTGCCATAGCAACGCCCCAAATATGTGGAAAAGTCAATGGGAAGTGAAATTTTTAGTTTGTCGTAGGCAAATGAAACTTGGTACACACATCCAGTATGGGCTTATGAACAAAAGCCAAAGGGGGACCACACCCTATCACACACGGGAAGGCGGCCATTTTGAATTGAAGATGTGAACCGACTTAGAATACAACCTCTTTTTAAAAACAACAGAAAATAGCTGCTTCATTCCACAGACACCAAACTTGGGCAAAATGAGCTAAACACATGTGTGTAAAATAGACAGGCGTTTTTCTAGACTTTTTGCTCGAGGTATATTTTATTTTATTATAATTTGGTATATATTTTTTATTATAATTTTTCTGAAAAATGATTTTCAATTTGACCCAGTAAACGTGCAACTAAAAGTCATTTTTATTGGTCCCAGACTTCAAGCCCGCAAAATTTATGTATTTGAAGTCCCCAAAAAAATATGAAAAATGACTCAGTGGCGACCCTAGAAAAGTCAAAATACATTGGTTCTATGGAAAGTGAAAGTATATTTTTCCAATGTAGAAATACAAAACTTGGTACATCCATAGGACACCTTAGGGCAAACAGAAAAGTTTATTACAGCCATCTCAACAGAAAATCTACTATGTTGGGTGAAATGCGTGACCACCTAAATCTCACCCCTTATGTCTAAAGGCTTTTCATCTAAACAGCTCCAAATTTGGTGAGTATCATCTAGACACGCTTGAAAAAAAAGTTATCAATTTGTTTTTGATACATTTGTGGCTGTGGTCGTAATGAGTCTGTGAAGAGGCAACCTTTGGGAAATAAATGCCATTTCCCAATTGCCAGGATCCTTCCTTTAGAGGCCCTCCTGAGCCACGGCTAGAGTCTTAGAAAACTCCTCAGAATCCTTTTTACCGTGAAGTTTACGCTTTAGCACGAAATGCACTCCTCCAGTGCATGTGTCCTCGCAGTCTCAAGGGAGGCGAGGGCCTTTATCGCCGCTATGCTTTTTAATTAGGCCCGAGCCGGTGATGACCGGGAGGGCCTATTGTTTTTGCTCGGATTTTTTTTTTTTTTATTTTTCTTCCGACCCAATGATCCTAAATTTGACCCAGTGAACATGCACAAAAAGTCATTTTTATTGGTCCCAGACTTCAAGCTCGGCGAAAAATTTATGTATTTGAAGTCGAAAAAATACGAAAAATGACTCAGTGGCGAATACAAAATCAAAATACATTGGGCCTATGGAAAGTGAAAGTAACTTTTTTCCAACGTAGAAAAATGAAACTTGGTATATCCATAGGACACCTCAGGGCAAACAGAAAAGTCAATGACAGTCACACCCTAAACTTAACAGGAAGTCCGCCATGTGGGGTGAAACGCTGCCACTAAAATCGCACTCTTGCAGAAAGATGCAAATCATTGTGTTTTAATCTAAATGGCCCCAAATTTGGTGAGTATCATCTAGACAAGTGTGCCAACCAAAGTTGTAACTTTGTTGTTGATATCTTATCGGGTATGGGTGTGGCAAGCCTGTAACAAGGTGGCCATTTTTGTGAAAATAAACGTCTCTTAACTCTCAAACGCCTTCTCGGATCGAGTTGGACCCAAAAAGGCGTTTGTGCACATTCATGACCTGAACACAAAAATATGTAAATAAAAGGGTTATCTTTAGAAATGGCTCTCCAGCGCCCCCTACAAACTTATAATGGGACCCAAGAATTTAGTTTGTTATAGAGACATAAAATTTGGTACACACATCTCTTATGTCATGACGAGCATAAAAGCCAATGACAACCACCCCCTATCTATAAATGTGTTGCCATAGCAACGCCCCAAAAATGTGAAAAAAGTCAATGGGAAGTGAAATTTTTAGTTTGTTGTAGGCAAATAAAACTTGGTACACACATCCACCATGGGCTTATGAACAAAAAGCCATGGGGACCACACCCTATCACACACAGGAAGGCGGCCATTTTGAATTGAAAATGTGAACCGACTTAAAATACACCTCTTTTTTAAAAGTACACAGAAAAAAGCTGCTTCATTCCACAGACACCAAACTTGGGCAAAATGAGCTAAACACATGTATGTAAAAGAGACAAGTGTTTTTCTAGACTTTTTTGCTCGAGTTATATTTTTTTTTATTATAATTCGGTATATATTTTTTTATTATAATTTTTCTGCAAAATGATCCTCAATTTAACCCAGTAAATGAACAACTAAAAGTCATTTTTATTGGTCCCAGACTTCAAGCCCGGCGAAAAATTTATGTCTTTGAAGTCGCCGAAAAAAAAAATATGAAAAATGAATCAGTGGCGACCCCTAGAAAAGTCAAAATACATTGGGCCTATGGAAAGTGAAAGTATTTTTTTTCCGACGTAGAAAAATGAAACTTGGTACATCCATAGGACACCTCAGGGCAAACAGAAAAGTCAATGACAGTCACACCCTAAACTCAACAGGAAGTCCGCCATGTGGGGTGAAACGCGCGGCCACTAAAATCGCACTTTTGCGCAGAAAGATGCAAATCATTGTGTTTTAATCTAAATGGCCCCAAATTTGGTGAGTATCATCTAGACACATGTGCCAACCAAAGTTGTGACTTTGTTTATGATATCTTATCGGGTATGGGTGTGGCAAGCCTGTAACGAGGTGGCCATTTTTGTGAAAATAAAATGTCTTAACTCTCAAACACCTTCTCGGATCGAGTTGGACCCAAAAGGCGTTTGTGCACATTCATGACCTGAAGACAAAAATATGTAAATAAAAGGGTTATCTTTAGAAATGGCTCTCCAGCGCCCCTACAAACCTATAATGGGACCTAAGAATTTAGTTTGTCATAGAGACATAAAATTTGGTACACACATCTCTTATGTCATGATGAGCATAAAAGCCAATGACAACCACCCCCTATCTATAAATATGTTGCCATAGCAACGCCCCAAAAATGTGAAAAGTCAATGGGAAGTGAAAATTTTAGTTTGTTGTAGGCAAATGAAACTTGGTACACACATCCACCATGGGTTTATGAACAAAAATCCAATTGGGACCACACCCTATCACACACGGGAAGGCGGCCATTTTGAATTGAAAATGTGAACCGACTTAAAATACACTCTTTTTTAAAAGTACACAGACAATAGCTGCTTCATTCCACAGACACCAAACTTGGGCAAAATGAGCTAAACACATGTATGTAAAATAGACAAGCGTTTTTCTAGACTTTTGCTCGAGTTATATTTTTTTATTATAATTGCATATATTTTTTATCATATTTTTCTGCAAAATGATCCTCAATTTAACCCAGTAAACGTACAACTAAAAGTCATTTTTATTGGTCCCAGACTTCAAGCCCAGCAAAAATTTATGTATTTGAAGTCCCCAAAAAAATACGAGAAATGACTCAGTGGCGACCCCTACAAAATCAAAATACATTGGGCCTATGGAAAGTGAAAGTAACTTTTTCCAACGTAGAAAATGAAACTTGGTACATCCATAGGACACCTCAGGGCAAACAGAAAAGTCAATGACAGTCACACCCTAAACTCAACAGGAAGTCCGCCATGTGGGGTGAAACGGCGGCCACTAAAATCGCACTTGCGCAGAAAGATGCAAATCATTGTGTTTTAATCTAAATGGCCCCAAATTTGGTGAGTATCATCTAGACATGTGCCAACCAAAGTTGTGACTTTGTTTATGATATCTTATCGGGTATGGGTGTGGCAAGCCTGTAACGAGGTGGCCATTTTTGTGAAAATAAAACGTCTTTAACTCTCAAACACCTTCTCGGATCGAGTTGGACCCAAAAAGGCGTTTGTGCACATTCATGACCTGAAGACAAAAATATGTAAATAAAAGGGTTATCTTTAGAAATGGCTCTCCAGCGCCCCCTACAAACTTATAATGGGACCTAAGAATTTAGTTTGTCATAGAGACATAAAATTTGGTACACACATCTCTTATGTCATGACGAGCATAAAAGCCAATGACAACCACCCCCTATCTATAAATGTGTTGCCATAGCAACGTCCCAAAAATGTGGAAAAAGTCAATGGGAAGTGAAAATTTTAGTTTGTTGTAGGCAAATGAAACTTGGTACACACATCCAGTATGGGCTTATGAACAAAAAGCCAATGGGGACCACACCCTATCACACACGGGAAGGCGGCCATTTTGAATTGAAAATGTGAACCGACTTAAAATACACCACTTTTTAAAAGTACACAGACAATAGCTGCTTCATTCCACAGACACCAAACTTGGGCAAAATGAGCTAAACACATGTATGTAAAATAGACAAGTGTTTTTCTAGACTTTTTGCTCGAGTTATATTTTTTATTATAATTTGGTATATATTTTTTACATTTTTTTTCTGCAAAATGATCCTCAAATTTGACCCAGTAAACGTAACTAAAAGTCATTTTTATTGGTCCCAGACTTTAAGCCCAGCAAAAATTTATGTATTTGAAGTCCCCAAAAAAATATGAAAATGACTCAGTGGCGAATTCTAGAAAAGTCAAAATACATTGGGCCTATGGAAAATGAAAGTAAATTTTTCCAATGTAGAAATACAAAACTTGGTACATCCATAGGACACCTCAGGGCAAACAGAAAAGTTTATTACAGCCATACCGTAAACTCAACAGAAAATCTACTATGTTGGGTGGAATGCGTGACCACCTAAATCGCACCCCTTGTGTCTAAAGGCTTTTGATCTAAACAGCTCCAAATTTGGTGAGTATCATCTAGACACGTGTGCCAAAAAAGTTATCAATTTGTTTTTTGATACATTTGTGGCTGTGGTCGTAATGAGTCTGTGAAGAGGCAACCTTTGGGAAATAAATGCCATTTCCCAATTGCCAGGATCCTTCCTTTAGAGGAGGCCCCTCCAGAGCCACGGCTAGAGTCTTAGAAAACTCCTCAGAATCCTTTTACCGTGAAGTTTACGCTTTAAAGCACGAAATGCAATCCTCCGAGTGCATGTGTCCCCGCGGTCTCAAGGAGGCGAGGCCTTTATCGCCGCTTGCGGCTTTAATTAGGCCCGAGCCGGTGATGGCCGGGAGGGCCTATTGTTTTTGCTCGGATTTTTTTTTTTTTTTTTTTTTTTTTTTTTTTATTTTTCTTCCGACCCAATGATCCTAAATTTGACCCAGTGAACATGCAAAAAGTCATTTTATTGGTCCCAGACTTCAAGCTCGGCAAAAAATTTATGTATTTGAAGTCGAAAAAAAATACGAAAAATGACTCAGTGGCGAATACAAAATCAAAATACATTGGGCCTATGGAAAGTGAAAGTAACTTTTTTCCAACGTAGAAAAATGAAACTTGGTATATCCATAGGACACCTCAGGGCAAACAGAAAAGTCAATGACAGTCACACCCTAAACTTAACAGGAAGTCCGCCATGTGGGGTGAAAGCGGCCACTAAATCGCACTCTTGCGCAGAAAGATGCAAATCATTGTGTTTTAATCTAAATGGCCCCAAATTTGGTGAGTATCATCTAGACACATGTGCCAACCAAAGTTGTGACTTTGTTGTTGATATCTTATCGGGTATGGGTGTGGCAAGCCTGTAACGAGGTGGCCATTTTTGTGAAAATAAAACGCCTCTTAACTCTCAAACGGCTTCTCGGATCGAGTTGGACCCAAAAAGGCGTTTGTACACATTCATGACCTGAACACAAAAATATGTAAATAAAAGGGTTATCTTTAGAAATGGCTCTCCAGCGCCCCTACAAACTTATAATGGACCCAAGAATTTAGTTTGTCATAGAGACATAAAATTTTGTACACACATCTCTTATGTCATGACGAGCATAAAAGCCAATGACAACCACCCCCTATCTATAAATGTGTTGCCATAGCAACGTCCCAAAAAATGTGAAAAAAGTCAATGGGAAGTGAAATTTTTAGTTTGTTGTAGGCAACAAACTTGGTACACACATCCACCATGGGCTTATGAACAAAAAAGCCAATGGGGACCACACCCTATCACACACAGGAAGGCGGCCATTTTGAATTGAAAATGTGAACCGACTTAAAATACACCTCTTTTTTAAAAGTACACAGAAAAAAGCTGCTTCATTCCACAGACACCAAACTTGGGCAAAATGAGCTAAACACATGTATGTAAAAGAGACAAGTGTTTTTCTAGACTTTTTTGCTCGAGTTATATTTTTTTTTATTATAATTCGGTATATATAGTTTTATTATAATTTTTCTGCAAAATGATCCTCAATTTAACCCAGTAAACGAACAACTAAAAGTCATTTTTATTGGTCCCAGACTTCAAGCCCGGCAAAAAATTTATGTATTTGAAGTCCCCGAAAAAAAAAATCCGAAAAATGACTCAGTGGCGGCCCCTAGAAAAGTCAAAATACATTGGGCCTATGGAAAGTGAAAGTAACTTTTTTCCAACATAGAAAAATGAAACTTGGTATATCCATAGGACACCTCAGGGCAAACAGAAAAGTCAATGACAGTCACACACTAAACTTAACAGGAAGTCCGCCATGTGGGGTGAAACGCGCCACTAAAATCGCACTCTTGCGCAGAAAGATGCAAATCATTGTGTTTTAATCTAAATGGCCCCAAATTTGGTGAGTATCATCTAGACACATGTGCCAACCAAAGTTGTGACTTTGTTGTTGATATCTTATCGGGTATGGGTGTGGCAAGCCTGTAACGAGGTGGCCATTTTTGTGAAAATAAAACGCCTTCTTAACTCTCAAACGGCTTCTCGGATCGAGTTGGACCCAAAAAGGCGTTTGTGCACATTCATGACCTGAACACAAAAATATGTAAATAAAAGGGTTATCTTTAGAAATGGCTCTCCAGCGCCCCCTACAAACTTATAATGGACCCAAGAATTTAGTTTGTCATAGAGACATAAAATTTTGTACACACATCTCTTATGTCATGACGAGCATAAAAGCCAATGACAACCACCCCCTATCTATAAATGTGTTGCCATAGCAACGCCCCAAAAAATGTGAAAAAAGTCAATGGGAAGTGAAAATTTTAGTTTGTCGTAGGCAAATGAAACTTGGTACACACATCCAGCATGGGCTTATGAACAAAAAAGCCAATGGGGACCACACCCTATCACACACGGGAAGGCGGCCATTTTGAATTGAAAATGTGAACCGACTTAAAATACACCTCTTTTTTTAAAAGAACTCAGAAAATAGCTGCTTCATTCCACAGACACCAAACTTGGGCAAAATGAGCTAAACACATGTATGTAAAATAGACAAGCGTTTTTCTAGACTTTTTTGCTCGAGTTATATTTTATTTTATTATAATTTGGTATATTTTTTTTTTTATTATAATTTTTCTGCAAAATGATCCTCAATTTGACCCAGTAAACGTGCAACTAAAAGTCATTTTTATTGGTCCCAGACTTCAAGCTCGGCAAAAATTTATGTATTTGAAGTCGCCAAAAAAATATGAAAATGACTCAGTGGCGAATTCCCCTACAAAAGTCAAAATACATTGGGCCTATGGAAAGTGAAAGTAACTTTTTTCCAACGTAGAAAAATGAAACTTGGTACATCCATAGGACACCTCAGGGCGAACAGAAAAATGTATTACAGCCATATCGTAAACTCAACAGGAAATCTACTATGTTGGGTGTATGCGTGACCACCTAAATTGCACCCCTTGTGTCTAAAGGCTTTTCATCTAAACAGCTCCAAATTTGGTGAGTATCATCTAGACACGTGCAAAAAAGTTATCAATTTGTTTTTTGATAGATTTGTGGCTGTGGTCGTAATGAGTCTGTGAAGAGGCAACTATTGGGAAATAAATGCCATTTCCCAATTGCCAGGATCCTTCTCAACAGAAAATGTTGGGTGCAATACATGACCACCTAAATCGTACACTTTGTGCTAAAGGGTTTTCATCTAAACAGCTCCAAATTTGCTTTAAAGCACGACATGCAATCCTCCGAATATATGTGTCCTCGCTGGTCTCAAGGGAGGCGAGGTTTTATCGCCGCTATGCTTTAATTAGGCTCCGAGCCGGTGATGGCCGGGAGGGCCTATTGTTTTTGCTCGGATTTTTTTTTTTTTTTTTTTTTTTTTATTTTTCTTCCGACCCAATGATCCTAAATTTGACCCAGTGAACATGCAACTAAAAGTCATTTTATTGGTCCCAGACTTCAAGCTCGGCGAAAAATTTATGTATTTGAAGTCGCTAAAAAAATACTAAAAATGACTCAGTGGCGAATACAAAATCAAAATACATTGGGCCTATGGAAAGTGAAAGTAACTTTTTCCAACGTAGAAAAATGAAACTTGGTACATCCATAGGACACCTCAGGGCAAACAGAAAAGTCAATGACAGTCACACCCTAAACTTAACAGGAAGTCCGCCATGTGGGGTGAAACGCATGCCACTAAAATCGCACTTTGCGCAGAAAGATGCAAATCATTGTGTTTTAATCTAAATGGCCCCAAATTTGGTGAGTATCATCTAGACACGTGTGCCAACCAAAGTTGTGACTTTGTTTTGATATCTTATCGGGTATGGGTGTGGCAACCTGTAACGAGGTGGCCATTTTTGTGAAAATAAAACGTCTCTTATCTCAAACGCTTCTCGGATCGAGTTGGACCCAAAAAGGCGTTTGTGCACATTCATGACCTGAACAAAAAATATGTAAATAAAAGGGTTATCTTTAGAAATGGCTCTCCAGCGCCCCCTACAAACTTATAATGGACCCAAGAATTTAGTTTGTCATAGAGACATAAAATTTTGTACACACATCTCTTATGTCATGACGAGCATAAAAGCCAATGACAACCACCCCTATCTATAAATGTGTTGCCATAGCAACGCCCCAAAAATGTGAAAAAGTCAATGGGAAGTGAAATTTTTAGTTTGTTGTAGGCAAATAAAACTTGGTACACACATCCACCATGGGCTTATGAACAAAAAGCCAATGGGGACCACACCCTATCACACACAGGAAGGCGGCCATTTTGAATTGAAAATGTGAACCGACTTAAAATACACCTCTTTTTAAAAGTACACAGAAAAAGCTGCTTCATTCCACAGACACCAAACTTGGGCAAAATGAGCTAAACACATGTATGTAAAAGAGACAAGTGTTTTTCTAGACTTTTTGCTCGAGTTATATTTTTTTATTATAATTCGGTATATATTTTTTATTATAATTTTTCTGCAAAATGATCCTCAATTTAACCCAGTAAACGAACAACTAAAAGTCATTTTTATTGGTCCCAGACTTCAAGCCCGGCAAAAATTTATGTATTTGAAGTCCCCTGAAAAAAATACGAAAAATGACTCAGTGGCGGCCCCTAGAAAAGTCAAAATACATTGGGCCTATGGAAAGTGAAAGTAACTTTTTCCAACGTAGAAAATGAAACTTGGTACATCCATAGGACACCTCAGGGCAAACAGAAAAGTCAATGACAGTCACACCCTAAACTAAACAGGAAGTCCGCCATGTGGGGTGAAACGCTGCCACTAAAATTCGCACTTTGCGCAGAAAGATGCAAATCATTGTGTTTTAATCTAAATGGCCCCAAATTTGGTGAGTATCATCTAGACATGTGCCAACCAAAGTTGTGACTTTGTTGTTGATATCTTATCGGGTATGGGTGTGGCAAGCCTGTAACGAGGTGGCCATTTTTGTGAAAATAAAACGTCTCTTAACTCTCAAACGCCTTCTCGGATCGAGTTGGACCCAAAAAGGCGTTTGTGCACATTCATGACCTGAACACAAAAATATGTAAATAAAAGGGTTATCTTTAGAAATGGCTCTCCAGCGCCCCTACAAACTTATAATGGACCCAAGAATTTAGTTTGTCATAGAGACATAAAATTTGGTACACACATCTCTTATGTCATGACGAGCATAAAAGCCAATGACAACCACCCCTATCTATAAATGTGTTGCCATAGCAACGCCCCAAATATTTGGAAAAAGTCAATGGGAAGTGAAAATTTTAGTTTGTCGTAGGCAAATGAAACTTGGTACACACATCCAGCATGGGCTTATGAACAAAAAGCCAATGGGGACTACACCCTATCACACACGGAAGGCGGCCATTTTGAATTGAAAATGTGAACCGACTTAAAATACACCTCTTTTTAAAAGTACACAGAAAAAGCTGCTTCATTCCACAGACACCAAACTTGGGCAAAATGAGCTAAACACATGTATGTAAAAGAGACAAGTGTTTTTCTAGACTTTTTGCTCGAGTTATATTTTTTTATTATAATTCGTATATATTTTTTATTATAATTTTTCTGCAAAATGATCCTCAATTTAACCCAGTAAACGAACAACTAAAAGTCATTTTTATTGGTCCCAGACTTCAAGCCCGGCAAAAATTTATGTATTTGAAGTCCCAAAAAAATACGAAAAATGACTCAGTGGCGGCCCCTAGAAAAGTCAAAATACATTGGGCCTATGGAAAGTGAAAGTAACTTTTTCCAACGTAGAAAATGAAACTTGGTACATCCATAGGACACCTCAGGGCAAACAGAAAAGTCAATGACAGTCACACCCTAAACTAAACAGGAAGTCCGCCATGTGGGGTGAAAGGCGCGCCACTAAATTCGCACTTTGCGCAGAAAGATGCAAATCATTGTGTTTTAATCTAAATGGCCCCAAATTTGGTGAGTATCATCTAGACACATGTGCCAACCAAAGTTGTGACTTTGTTGTTGATATCTTATCGGGTATGGGTGTGGCAAGCCTGTAACGAGGTGGCCATTTTTGTGAAAATAAACGCCTTATCCTCTCAAACGCCTTCTCGGATCGAGTTGGACCCAAAAAGGCGTTTGTGCACATTCATGACCTGAACACAAAAATATGTAAATAAAAGGGTTATCTTTAGAAATGGCTCTCCAGCGCCCCTACAAACTTATAATGGGACCCAAGAATTTAGTTTGTCATAGAGACATAAAATTTGGTACACACATCTCTTATGTCATGACGAGCATAAAAGCCAATGACAACCACCCCTATCTATAAATGTGTTGCCATAGCAACGCCCCAAATATTTGGAAAAAGTCAATGGGAAGTGAAAATTTTAGTTTGTCGTAGGCAAATGAAACTTGGTACACACATCCAGCATGGGCTTATGAACAAAAAGCCAATGGGGACCACACCCTATCACACACGGAAGGCGGCCATTTTGAATTGAAAATGTGAACCGACTTAAAATACACCTCTTTTTAAAAGAACTCAGAAAATAGCTGCTTCATTCCACAGACACCAAACTTGGGAAAATGAGCTAAACACATGTATGTAAAATAGACAAGCGTTTTTCTAGACTTTTTGCTCGAGTTATATTTTATTTTATTATAATTTGGTATATTTTTTTTATTATAATTTTTCTGCAAAATGATCCTCAATTTGACCCAGTAAATGTGCAACTAAAAGTCATTTTTATTGGTCCCAGACTTCAATCTTGGCGAAAAATTTATGTATTTGAAGTCGCTAAAAAAATATGAAAAATGACTCAGTGGCTAATTTCACAAAAGTCAAATACATTGGGCCTATGGAAAGTGAAAGTAACTTTTTCCAACGTAGAAAAATGAAACTTGGTACATCCATAGGACACCTCAGGGCGAACAGAAAATGTATTACAGCCATATCGTAAACTCAACAGGAAATCTACTATGTTGGGTGTATGCGTGACCACCTAAATTGCACCCCTTGTGTCTAAAGGCTTTTCATCTAAACAGCTCCAAATTTGGTGAGTATCATCTAGACACGTGTGCAAAAAAAGTTATCAATTTGTTTTTTGATAGATTTGTGGCTGTGGTCGAATGAGTCTGTGAAGAGGCAACTATTGGGAAATAAATGCCATTTCCCAATTGCCAGGATCCTTCTCAACAGAAAATGTTGGGTGGAATACATGACCACCTAAATCGTACACTTTGTGCAAAGGGTTTTCATCTAAACAGCTCCAAATTTGCTTTAAAGCACGACGACAATGTTTTGTCTAGACTTTTTGCTCGGGAGTTATATTTTTTTTTTTTTTTTTTTTTTTTTTTTTTTATTTTTCTTCCGACCCAATGATCCTAAATTTGACCCAGTGAACATGCACGAAAAGTCATTATATTGGTCCCAGACTTCAAGCTCGGCGAAAAATTTATGTATTTGAAGTCGCTAAAAAAATAAGAAAATGACTCAGTGGCGACCCCTACAAAATCAAAATACATTGGGCCTATGGAAAGTGAAAGTAACTTTTTTCCAACGTAGAAAAATGAAACTTGGTATATCCATAGGACACCTCAGGGCAAACAGAAAAGTCAATGACAGTCACACCCTAAACTTAACAGGAAGTCCGCCATGTGGGTGAAACGCGGCCACTAAAATCGCACTTTGCGCAGAAAGATGCAAATCATTGTGTTTTAATCTAAATGGCCCCAAATTTGGTGAGTATCATCTAGACACGTGTGCCAACCAAAGTTGTGACTTTGTTGTTGATATCTTATCGGGTATGGGTGTGGCAAGCCTGTAACGAGGTGGCCATTTTTGTGAAAATAAAACGCTCTATCTCTCAAACGCCTTCTCGGATCGAGTTGGACCCAAAAGGCGTTTGTGCACATTCATGACCTGAACAAAAAAATATGTAAATAAAAGGGTTATCTTTAGAAATGGCTCTCCAGCGCCCCCTACAAACTTATAATGGACCCAAGAATTTAGTTTGTCATAGAGACATAAAATTTTGTACACACATCTCTTATGTCATGACGAGCATAAAAGCCAATGACAACCACCCCTATCTATAAATGTGTTGCCATAGCAACGCCCAAAAATGTGAAAAAGTCAATGGGAAGTGAAATTTTAGTTTGTTGTAGGCAAATAAAACTTGGTACACACATCCACCATGGGCTTATGAACAAAAAGCCAATGGGGACCACACCCTATCACACACAGGAAGGCGGCCATTTTGAATTGAAAATGTGAACCGACTTAAAATACACCTCTTTTTAAAAGTACACAGAAAAAGCTGCTTCATTCCACAGACACCAAACTTGGGCAAATGAGCTAAACACATGTATGTAAAAGAGACAAGTGTTTTTCTAGACTTTTTGCTCGAGTTATATTTTTTTATTATAATTCGTATATATTTTTTATTATAATTTTTCTGCAAAATGATCCTCAATTTAACCCAGTAAACGAACAACTAAAAGTCATTTTTATTGGTCCCAGACTTCAAGCCCGGAAAAAATGTATGTATTTGAAGTCCCAAAAAAAAATACGAAAAATGACTCAGTGGCGGCCCCTAGAAAAGTCAAAATACATTGGGCCTATGGAAAGTGAAAGTAACTTTTTCCAACGTAGAAAATGAAACTTGGTATATCCATAGGACACCTCAGGGCAAACAGAAAAGTCAATGACAGTCACACCCTAAACTTAACAGGAAGTCCGCCATGTGGGGTGAAACGGCGCCACTAAAATCGCACTTTGCGCAGAAAGATGCAAATCATTGTGTTTTAATCTAAATGGCCCCAAATTTGGTGAGTATCATCTAGACATGTGCCAACCAAAGTTGTGACTTTGTTGTTGATATCTTATCGGGTATGGGTGTGGCAAGCCTGTAACGAGGTGGCCATTTTTGTGAAAATAAACGCCTCTCTTAACTCTCAAACGGCTTCTCGGATCGAGTTGGACCCAAAAAGGCGTTTGTGCACATTCATGACCTGAACACAAAAATATGTAAATAAAAGGGTTATCTTTAGAAATGGCTCTCCAGCGCCCCTACAAACTTATAATGGGACCTAAGAATTTAGTTTGTCATAGAGACATAAAATTTGGTACACACATCTCTTATGTCATGACATAAAAGCCAATGACAACCACCCCTATCTATAAATGTGTTGCCATAGCAACGCCCCAAATATTTGGAAAAAGTCAATGGGAAGTGAAAATTTTAGTTTGTCGTAGGCAAATGAAACTTGGTACACACATCCAGCATGGGCTTATGAACAAAAAGCCAATGGGGACCACACCCTATCACACACGGGAAGGCGGCCATTTTGAATTGAAAATGTGAACCGACTTAAAATACACCTCTTTTTAAAAGAACTCAGAAAATAGCTGCTTCATTCCACAGACACCAAACTTGGGCAAAATGAGCTAAACACATGTATGTAAAAGAGACAAGTGTTTTTCTAGAATTTTTTGCTCGAGTTATATTTTATTTTATTATAATTTGGTATATTTTTTTATTATAATTTTTCTGCAAAATGATCCTCAATTTGACCCAGTAAACGTGCAACTAAAAGTCATTTTTATTGGTCCCAGACTTCAAGCTCGCGAAAAATTTATGTATTTGAAGTCGAAAAAAATATGAAAATGACTCAGTGGCGACCCTACAAAAGTCAAAATACATTGGGCCTATGGAAAGTGAAAGTAACTTTTTCCAACGTAGAAAATGAAACTTGGTACATCCATAGAACACCTCAGGGCGAACAGAAAAATGTATTACAGCCATATCGTAAACTCAACAGGAAATCTACTATGTTGGGTGTATGCGTGACCACCTAAATTGCACCCTTGTGTCTAAAGGCTTTTCATCTAAACAGCTCCAAATTTGGTGAGTATCATCTAGACACGTGTGCCAAAAAAATTATCAATTTGTTTTTTGATAGATTTGTGGCTGTGGTCGTAATGAGTCTGTGAAGAGGCAGCCATTTCTTTGGGAAATAAATGCCCTTCTCAACAAAAATGTTGGGTGGAATACATGACCACCTAAATACACTTTGTGCTAAAGGGTTTTCATCTAAACAGCTCCAAATTTGCTTTAAAGCACGACATGCAATCCTCCGAATATATGTGTCCCCGTCTCAAGGGAGGCGGGTTTTATCGAGCTACACATGCTTTAATTAGACCGTGCTGATGGCCGGGAGTTATATTTTTTTTTTTTTGCTCGGATTTTTTTTTTTTTATTTTTATTGTGACCAAATGATCCTAAATTTGACCCAGTGAACATGCACCTAAAAGTCATTTTTATTGGTCCCAGACTTCAAGCTCGGCGAAAATGGTATGTTTTTGAAGTCGCGAAAAAAATACGAAAATGACTCAGTGGCGACCCTACAAAATCAAAATACATTGGGCCTATGGAAAGTGAAAGTAACTTTTTCCAACGTAGAAAAATGAAACTTGGTACATCCATAGGACACCTCAGGGCAAACAGAAAAGTCAATGACAGTCACACCCTAAACTCAACAGGAAGTCCGCCATGTGGGGTGAAACGCGCGCCACTAAAATCGCACTTTTGCGCAGAAAGATGCAAATCATTGTGTTTTAATCTAAATGGCCCCAAATTTGGTGAGTATCATCTAGACATGTGCCAACCAAAGTTGTGACTTTGTTGTTGATATCTTATCGGGTATGGGTGTGGCAAGCCTGTAACGAGGTGGCCATTTTTGTGAAAATAAAATGTCTCTTAACTCTCAAACACCTTCTCGGATCGAGTTGGACCCAAAAAGGCGTTTGTGCACATTCATGACCTGAAGACAAAAATATGTAAATAAAAGGGTTATCTTTAGAAATGGCTCTCCAGCGCCCCTACAAACCTATAATGGGACCTAAGAATTTAGTTTGTCATAGAGACATAAAATTTGGTACACACATCTCTTATGTCATGACGAGCATAAAAGCCAATGACAACCACCCCTATCTATAAATGTGTTGCCATAGCAACGCCCCAAAAATGTGGAAAAAGTCAATGGAAGTGAAATTTTTAGTTTGTTGTAGGCAAATGAAACTTGGTACACACATCCAGTATGGGCTTATGAACAAAAAGCCAATGGGGACCACACCCTATCACACACGGGAAGGCGGCCATTTTGAATTGAAAATGTGAACCGACTTAAAATACACCTCTTTTTAAAAGAACACAGAAAATAGCTGCTTCATTCCACAGACACCAAACTTGGGCAAAATGAGCTAAACACATGTATGTAAACTAGACTTTTTGCTCGAGTTATTTTTTTATTATAATTAGGCCCGAGAGTGATGACCGGGAGGGCCTATTGTTTTTGCTCGGATTTTTTTTTTTTTTTTCTTCCGACCCAATGATCCTAAATTTGACCCAGTGAACATGCACTAAAAGTCATTTTTATTGGTCCCAGACTTCAAGCCCGCAAAAATTTATGTATTTGAAGTCCCCAAAAAAAAATACGAAAAATGACTCAGTGGCGGCCCTAGAAAAGTCAAAATACATTGGGCCTATGGAAAGTGAAAGTAACTTTTTCCAACGTAGAAAAATGAAACTTGGTATATCCATAGGACACCTCAGGGCAAACAGAAAAGTCAATGACAGTCACACCCTAAACTTAACAGGAAGTCCGCCATGTGGTGAAAGGCGCGCCACTAAAATCGCGACTTTGCGAAAAAGATGCAAATCATTGTGTTTTAATCTAAATGGCCCCAAATTTGGTGAGTATCATCTAGACACGTGTGCCAACCAAAGTTGTGACTTTGTTGTTGATATCTTATCGGGTATGGGTGTGGCAAGCCTGTAACGAGGTGGCCATTTTTGTGAAAATAAAACGCCTCTTAACTCTCAAATGGCTTCTCGGATCGAGTTGGACCCAAAAAGGCGTTTGTGCACATTCATGACCTGAACACAAAAATATGTAAATAAAAGGGTTATCTTTAGAAATGGCTCTCCAGCGCCCCTACAAACTTATAATGGGACCTAAGAATTTAGTTTGTCATAGAGACATAAAATTTGGTACACACATCTCTTATGTCATGACGAGCATAAAAGCCAATGACAACCACCCCCTATCTATAAATGTGTTGCCATAGCAACGTCCCAAATATTTGGAAAAAGTCAATGGGAAGTGAAAATTTTAGTTTGTTGTAGGCAAATGAAACTTGGTACACACATCCACCATGGGCTTATGAACAAAAAGCCTGGGGACCACACCCTATCACACACGGGAAGGCGGCCATTTTGAATTGAAAATGTGAACCGACTTAAAATACACCTCTTTTTTAAAAGTACACAGAAAAAAGCTGCTTCATTCCACAGACACCAAACTTGGGCAAAATGAGCTAAACACATGTATGTAAAATAGACAGGCGTTTTTCTTGTAGTTTTCGCTCGAGTTATATATATATTTTTTTATAATTTGGTGTATTTTTTTTAATTATAATTTTTCTGCAAAATGATCCTCAATTTGACCCAGTAAACGTGCAACTTAAAGTCATTTTTAATGGTCCCAGACTTCAAGCCCGGCGAAAAATTTATGTATTTGAAGTTCCCGAAAAAAATATACGAAAAATTACTCAGTGGCCCCTAGAAAAGTCAAAAAACATTGGGTCCAGAGCCACGGCTAGTGTCTTAGAAAACTCCTCAGAATCCTTTGGAACTTGTAACCTTGTACTTTTAGACAAGT
This sequence comes from Perccottus glenii, assembly GCA_024416835.2. NCBI lineage: Eukaryota > Metazoa > Chordata > Actinopteri > Gobiiformes > Odontobutidae > Perccottus > Perccottus glenii. The sequence continues at coordinate 35,620,934 of CM044550.2, read as the reverse complement.
AAAATTTACATTTTGCCTTTTTAAACAGGGGGGTGCAGCGATTTCTGAGTCATCTCAAATCTCCAGCCAGTACTTTGTTTTTCTCGCCTTAGCCCAAGCATAATCTATTATTTTCAAAGGTTCAGACAGCTCCCAGGAAAACCAGGGATTGTGGAGACCTTTAACTCTAAATTACAAGGTGTTGTAGCAGGCCCCAGCAGTAGCACAGGCCCGGTTATTTGACATTACCGTGAAGTTTACGCTTTAAAGCACGAAATGCAATCCTCCGAGTGCATGTGTCCCCGCGGTCTCATGGGAGGCGAGGCTTTATCGCCGCTATGGCTTTAATATTTATTTTCTTTTTCTTTATTTTTTATCTTTCTTGTCGACCTATGATCCTAAATTTGACCCAGAAAACATGCACGAAAAGTCATTTTTATTGGTCCCAGACTTCAAGCTTGGCGAAAAATTTATGTATTTGAAGTCGCCGAAAAAAAATGACAAAAAATGACTCAGTGGCGACCCCTACAAAAGTCAAAATACATTGGGCCTATGGAAAGTGAAAGTAATATTTTTCCAACGTAGAAAAATAAAACTCAGTAGATCTATAGGACGCCTCAGAGCAAACAGAAAAGTCAATGACAGCCACACCCTAAACTCAACAGGAAGTCCGCCATGTGGGGTGAAACGCATGGCCACTAAAATCGCACACCTTGCGCAAAAAGATGCAAATCATTGTGTTTTAATCTAAATGGCCACAAATTTGGTGAGTATCATCTAGACACATGTGCCAACCAAAGTTGTGACTTTGTTTTTGATATCTTATCGGGTATGGGTGTGGCAAGCCTGTAACGAGGTGGCCATTTTTGTGAAAATAAAACGTCTCTTAACTCTCAAACGCCTTCTCGGATCGAGTTGGACCCAAAAAGGCATTTGTGCACATTCATGACCTGAACACAAAGATATGTAAATAAAAGGGTTATGTTTAGAAATGGCTCTCCAGCGCCCCCTACAAACTTATAATGGGACCCAAGAATTTAGTTTGTCATAGAGACATGAAATTTGGTACACATCTCTTATGTCATGACGAGCATAAAAGCCAATGACAACCACCCCTATCTATAAATGTGTTGCCATAGCAACGCCCCAAATATTTGGAAAAAGTCAATGGGAAGTGAAAATTTTAGTTTGTCGTAGGCAAATGAAACTTGGTACACACATCCAGCATGGGCTTATGAACAAAAAAGCCAATGGGGACCACACCCTATCACACACGGAAGGTCCATTTTGAATTGAAAATGTGAACCGACTTAAAATACACCTTTTTTTAAAAGAACACAGAAAATAGCTGCTTCATTCCACAGACACCAAACTTGGGCAAAATGAGCTAAACACATGTATGTAAAATAGACAAGCGTTTTTCTAGACTTTTTTGCTCGAGTTATATTTTTTTTATTATAATTTGGTATATATTTTTTTATTATAATTTTTCTGCAAAATGATTTTCAATTTGACCCAGTAAACGTGCAACTAAAAGTCAATTTTATTGGTCCCAGACTTCAAGCCCGGCAAAAATTTATGTATTTGAAGTCCCAGAAAAAAATATGAAAATGACTCAGTGGCGACCCCTACAAAAGTCAAAATACATTGGTTCTATGGAAAATGAAAGTAAATTTTTCCAATGTAGAAATACAAAACTTGGTACATCCATAGGACACCTCAGGGCAAACAGAAAAGTTTATTACAGCCATACCGTAAACTCAACAGAAAATCTACTATGTTGGGTGGAATGTGTGACCACCTAAATCGCACCCCTTGTGTCTAAAGGCTTTTCATCTAAACAGCTCCAAATTTGGTGAGTATCATTTAGACACGTGTGCAAAAAAAAGTTATCAATTTGTTTTTTGATACATTTGTGGCTGTGGTCGTAATGAGTCTGTGAAGAGGCAACCTTTGGGAAATAAATGCCATTTCCCAATTGCCAGGATCCTTCCTTTAGAGGAGGCCCTCCAGAGCCACGGCTAGAGTCTTAGAAAACTCCTCAGAATCCTTTGGAACTTGTTAACTTGTACTTTTAGACAAGTTATATTTACATTTTGCCTTTTTAAACAGGGGGGTGCAGCGATTCCTGAGTCATCTCAAATCTCCAGCCAGTACTTTGTTTTTCTCGCCTTAGCCCAAGCATAATCTATTATTTTCAAAGGTTCAGACAGCTCCCAGGAAAACCAGGGATTGTGGAGACCTTTAACTCTAAATTACAAGGTGGTGTAACAGGCCCCAGCAGTAACACAGGCCCGGTTGTTTGACATTACCGTGAAGTTTACGCTTTAAAGCACGAAATGCAATCCTCCGAGTGCATGTGTCCCCGCGGTCTCAAAGGAGGCGAGGGCCTTTATCGCCGCTTGCGGCTTTAATTTTTTTTTTTTTTTTTTTTTTTTTTTTTTTCATTTTTCTTCCGACCCAATGATCCTAAATTTGACCCAGTGAACATGCACGAAAAGTCATTTTATTGGTCCCAGACTTCAAGCTCGGCGAAAAATTTATGTATTTGAAGTCACAAAAAAATACGAAAAATGACTCAGTGGCGACCCTACAAAATCAAAATACATTGGGCCTATGGAAAGTGAAAGTAACTTTTTCCAACGTAGAAAATGAAACTTGGTATATCCATAGGACACCTCAGGGCAAACAGAAAAGTCAATGACAGTCACACCCTAAACTTAACAGGAAGTCCGCCATGTGGGGTGAAACGACGGCCACTAAAATCGCACTTGCGCAGAAAGATGCAAATCATTGTGTTTTAATCTAAATGGCCCCAAATTTGGTGAGTATCATCTAGACACGTGTGCCAACCAAAGTTGTGACTTTGTTGTTGATATCTTATCGGGTATGGGTGTGGCAAGCCTGTAACGAGGTGGCCATTTTTGTGAAAATAAAACGCCTCTTAACTCCTCAAACGCCTTCTCGGATCGAGTTGGACCCAAAAGGCGTTTGTGCACATTCATGACCTGAACAAAAATATGTAAATAAAAGGGTTATCTTTAGAAATGGCTCTCCAGCGCCCCTACAAACTTATAATGGACCCAAGAATTTAGTTTGTCATAGAGACATAAAATTTTGTACACACATCTCTTATGTCATGACGAGCATAAAAGCCAATGACAACCACCCCTATCTATAAATGTGTTGCCATAGCAACGTCCCAAAAATGTGAAAAAGTCAATGGGAAGTGAAATTTTTAGTTTGTTGTAGGCAAATAAAACTTGGTACACACATCCACCATGGGCTTATGAACAAAAAGCCAATGGGGACCACACCCTATCACACACGGGAAGGCGGCCATTTTGAATTGAAAATGTGAACCGACTTAAAATACACCTCTTTTTTAAAAGAACTCAGAAAATAGCTGCTTCATTCCACAGACACCAAACTTGGGCAAAATGAGCTAAACACATGTATGTAAATAGACAAGCGTTTTTCTAAACTTTTTGCTCGAGTTATTATTTTTTTTATTATAATTCGGTATATTTTTTTATTATAATTTTTCTGCAAAATGATCCTAAATTTGACCCAGTAAACGTGCAACTAAAAGTCATTTTTATTGGTCCCAGACTTCAAGCCCAGCGAAAAATTTATGTATTTGAAGTCGCCGAAAAAAAAATACGAAAAATGACTCAGTGGCGACCCCTACAAAATCAAAATACATTGGGCCTATGGAAAGTGAAAGTAACTTTTTTCCAACGTAGAAAAATGAAACTTGGTACATCCATAGGACACCTCAGGGCAAACAGAAAAGTCAATGACAGTCACACCCTAAACTTAACAGGAAGTCCGCCATGTGGGGTGAAACGCGCGGCCACTAAAATCGCACCCCTTGCGCAGAAAGATGCAAATCATTGTGTTTTAATCTAAATGGCCCCAAATTTGGTGAGTATCATCTAGACACGTGTGCCAACCAAAGTTGTAACTTTGTTGTTGATATCTTATCGGGTATGGGTGTGGCAAGCCTGTAACGAGGTGGCCATTTTTGTGAAAATAAAACGTCTCTTAACTCTCAAATGCCTTCTTTGATCGAGTTGGACCCAAAAAGGCGTTTGTGCATATTCATGACCTGAACAAAAAAATATGTAAATAAAAGGGTTATCTTTAGAAATGGCTCTCCAGCGCCCCCTACAAACTTATAATGGGACCCAAGAATTTAGTTTGTCATAGAGACATAAAATTTGGTACACACATCTCTTATGTCATGACGAGCATAAAAGCCAATGACAACCACCCCCTATCTATAAATGTGTTGCCATAGCAACGTCCCAAAAATGTTTAAAAAGTCAATGGGAAGTGAAATTTTTAGTTTGTTGTAGGCAAATGAAACTTGGTACACACATCCAGCATGGGCGTATGAACAAAAAAGCCAATGGGGACCACACCCTATCATACACGGGAAGGCGGCCATTTTGAATTGAAAATGTGAACCGACTTAGAATACAACCTCTCTTTTAAAAAAACAACAGAAAATAGTTGATTCATTCCACAGACACCAAACTTGGGCAAAATGAGCTAAACACATGTGTGTAAAATAAACAGGCGTTTTTCTTGTTGTTTTTGCTCGAGTTATATATTTTTTTATTATAATTTGGTATATATTTTTTTAATTATAAATTTTCTGAAAAATGATTTTCAATTTGACCCAGTAAACGTGCAACTAAAAGTCATTTTTATTGGTCCCAGACTTCAAGCCCGGCAAAAATTTATGTATTTGAAGTCGCCGAAAAGAAAATACGAAAAATGACTCGGTGGCGACCCCTACAAAAGTCAAAATACATTGGGCCTATGGAAAGTGAAAGTAAATTTTTCCAATGTAGAAATACAAAACTTGGTACATCCATAGGACACCTCAGGGCAAACAGAAAAGTTTATTACAGCCATACCGTAAACTCAACAGGAAATCTACTATGTTGGGTGGAATGCGTGACCACCTAAATCGCACCCCTTGTGTCTAAAGGCTTTTCATCTAAACAGCTCCAAATTTGGTGAGTATCATCTAGACACGTGTGCCAAAAAAAAGTTATCAATTTGTTTTTTGATAGATTTGTGGCTGTGGTCGTAATGAGTCTGTGAAGAGGCAACTATTGGGAAATAAATGCCATTTCCCAATTGCCAGGATCCTTCTCAACAGAAAATGTTGGGTGGAATACATGACCACCTAAATCGTACACTTTGTGCTAAAGGGTTTTCATCTAAACAGCTCCAAATTTGCTTTAAAGCACGACATGCAATCCTCCGAATATATGTGTCCCCGCGGTCTCAAGGGAGGCGAGGGCCTTTATCGCCGCTTGCGGCTTTAATTATTATTATTATTTTGAATGACATTTAAACAACAAGAGCCTCCTGTTGTTGGGAAGATTAGGCCGTCTATCCTCATAACGCCGTCATGTAATTCTAGAAAAGTACATTCATATTACAAAAACAGATTAGCATGTATACAGTGATACACGTCGTTTTATCTGTGCAGTTTGTGCTGCAATGTGTCACTTACCTGTTATTTTCTATAAATGATCACATAATGGAAGCCACTGTGAAACAGCTGAGATTTGGGTGTATTGTCTGGCCTGTTCCCATCATGGTTATTATAATAAGAACATTGTCAATCACAGTGGCACACATTTTATCAGAATTTTTTTGTTCTTTGCCTTGGTGATTAAGGTTTTGACCAAATTGTTTGATGAATGGGTTTTGTTTGTGCAAAACAGTATCAGTAGCATTAATAGTTTTAACTAAATTCAAACTGTGTGTGGTATACGGCCAGCCACTCAAGTAGACCATATAATAGTTTAGCTTCTGCATTGATTTTCACAACATCTCCATTTTCCAGATAACTTGACATTTCAGAAGCTTTTTAGTATTAGCGCTGCAACAGTGTGGTTTGGTTTTATTGGTTCATTATGTTTGTTTGCTACAGAATGCAGTGTGAGCTCCTTTCTGAGCTTGGTAAATGGTGGATAAGTAGAGGCACTGGATGTGGCAGCTTGTGTTGTGCATTCTCCCTGTGGTTACCTCATTCTGCTCTCAAAGGTCCTGTGCTGCTCTATTTTCCATCAGAGGAAGGGAAACTAAAGCCTGTTTGAGTTTTACCGCAATGGAGCAGTTAGTTTGATACACTGGCTTTCCAGCTTTTTGTGGGCCTTTTGCAGACAGGAGCTGCAAGTAAACTGATTTTACTGAAGTAAAAACAGAGATAACATTAAAGGGTGACCTTATCACATTCTGCTGCACCAATACCAATCAGGACCAATGAACTCACTCACACTGGCAGTGTTTCCATCGATACGTTACACTGAGCTGTGTGTCAGCACCACAGACATGCAATAGATGAAGCGTGTTTGTAACCGGAGGTCACTCAAGCAAACAAGATGATTAAAGCAAGTGTTATTGCTCAAGCAAACAATAATACAGAACATTATAATAAAGCCTCCTGAGACCCAGAGGAAAAAGGTTTTGCTTTTTATGATTATTTAAGTATTTTGGTTGAAAGAATTATGTTGTAATTTTATTTTTCAAACACATTATTTTTTTTTCCAACTGTCCTTTGTAATGGACATTGGATTTTGTTTGTTACAGAATGCAATGATGTAATGTTATGATAATCAATTCATTTTCATATGGATTTCTTTAAAAAAATATTTTACTTTCATGAACATTAAATATTTCCCACAATAACCATTTCCATAAGAAGTTAACTTAACAGAACGCCCAAGAATGTTTTAAATCATATAAATACACACGTGGACAAAAATGTTGGTACCCTTCGGTCAATGAAAGAAAAACTCACAATGGTCACAGAAAAAAAATTATTCTGACAAAAGTAATAATAAATTAAAGCCGCAAGCGGCGATAAAGGCCCTCGCCTCCCATGAGACCGCGGGGACACATGCACTCGGAGGAGTGCATTTCGTGCTTTAAAGGGTAAACTTCACGGTAATGGCAAATAACCGATCCTGTGCTACTGCTTCAATCTTCTTCTGGCTGGAGCCTGCTTCATCACCTCGGGCCTGTGCTACTGCTGCGGCCTGCTACACCACCTTGTAATTTAGAGTTAAAGGTCTCCACAATCCCTGGTTTTCCTGGGAGCTGTCTGAACCTTTGGAAATAATAGATTATGCTTGGGCTAAGGCGAGAAAAACAAAGTACTGGCTGGAGATTTGAGATGACTCAGGAATCGCTGCACCCCCTGTTTAAAAGGCAAAATGTAAATATAACTTGTCTAAAAGTACAAGGTTACAAGTTCCAAAGGATTCTGAGGAGTTTTCTAAGACTCTAGGCTTGGCTCTGGAGGGGCCTCCTCTAAAGGAAGGATCCTGGCAATTGGGAAATGGCATTTATTTCCCAAAGAAATGGCTGCCTCTTCACAGACTCATTACGACCACAGCCACAAATGTATCAAAAACAAATTGATAACTTTTTTGGCACACGTGTCTAGATGATACTCACCAAATTTGGAGCTGTTTAGATGAAAAGCCTTTAGACACAAGGGGTGCGATTTAGGTGGTCACGCATTCCACCCAACAAAGTAGATTTTCTGTTGAGTTTACGGTATGGCTGTAATAAACTTTTCTGTTTGCCCTGAGGTGTCCTATGGATATACCAAGTTTCATTTTTCTACGTTGGAAAAAAGTTACTTTCACTTTCCATAGGCCCAATGTATTTTGATTTTGTAGGGGTCGCCACTGAGTCATTTTTCGTATTTTTTATTCGGCGACTTCAAATACATAAATTTTTCGCCGAGCTTGAAGTCTGGGACCAATAAAATGACTTTTCGTGCATGTTCACTGGGTCAAATTTAGGATCATTGGGTCGGAAGAAAAAAAAAAAAAAAATAAAAAAAAATCCGAGCAAAACAATAGGCCCTCCCGGTCATCACCGGCTCGGGCCTAATTAAAGCCGCATAGCGGCGATAAAGGCCCTCGCCTCCTTGAGACTGGGGACACATATATTCGGAGGATTGCATGTCGTGCTTTAAAGCAAATTTGGAGCTGTTTAGATGAAAACCCTTTAGCACAAAGTGTACGATTTAGGTGGTCATGTATTCCACCCAACATTTTCTGTTGAGAAGGATCCTGGCAATTGGGAAATGGCATTTATTTCCCAATAGTTGCCTCTTCACAGACTCATTACGACCACAGCCACAAATCTATCAAAAACAAATTGATAACTTTTTTTTGCACACGTGTCTAGATGATACTCACCAAATTTGGAGCTGTTTAGATGAAAAGCCTTTAGACAAAAGGGGTGCAATTTAGGTGGTCACGCATACACCCAACATAGTAGATTTCCTGTTGAGTTTACGGTATGGCTGTAATACATTTTTCTGTTCGCCCTGAGGTGTCCTATGGATGTACCAAGTTTCATTTTTCTACGTTGGAAAAAGTTACTTTCACTTTCCATAGGCCCAATGTATTTTGACTTTTCTAGGGGTCGCCACTGAGTCATTTTTCATTTTTTTTTTTTCGGGGACTTCAAATACATATATTTTTCGCCGGGCTTGAAGTCTGGGACCAATAAAAATGACTTTTAGTTGTTCGTTTACTGGGTCAAATTGAGAATCATTTTGCAGAAAAATTATAATAAAAAAATATATACCGAATTATAATAAAAAAATATAACTCGAGCAAAAAGTCTAGAAAAACACTTGTCTCATTTACATACATGTGTTTAGCTCATTTTGCCCAAGTTTGGTGTCTGTGGAATGAAGCAGCTATTGTCTGTGTACTTTTAAAAAAGAGGTGTATTTTAAGTCGGTTCACATTTTCAATTCAAAATGGCCGCCTTCCCGTGTGTGATAGGGTGTGGTCCCAATTGGATTTTTTGTTCATAAGCCCATGCTGGATGTGTGTACCAAGTTTCATTTGCCTACGACAAACTAAAATTTTCACTTCCCATTGACTTTTTCCAAATATTTGGGACGTTGCTATGGCAACACATTTATAGATAGGGGGTGCTTGTCATTGGCTTTTATGCTCGTCATGACATAAGAGATGTGTGTACCAAATTTCATGTCTCTATGACAAACTAAATTCTTGGGTCCCATTATAAGTTTGTAGGGGCGCTGGAGAGCCATTTCTAAAGATAACCCTTTATTTACATATTTTTGTGTTCAGGTCATGAATGTGCACAAACGCCTTTTTGGGTCCAACTCGATCCGAGAAGGCGAGAGTTAAGAGACGTTTTATTTTCACAAAAATGGCCACCTCGTTACAGGCTTGCCACACCCATACCCGATAAGATATCAACAACAAAGTCACAACTTTGGTTGGCACACGTGTCTAGATGATACTCACCAAATTTGGGGCCATTTAGATTAAAACACAATGATTTGCATCTTTCTGCGCAAGTGCGATTTTAGTGGCGCTGCTTTCACCCCACATGGCGGACTTCCTGTTTAGTTTAGGGTGTGGCTGTCTTAGACTTTTCTGTTTGCCCTGAGGTGTGCTATAAATGAACCAAGTTTCATTTTTCTACGTTGGAAAAAAGTTACTTTCACTTTCCATAGGCCCAATGTATTTTGATTTTGTAGGGGTCGCCACTGAGTCATTTTTCGTATTTTTTTTTCGGCGACTTCAAATACATCAATTTTTCGCCGGGCTTGAAGGCTGGGACCAATAAAAATTACTTTTAGTTGTACGTTTACTGGGTCAAATTTAGGATCATTTGGTCACAATAAAAATAAAAAAAATAAAAAAAAAAATAAAAAAAATCCGAGCAAAAACAATAGGCCCTCCCGGTCACCGGCTCGGGCCTAAAAAAAAAATCCGAGCAAAAACAATAGGCCCTCCCGGTCACCGGCTCGGGCCTAATAAAAATTCTATGAATGTTAACCAATGAAAGTCAGACATTGCTTTTCAACCAGGCTTCAACGGAATTATTTTAAAAAATAAACTCATGGAACAGGCTTAGACAAAATTGATGGTACCCCTAGAAAAGACTGTAAATAATGTGACCAAATGGACATGTTAATTCAAGGTGTGTGCACTAATTAGCATCACAGGTGTGTACAATCTTGTAATCAGTCAGTGGGCCTATTTATAGGGCTTCAGGTAGTCACTGTGTTGTCTGGTGACATGGTGTGTACCACACTCAACATGGACCAGAGGAAGAGAAGGAAAGAGTTGTCGCAGGAGAATAGAAAGAAAATTATAAACAAGCATGATAAAGGTAAAGGCTATAAGACCATCTCCAAGCAGCTAGATGTTCCTGTGACTACAGTTGCACATATTATTCAGAAATTTAAGATCCATGGGACTGTAGCCAACCTCCCTGGACGTGGCCACAGGAGGAAAATTGATGACAAATCAAAGAGACGGATAATCCGAATGGTAACAAAAGAGCCCAGAAAGACTTCTAAAGAGATCCAAGGTGAACTCCATGCTCAAGGAACATCAGTGTCAGATCGCACCATCCGTCGTTGTTTGAGCCAAAGTGGACTACATGGGAGACGACCAAGGAGGACACCATTGTTGAAAACAAATCATAAAAAGCTAGACTGGAATATGCCAAACTACATGTTGACAAGCCACAAAGCTTCTGGGAGAATGTCCTATGGACAGATGAGACAAAAATGGAACTTTTGCCAAGGCACATCAGCTCTATGTTCACAGACGGAAAATGAAGCATATCAAGAAAAGAACACTGTCCCTACTGTCAAACATGGAGGAGGCTCTGTTATGTTCTGGGGCTGCTTTGCTGCATCTGGCACAGGGTGTCTTGAATCTGTGCAGGGTACAATGAAATCTGAAGACTATCAAGGGATTCTAGAGAGAAATGTGCTGGCCAGTGTCAGACAGCTTGGTCTCAGTCGCAGGTCATGGGTCTTGCAACAGGACAATGACCCAAAACACAGCTAAAAACACCCAAGAATGGTTAAGAGGAAAACATTGGACTATTCTAAAGTGGCCTTCTATGAGCCCTGACCTCAATCCTATTGAGCATCTTTGGAAGGAGCTGAAACATGCCGCCTGGAAAAGACACCCTTCAAACCGAAACAACTGGAGCAGTTTGCTCATGAGGAGTGGGCCAAAATACCTGCTGAGAGGTGCAGAAGTCTCATTGACAGTTACAGGAGTCGCCTGATTGCAGTGATAGCCTCAAAGGTTGTGCAACAAAATATTAAGTTAGGGTACCATCAATTTTGTCTAAGGCCTGTTCCATGAGTTTATTTTTAAAATAATTCCGTTGAAGCATGGTTGAAAAGCAATGTCTGACTTTCATTGGTTAACATTCATAGAATTTTTATTTATTATTACTTTTGTCAGAATAAAGTTTTTTCTGTGACCATTGTGAGTTTTTCTTTCATTGACCGAAGGGTACCAACATTTTGTTCACGTGTGTATATACACATATAAACTCACACTGGACGTGTGTATAATATCCTCTCTGCCTCACCCTCTGCTTACTAATCAAATAAAAATGGGGATTTGTTCATCCTGATGGCCACTACAAAGGACATTTAATAAATGTTGTGTTTTGAAAGGGTAAAAATTACTGTGCCTTACTAAGTCAATACTTTGATATTAAAGAAAAAATAAGTTTTTAGAAACAGAAACATGATATCTGGAAAAATATCAATGGCTTACCTCTCTTGCTCCTATTAAATGTAAAAGTTAGAATTCCCGCCATTTTGAAAAGACAGTGCATGTGTTAGCTACACCCCCCACAACTGTGGCATCAAGGGACAGTTGGAGAGTGGATAAATGATGCTTGACTTAGAGGTCTCAGACTCATGTCCCCCACAGAGGACAAAAATTAATTGGAGGGTAATTCTCAAGTCTTTTCGCTAACATCATCGTAATAACTCACAAAATGTACAATTATGAGTTAAAATCTGCTTTATTTACATGTAGTTAACAGTTTGTGATAAGTTTTGATTTTTCAGAAGTGCCATCAATAATCTTTTATCTAGAGCTGTATAATATATTTTAAATAAATGACCACAACATAAAACATAGCAAACCATATTGTTATTCCAAATGTTAGATAGTACTTAGCATAAACTGCAGAAAACAAAAAGGTTTTTTTTGGTCTATCATTAACACATTTTTGTAACAGTATTTAATTTTAAATCATGCTGTGAACTACAAGTGTGCACAATTATCTACCACTTAAGGCTTCACATTCTTACCTAACTAAAGAAGCTGTTGCTGATCAACACAAGGAAAGGTAAGGATGTGAGTCTATGAATGAAAGTCTCATGGCAGTTAATCAAAGAAATGAACAGGTTAATTCTTCATGATGTAGTTTGCCTAATAATTTTGCACTCTGTGTCATCAGAACAGTTTGTCGTGCTCAGCTTGTTTTAGAAAACTCAAAAACAGGTGTGCTACACAAACATGAAAGTGCAGAAGGAGTGAAACAAGCATGTTGCTCTTATACCTAATAGACATGTGTGTCTAGTGTATGTAGTACTAAATACAACATATCCTGAGGCTTTGAGTCATTTCTGTGCAGTGAACTCGATGCTGCAGGTGAGATTGGCTGCCTCGGCTCCCTCTTTAAATGCAAATAAGAAGTACATGACCTTGCGGACCTTGGCCAGCTCAGCAATCCTTTCTCCGAACTCCTGCATGTCGGCCTCTAGACATTTGAGAGGAGAATCCTCAGGATCGTTGGAGTTCCTCCAAAATGTCCCAATGGGCTCCAGCAGCTGGCGGGTCATCAGGTTGGTGAGGTCAGGGGTCCAGTGCTGTGAGATACCAGTGATAGTGATGCGTCCGTGACCCATCAGAGAGAAGTACCAGCGGGAGAAGGCCAGGTTCTGAATTGAGAAGTCCAGACGGTAAACAGCCTCGTGAGGGAGAAGCAGGCGTTCACCATCCTGCCGCTTCTGTCCTGACCGCTGCAGAGATGACACGCGCATACTCATCATCTGTCGAGAAACAAACACAAATTTGAAAACATGACAATGCTCAAAATGATAAGACTAGTCCAATTTTCAGGGACTTATCATTTTTTAACCATTCTATTTTTATGGCCTCTTTAAAGGCAACACACTTTTGTCTTTTTATAATTTGTATTTAATTTGTTAAAACCTCCTTATGGATAGCACAAAATCAAGGACTGTGACGTCGCCCGGTATGGCGCAACCGGAGCCCCACCCTGGAGCCAGGCCCGGGGTTGGGGCTCTCATGGGAGCGTCTGGTGGTCGGGTCTTTCCCCACGGGGCAGGGCTCAGCCCGAAAGAGCGACGTGGGGCCGACCTCCCGTGGACCACCTGCTGGAGGAACCGTAAGGGGCCGGTGCAAAGTGGATTGGGTGGCAGTCGAAGGCGGAGGCCTCGACGACCCAATCCCCGGGCACGGAATCTGGTGCTAGGGACATGGAATGTCACCTCGCTGGCGGGGAAGGAGCCTGAGCTTGTGCGGGAGGTTGAGAGATACCGACTAGAGATAGTCGGGCTCACCTCCACGCACAGCTTGGGCTCTGGAACCCAAATCCTCGAGAGAGGCTGGACTCTCCACTACTCTGGAGTTGCCTGCGGCGAGAGGCGGCGGGCTGGTGTGGGCTTGCTCATAGCCCCCCAGCTTAGCCGCCATGTGTTGGAGTTCGAGAGAGGTCGCTTCCCTGCGCCTTCGGGTCAGGGATAGATCTCTCACTGTTGTTTGTGTTTACGGGCCAAATGGCAGTGCAGGGTACCCGGCCTTCTTGGAGTCTCTGGGAGGGGTGCTGGAAAGTGCTCCGACCGGGGACTCCGTCGTTCTACTGGGGGACTTCAACGCCCACGTGGGGAGCGACAGTGACACCTGGAGGGCCGTGATTGGGAGGAATGGCCCCCCGGATCTGAACCCGAGCGGTGTTCTGTTATTGGACTTCTGTGCTAGCAACAGTTTGTCCATAACGAACACGATGTTCAAGCATAAGGGTGTCCATCAGTGCACATGGCACCAGGACACCCTAGGTCGGAGATCGATGATCGACTTTGTAGTTGTTTCATCTGACCTCCGGCCGTATGTCTTGGACACTCGGGTGAAGAGAGGAGCGGAGCTGTCAACAGATCACCACCTGGTGGTGAGTTGGATCCGATGGAGGGGGAGAAATCTGGACAGACTTGGCAGGCCCAAACGTACTGTGAGGGTCTGTTGGGAACGTTTGGCAGAGCCCCCTGTCAGAAAGACCTTTAACTCCTACCTCCGGCAGAGCTTCAACCAGATCCTGAGGGAGGTTGGAGACATTGAGTCTGAGTGGACCATGTTCTCTCGATGTGGCCACTCGAAGCTGTGGCCGTAAAGTCTCCGGTGCCTGTCGTGGCGGCAACCCCCGAACCCGGTGGTGGACACCGGAAGTAAGGGATGCCGTCAAGCTGAAGAAGGAGACCTACCAAGCCTGGTTGGCCCTTGGGACTCCTGAGGCAGCTGATAGGTACCAGCAGGCCAAGCGGACTACAGCCCGGTGGTCGTGGAGGCTAAAACTCGGATCTGGGAGGAGTTCGGTGAGACCATGGAGAAAGACTATAGGTCGGCCTCAAGAAATTCTGGCAAACTGTCCGGCGCCTCAGGAGGGGGAAGCAGTGCCCTGCCAACACTGTTTACAGTGGAGGTGGGAACCTGCTGACTTCAACTGGGGATATTGTTGGACGGTGGAAGGAATACTTCGAGGATCTCCTCAATCCCACCGACACGTCTTCCACTGAGGAAGCAGAGGCCGGAGGCTCGGAGGTGGACTCGTCCATCACCCAGGCCGAAGTCACTGAGGTATTTGGGAAGCTCCTCGGTGGAAAGGCACCAGGGGTGGATGAGATATGCCCTGAGTACCTCAAGTCTCTGGATGTTGTGGGGTTGTCTTGGTTGACACGCCTCTACAACATCGCGTGGCGGTCGGGGACAGTACCTCTGGACTGGCAGACCGGGGTGGTGGTCCCTCTTTTCAAGAAGGGGACCGGAGGGTGTGTTCCAACTACAGAGGATCACACTCCTCAGCCTCCCCGGGAAAGTCTATGCCAGGGTACTGGAGAGGAGAATGCGACCGATAGTTGAACCTCGGATTCAGGAGGAACAATGCGGTTTTTGTCCCGGTCGTGGAACACTGGACCAGCTCTATACCCTCTCCAGGGTGCTGGAGGGTTTATGGGAGTTTGTCCAACCAGTCCACATGTGTTTTGTGGATCTGGAGAAGGCATTCGACTGTGTCCCTCGTGGGGCCCTGTGGGGGGTGCTCTGGGAATATGGGGTCCGGGGCCCTTTGCTAAGGTCTGTCCGGTCCCTGTACGACCGGAACAGGAGTTTGGTTCGCATTGCCGGCAGTAAGTCAGACCTGTTCCCAGTGCATGTTGGACTCCGGCAGGGCTGCCCTTTGTCACCGGTCCTGTTCATTAACTTTATGGAGAGGATTTCTAGGCGCAGCCAGGGGCCAGAGGGAGTCTGGTTTGGGGACCACAGGATCTCGTCACTGCTTTTTGCAGATGATGTTGTCCTGTTGGCTCCATCAAGCCAGGACCTTAAGTGTGCACTGGGACGGTTTGCAGCCGAGTGTGAAGCGGCTGGGATGAGGATCAGCACCTCCAAGTCTGAGACCATGGTTCTCAGTTGAAAAGGGTGGCTTGTCCCCTTCAGGTTGGTGGAGAGATCCAGCCTCAAGTGGAGGAGTTCAAGTATCTTGGGGTCTTGTTCACGAGTGAGGGAAGGAGGGAACGTGAGATTGACAGACGGATCGGTGCAGCTTCTGCAGTGATGCGGTCGATGTACCGGTCTGTCGTGGTGAAGAAGGAGCTGAGCTGTAAGGCAAAGCTCTCGATTTACCGGTCAATCTACGTTCCTACTCTCACCTATGGTCATGAGCTTTGGGTCATGACCAAAAGAACAAGATCCCGGATACAAGCGGCCGAAATGAGCTTTCTCCGGCAGGGTGGGCGCTCCCTTAGAGATAAGGTGAGGACCTCGGTCACTCGGGAGGAGCTCAAAGTAGAGCCGCTGCTCCTCCACATCGAGAGGAGCCAGTTGAGGTGGCTCGGGCATCTGTTTCGGATGCCTCCCGGACGCCTCCTAGGGAGGTGTTTGGGCATGTCCCACCGGGAGGAGACCCCGGGGAAGACCTAGGACACGCTGGAGGGACTATGTCTCTCGACTGGCCTGGGAACGCCTCGGTATCCCCCCGGAAGAGCTAGAGGAAGTGTCTGGGGAGAGGGAGGTCTGGGCGTCTCTGCTTAGACTGCTGCCCCCGCGACCCGGCCCTGGATAAGTGGTAGAAGATGGATGGATGGATGGATATTTAATCATTTTATTTTATTGAGGTTTTGGGGCCAAGAATGGCTCACTTGAATACCCAATTCAAAAATTAAGAGCCAATGGCCTGGACCATGGCCTAACTGTATTTTATTATTTTTATAATTATTGTATTAAATAAATAGCATATGGTGGTGGTGACACATGCAGCAGCAGGGCTCTAGAGTGCGACCAAATTTCTCAATAGCTGGACAAAAACAATTTTGAGGTCCCACCTGTGTGACCAGCCGTTTAAGGGGAAAAAAGGCTGAATCCGAAACCATTCCTGATTCCTGTTCCTAACCACTGTTCCTTAACTTTTATGAGCTATGAGGTTAACAATAAGACAATAAGAGGTTCCTGATTGATAAAGGAAAGAAGCTTCAGTGAACCACTCAGCGGAAACACGAGGGGAAGTCACGTCGATGCACAGCAGCATAATAAAAACTACACATCCCAAAAGTGGACAACAACAAACGCACTTTATCCTCTGCCAAGCGATGCGTTTAACGAGGAAAGAGGACAATTTAGAGAAATAATCCGTTAAGCCCCAGGCTGTGTCTGATTTTACACACTAATCACTTTATAGTGATTACGCCATTTTGTAGTTTTTTATCGAAATAGATATGGGCAGTACAAGCAGGTACATAAATAAAAATAAATCTGCCAAATACAACTTTATTATACTTAAGAGGAGTACAAAAAAGACAATGACAAGTAATGACATAAATAAATACAATGGAGAACAAAAAATGTAAAGATTTTGAGACAGCTGAACACATACTGTATCTTACACATCCATAAGTTCCTAATTCGGACACCATTACAAAATTGCGTAATCACTATATAGTGCACTATATGGGGGTCTGGCATTGTTATTTTGTGGGTTACAGTCTGAAAAGTTTGGGAGCCTCTGCCTTACCTCGGTCAGGGCCCGGTCTTCTTTGAAGTCCAGCACAATCGCATCAAAGGACGTTTTGGCCTGGTCCATCTCTGGCTGTGAAGTTGTACTCCTGACCTATTGCTTGGTGACTTCTATGATATTCCCAAACTCTCACAGACTAATTCTCATTATATCTCAGCCTCTCCCTCATTTCTCATTGGCTTATATAGTCACCTATCTCTCTTTTGCCCTCCCTTTTCCAAATGTTTCCATCACAGTTGCAGCTTCTCACTTGTGTCCCTACCCCCCTGCCTGCAGGCTACATGGGATGGGAAAAATTGATCCACAAAGCACGTGAATTAACAGAGAATAAAAAAGAGCAGAAGGAGATGGGTTGAAAATGGCAAAAGTCTAGATTTCCAAACTGGAAATTTTGGTGATAAAGGGAACATTTTAAATGAAAATAAAAGACTATTGTGTCACTTCTAATATATTTTTAAACCTCAAATCAAACACAGGGCTTGCAGCTGCAAAAAGTAAAATTCAAAAGCTATTTCTAAAGATGTTGTGTGAAGATGTGATGTGTGAGGTTGCTAAGCAACAGGAGGCACTGATGACATACAACCGGGAACTCTGGGATTTTCCTTTGGGCTTCTGGGACCCAGCTGGTCCCTGCTCAGTGAACAGGTTACTTATTTATATCATCACTGACTCTGATGTGTCTGAAGTCCTGTTGATTTGTCGTCAGGAGGATCTGGGCACAGGATATGGGCAAATAGAATAGAATTCTCCTGTTGAACACTGTGTTACCTGCAATTACTGGCAGTGTTACCACCAAAGAACCATAAGAAATACTGTATATATACTGTAATTTACTTTCCAACACTATTTTTGGACTATATGTGAACAGCTGTTACATGTTAATTTCTCTATTATGGGGTTCATAAAGTCTAATCCAATCTCACAGGTGGCTCTGAAGGTGACACCTAAATACATGCTTGGGACCATTGTGCTTGTGGACAGAACATTCTGAATTTAATAGTTTAGATTTGATTTTTATACAAGAAAATATTTTTTTCAGTTCTAGGGCTGAGCCTGTTTTTTTTTTTTTTCTCAATTTCTCCAGCTTCTGAAAACACTCCCATGGGACATGAGGCAGGTGTTTGAACCAGTCCCCTGGTGTGTGTCAAACAAACATCTGCAATAAACGAATGAAGCTTTGAGTAATGAAACTTTTTCAGTACAATTGTGTTGAAAAGGTTCGTTGCTTCAGAAAGCTTCACTTTACCATCACTAGTCTTAAGTGTATTAATAAAATTAATACAATATAACTGCTTAACAGTCTTTGACCAGCAGGGGGTTTTGTGTGCACATGAAGCCTCAAAAAAATAAACCTTTTTGTAAACCATTTGACTGGAAGGCTTCAAGGCTTCAGGAAGCTTCATCTGGCCTAGTAGTGGGCATTAAAACGTGGTTACTGCAAAGCACTGCCCTCTTTAGATAAAGTCGATTTAATGTGATTTGAGTACTAACCGGAAGTTGCGTTTGCTATGTGTTTACCGCTGACTTGACACCGGTACGTTCTGACTCCATTCATTTGATTGGTGGACGCGGTCGCATCCCAGCCGCGGACCCTCCTCTCCCTTCCTCTCGGCCTGGAAACATGGCTGCTTCGGCGGCGCTGAGCAGCTCCGGTCCGGCATTATGCTCGAGCTTTGCAGTAGTCTGCTCCTTTCTCGAGCGATACGGAGCGACATTGGACCTTCCAGAGATGTCCTTCCCGCAGATGGAGAAGTATTTGCGTGACACGTCGACAGGTTAGAGCCCGGTGTGAGTGCTGGAGAAAAGTAGTGTTGGAAAAGCTGCGACACATGAAACCCAAGTAGGGTCCACCGCGACCACCATCAGCACCGTCCTCTTCGTCTTCACCGTGATGTGAGGATGACGAGGAGGGCTGTGTGTTGCTTGAATGTGGAGCACATTTGAAGTCTACTGTGCCAACTCATGAAGACAAAATTTTCCTCAAAAACACATTTTAAGTGTATTTGAAACAAGGCGTCCAAGCTAACAAACTACTAGCCCTCTCCAAATTTGTAAAAGTAAAGATGTTTTTACAAACATGTAAAAATGTTTGTTCTTCGCCAGATCTAGTAAACAGAGCCCTTTTTTGGTTTTAGTCAAGTGATAAGTCACCTTAAGATGTGAAAACTGACTGTAACTTGGTGTGGAAGCCATGATGCAGCACTGATACAGCAGTTAGCTCGGAGTGTGTCAGGTGTAGTTGGCCCTTCCGCCATCATACCAACAACATAGTCTCCCCAATAAACGACCATTCATGACAAGCACAAATCCTTCCCTTTGATGCTTGAACAACTGTCTCTGAGTAATGTGAACCTAAACAGATAATGCCTTTCTTGCTATTTGCCCGAGTAGTTGTCAAATTTGCACATGCGCAGAATGAACCCCAGTGGCTAGCGTAACAAATTAGCTTTAAGAATGTCGACCTTTTTGCCCTAGTTTTTACGTAGTTTTACACATTACAGTAAATTCCAAGACAAATGGTTATGGTAGAGCGGTACCGAAGCATTTGGGAAGCTTTCTTTTATGATCCGTTTTCAGTGAGCTAACCGTTAGTTGTAGTTACTCCTGATACCTAGCGTTACAGCTGTTATCTGTGGTCAATAATGTTAACAGTATCTGAGACTAACAAATCCCACCACTATTGTTACTCATGTAAATAAGAGACGTCCATGAACCAAAATATAAAAAGTTTAAACGTATATATTTAAAAATATAAAACACGTTAACACAAAGACTGCATCGCACTTAGGCTGTTTGGATGTGGCCGAATGGATTTTAAATACCCTTTCTTACTGTAGTATGCTTTATTTTAAACAAGATATTTTAATTGTGTGGCTTCTTTTTCCAAAATGTACTGTGACATTGAATGTTTTTGGGTCTAGGTTTTTTTTCCCCTTGTACAGTAGCCTACTCGATATAAGGGGCTTCTTGTGTGCCCTGTATCTCATTTTCTTTAAGTAGTTATCAAAACGTGAATGTGTTTTTCATGTGTAATTGGTGTGATAATGTTTACACTATTGAACATCTTAAATGTTTCCTCCCTTCTAAATTAAAATTCAAGCTCTTTGCCATGTTCAGATTAGCTGGTGCTGTATTTATAGTTTCCTTTAAATCGTGTGTTTCTTGCAGTTCCTAAACCCCTTGTGGAACTCCATGTGAAGCTGCTCAGAAAGTTGGGGAGGTCTGTGTCGACTGACCGCTGGGAGAAATACTTGGCAAAGGTGAGAGCACAGCAGCTCAGTTATGTTTACACAAGCTTTTGTGTTTAAAGGATGCAGTGTGAACATGCAATTATTCAATGGCTCTTTTTTTAGAGGCAGTCCTCCAGGGACTTGCTGTTGTCCAGAATACTAATAATAAAATAATAATCAATATTTATATAATTGCACCTTTTTAAAAAGACAAGGTTTACAAAGTGCTTAACAAAGCGAACATAAAAACAGTAGAAAAGCTCAATTAAAATCAAAGAGGCAGACAGATGGGCGTAGAGGTAATCAGTGCTAGGAGGCTATAGGAGGCATCATCAAGAAATTAAAAGCTATAAATAAATAAATAAATAGACAAACACATAAAACCTTAATAAAAAAATAAAATCAGATTATAAAAAAGTCTGTAAAAGTGAGTTTTAAGAAGTAATTTAAAAGAGGAAACTGATAGGGCCAGTCTTATCTCCTCAGACAGGTTGTTCCAAAGTCGAGGTGCTCTGACTGAAAAAAACCCATCACCTCTTGTCTACAGCCTCTGTTTTTGCTACTTGCAGGTTTGCCAGGAGCAGAACAGCAATTGGGCCTGGGAACTGGAACAGAGAGGCTACCAGGAAATGTCCATGGAGTGCAAGTCAAGCATCTTGAAAGTATGTCACACCAAAGCACCTATGAAAAGCCAGCTACACGTGGACAGTAACTCATGTGCATTTCTTTCAGTATCTCTGTGAGTGTCAGTTTGATGACAACATGAAGTTCAAGATGGCCATCAGTGAGGAGGAGCCAGAGACAATGAGGATGCAGCCGATTGGTCGAGACCGTCTGGGCTTGATGTACTGGCTTCAGCTCGACCAAGAGCAAAACATTAGACTTTACACTGAGGAGCAGGACGACCTGGACGGATCCACCTGGAAATGCATTGTCAGGTAATGCAGTGCTCTGTATACTTTGTCAGTCACAACTCGGGGCTCTAGAGTGCGACCTAATTATTCAGTGGTGCAACTAAAAACAATGGTTTGACCAGCCATTTGAGGCTGCTATATGATAGCTCCTGATTCCTGTTCCTAACAAGCCTCTCTCATGGAACCCCTTAAAAGGTCCTCGAGTGAGAGTGCTGCCATACAGCGATTTACTGCGATATACAGCAATTTACAGCGATATACAGCCGTCCACCAGAGGGCAGGCTCCAAAAGTGGAAATATATTCCATAGATTGTTTATAAAAATGGATGTAATCCGTCCATTGCTCCCCTATTCACAGATATTGTCATTACCACAGGGCAATAAAATGGCGGTTACATCCGGGCTTTTCGGCTTTACTGCATAGTAAAACAATAGTTTGTCACGTAGTAAAAACTTAGCTCTAGAGACCGGAGCCATCTTTTGTACCAGGCTGTAAACATGAGTTTTACTCTTGTAAAGTCGCCATTGGGTTTCTCCTTATATTTCCGCTTTTGGAGCCTGCCCTCTGGTGGACGGAGGTATATCGCTGGATTTTGCAGTAAAATTGCCGTATGGCGGCGCCCTTACACGAGGACCATTTAAGAGAAACCCAATGGCCAATTTACAAACCCAATTTACAAGTGTAAAGATCATGTTTACAGTCTGGTACAAAAGATGGCTCTGGTCTCTAGAGCTAAGTTTTTACTACGTGACAACTCTGGGGGCGGTGAGTTTTTGATAAGTCCATTTGTGCTATCTAAAAACTATTGTTTTACTATGGAGTAAAAGCTGAAAAGCCCGGATGTAAACGCCTTTTATTGCCCTGTCGTAATGACAATAATGGTAACAAGGGGACCAGTTGTCCATAGTATATACTGTCATTCCTAACCACTGTTCCTTAACCTTTTGTGAGCTATGTCATGAGGTCAACAGTAAGACGTTAGTAGATTCCTGATTGATTGAAGGAAATTAGCTTCAGTGATGGTTCCACAATCCAGTAATGTTTGTTTGTTTTGAATAAAGAGCTCCGTTCAACTCATTAAAAGATCATCATTAAATGTTTCACAGCACACAGTGAACACCACACAACAGCACAGAGTGTATGCATGTTTCCAACAGCTGTAATCCACCCAAAATCATGGTCTGGCCAAATAATCCACCAAAGCCACATCCTGTACATTTATTATTTAGCGTTAATGACTAGTGAATGCCGTTGTGGATTTATGCAAATGAGCCACACAGCTTAAGTTTTGTTTCTCACAAATGTGCTCAAAGTGGTGTTTTACTGCAGCAAACATCAACAGTGAACAATAACCGTCAGGTATAAGACGCTTTGGCTCTAGAGCAGTGTCTTTTATAAACTGGCTTATGCAAATAAGGTGAAATGGTTGATGCAGAGTCACTTCCAACTCATCACAAACTCATCACAAGGAGATTTGCTTCAGTTGGACGTTTTCGAAAAAAGTTGGGATGGTTGCACAATGAATTGTGGGATGCCGTTAAGCTCCTAGGCTGTGTCCAAATGAACACACTAATTCCAAAAAAGTTGGGACACTGTATAAATTGTGAATAAAAACAGAATGCTATGATGCGGATGTTTCAAATTTCAATATTTTATTCAGAATACAACATAGATGACATATCAAATGTTTAAACTGAGAAAATGAATAATTCAAAGGGAAAAATAAGTTGTTTTTAAATTTCATGGCATCAACAAATCTCAAAAAAGTTGAGACAAGGCCCCTCTTCTTTTATAACAGTCTGCAAACGTCCGGGACTGAGGAGACAAGCTGCTCAAGTTTAGGAATGTGTCTAATAAAGGCTTCTAGTTACTCAACTGTCTTAGGTCTTCTTTGTCACATCTTCCTCTTTATGATGCACCAAATGTACTGTAGGCTGGCCGTTTAAGTACCGGCTCAATCTTCTACACAGACAATGTTGTAATTGATGCAGGATGTGGTCTGGCTTTGTCATGTTGGAAAATGCAAGGTCTTCCTTGAAAGAGACAACGTCTGGATGGAAGCATTTGTTGTTCTAGAACTTGGATATATCTTTCAGCATTAATGAGGCCTTTCCAGATGTGTAATACAGACCTACGTTCCTACCAGATCCGCTCTGCAAATGACCAACGTCTGCAAAATCACTCTCACGTACCTTCTCTGGCTCTGTTCCACATTGGTGGATCTGCTACAAGATCAGCAGATTCTGTAGCCATCTTTAAAAAACGCCTGAAAACACATCTCTTCCATCAACACCTGACTGACAAACACTGAGTTCTACTTCCTTTCTATTGATTCCTTCTCTAAAAAAAAAAAATTATCCTCTTATCCTTAGCTTTGTAAACTGTGCTGGGTTTAAACTGATTAGTTTTTTGTGCACTTATGCTTTTTGTACCTTGTGTTGTTAAAATTGCTTCCATTGTTTTCCTCACTTGTAAGTGGCTTTGGATAAAAGCGTCTGCTAAATGACTAAATGTAAATGTAAGCTGCCCATGGCACAAATGCAACCCCATCCCATCAGAGATGCAGGCTTCTGACCTAAGCGCTGATGAAAACTTGGGTTGTCCTTGTCCTCTTTATTCCAGATGTCATGGCGTCTCAGTTTTCCAAAAAGAACTTCAAATTTTGATTTGTCTGACACAGAACCGTTTTCCACTTCGCCACAGTCCATCTGGATCATGTTTAGATATGACTTCTTTTGTGACCTATACAGTTTTAGCTGCCAACGGTGAATGGCCCGGTGGAGTGTTTACCAACAATGTTTTCTGGAAGTGTTCCTGAGCCCATGTTGTGATTTCCATTACAGTAACATTCCTGTTTGTGATGCAGTGTCGTCTAAGGACCCAAAGATTACAGGCCTTCAGTCTGGTTTTCCAGCCTTGACCTTTACGCACAGAGATTGTTCCAGATTCTCTGAATCTTTGAATGATTTTATGCACTGTAGATGAAGATAACCCTTTTTTTCTCTGAGAAACTCCTTTCTGATATTGCTCCACTATTTTTCGCTGCAGCTTTGGGGGAATGCCCATCTTGACTTCTGAGAGACACTGTCATTCTGAAAGGCTCTTTTTATACCAAGCATGTTGACAATGACCAAATAAGTTTCAAATTGGTCCTCCAACTGTTCCTTATAATGCATTAAACTTTTCCGGCCTCTTATTGATACTTGTTCCAACGTTTTTGGAATGTGTAGCTCTCACAAAATCCAAAATGAGCCAATATCTGGCATTACATTTCAAAATGTCTCACTTTCAACATTTGAAATGTGAAAAAAAATTTAAACATTTGAATCTATGTTGTATTCTGAATAAAATATTGAAATTTGAAACGTTCACATCATTGCATTCTGTTTTTATTCACAATTTGTACAGTGTCCCAACTTTTTTGGAATTGGGTTTGTAGGGATTACACCATTTTGTAGTGGTGTCCAAATGTCTTTTTATTTATTCATTTTTTTTATTGAAAAAGATATGGGCATTACAAGCAGGTAAAAAATGAAAATAAATCAGCTAAATACAATACAGTAATGCCAGGACATTAAAAAGAGGAAAATGACAAGTAATGACAAGAATAAATAAAACGATTTGGATACAGCTAAACACATACTGTATCTTACACTTTCACTAGTCCCTAATTTCAGAGACCACTACGGACACAGCCAAATGCAATGCAGTAAAAAAATTGAGTGCACTTTTGTGCCGGTGCACCTAAATAAAAGGTTACGCCCAATTTACACAACATATGTGGAACGTTGCGTAGTGCGTAGCGCTATATTTAAAAGCGTCAATTTATACCAAAGACGTCAGTGCTGCTACGTGGTGCTTGTGGCTCTCTCCCACCTCTGTTTTGTGGATATTCTCGCTTCTTCAAACATGCTAGCTATGAAGTTATCAACTCATTTATCCCAGATTATGTTTGTTGTTACTGAGACATCTGTACCTACTGTTATTTATTAGGCTACTCACCATCTAAACCCAAAGTTGTGGCTGTGGACCCCATATGCCTTCTCTTTTTTTACATTGTCCTTGCAAAGTGGGTGTTTGGTAACAAGTAAATTAAATGACTGCACCTGAAGAATAATGTCTCGTTGTCCCTGGTGCAACGTTCACACGGTTTAACATCACCACTATGTTTTTGTGGGCTTTTATTTTGATAGTGTAGTGGGAGTTTACTTCCTGTAAACTTCGTGTGTTTCCCGCTGTAGCTCTGTTGTTTGATGCGTATACGTTTAAAAAATAGAACTCCAGCATATCTTGAATGGCGCGCAGCATCATGCTGCTCGTAATACACGCATTTGACAGAGCTGGTGTGAATTGTCAGACTGATTAAAATAGACAGTGTTTCACACACGCATGCTGCTACACAGCCTTTATTTTAAGTAGAACATGTACATTAAGCCAAAGCAGAGATCCTTGTACCAGATTATAGCTTAACAGCTAATTTCCATCTTTAGTCCTATTGTACATATCTTTCAGACATAACCTACGCAGACACGAGGAGAATATGTAAACTCCACACAGAAAGGCCCTGCCCTGGATGGGAATCGATCTCTGGACCTTCTTTTTCAGGTCAAACCCTCCTTCTAGAGATAAAGCTCTGCTTTACTCAGAATTGACAGTCTCTTTGACAAGAGATGAAACATCTTCACCTTGAAAACTAAGTACAGATGTTTGCTTTAACCTTTTCTTCAAGATGACCTGAATGGCTGAGAATCTTCACAGGCATAGGCTTAATTAAGTAAAGCCCTTTTCACCCATGTTCTGCGGAGGATCTCCAGGCAATTCCACGCAGACACTCTCCAGATCTGTGCGCTCACAAAGTCTGGAGGTTGTTTGCTGTACTTGGTTCATACGTGTCAGAGAGTTTGTCTGATTTTACCAAAGCTGTGGGGGATGGGGAAAGCGAGGTATAACCCTTAATTAACATGGCGGCTACTGGGTGGTGACGGTGAATAATGTGCTAATATTAATTATACGGGCATATGAAGCTAGTACAAAGTACAGTACAAAGGGTTCCGTACTCACGGCTCACATCGGCAGATGCACAGCGGTTTTGTCATCAGCTCATCATGTCTTCCTCACGCCCACACGGGAGCTCCTCAGAAAGCTCCAAGTTGGGGTAGAGTGGGCGGCAGTGCATGTGTGACGGGGCTAAAGAATTAAAAAGGAAGACTTGATATAGTTTGGAAACGGAAGATGTTTCATCCCTCATCCAAGGGACTTTGTCAATTCTAAATTAGACTGGACTGTTAGATGAGTTTATAGTAAGTAAGTAAGTAAATTTTATTTATATAGCACCTTTCACAGATATAAATCACAAAGTGCTTTACAAAGTGCAATAAAAGAACAATAAAACTATGAGAATAAAAATTAAAACCACAAAATATTAAAAACATAAAAGCCCAATCAACTAAAAGCTTGTTTAAATAAAAGATCCCTGAGAGGGATTGGTTTAACCAGGGTCTAATGCCTCAAGAGGGGGTAGAACGTAGTATCAGTCTCATTAAGATGGTGAATGACCTGTGTTGGTATCAATGGGAGAGTTGTTTGCCACCTGAGGGCCAATAGCATTACTTACCCTCTCTGAAGATAATGGCTTGTTGTTGTGGTGGAACTATGTCCGTCTGACGGAGGTGTACTGCAGACTCAGTCGAGATGTTAATTGAATCGCAATTTATGTTTTGAACAACAGGGGCCGCTCTTTTTACAGCAAACTCACAAAAACAAGTCTATGTCTGAGCTTTACTCTCTCCAAAACTGACAAAAGACAAAAAGTCATGTAAATGTCCCGTCACCGGTGGAGAACGGAGAGAATGTGAGCAGTAATCTGTGTTAGCAAAGAGGCTAAACTGTAAACGAAGGCTTCTGTCCTGAGTCTGAAACATCTCTGAGCCATATAAAATTATCTTATAACACAGTCAGACCCGTCTTAAACTAAGTGTTCATCAGTTTGAGGCCTTTGCCAGAGAGATGTAGTAATGTTCTGGTGGATCATGTGTTGCCTTCTGTGTCTCTGCTGCAGCCACTGAGAGAAAAGACGTCTCCAACTTAAGGTCCACGGACCAAATCCGGTCTTTTGTAAAGTACTTCTGTTCCTCACTTAATAATAGCAAGAATGTATTAACAGTAATACTGTTAATACATTCTTGCTATTATTAATAACTAATAGGTGAAAATGCATAAAAGGTAACAGTTAAACTGTTTTAGTGAAACACATGAGACCAGTGTTTATTATTGGGTTTGATCTAAAGAGGTTTTAGGTCTCAGCTAAAGTTAATAAGAACTAATTATTGAACACAAAGTAATTAACCAGGTCTAAATCCATCAAAGGGAGATTTATTGGGGATTTTAAGTTACTTTAGTTAATATCCCCTATTCAAAGTACTTAGCCTTATAAGCAAATTTGTTAAAGCTTGTAGAATTAAATTTTTACTTATTTTTATTTATAAACTTAAAATTGACAAACACTAGCCTATATTTGAAATAAATATGGGAAAATTTGACATTTACTTAATGACTGTTGGAACTGGATTTTGGGACGGTACTGGGACGTTGCTGAAGTCTGGAGCCCTGATTTAAAAAATGATAAAAGGGCACTTGTTCATTTCTAATTTGTCTAATTTTATAAAAGAAAATCATGAAAGAATTGACTTGTGATGTGGAGTGGGGGCGCTGGAGTGAGTGGGGCGCTGGAGTGGGGGGCGTTGTAATGGGGTGGGGCGCTGGAGCGGGGGCGCTGGAGTGAGCGGGGCCCTGGAGTGGGGTGGGGCGTAGGGGTGGTGGGGCGTGGGTGGGGCGCTGGAGTGGGGGCGTTGGGGTGGAGTGGGGCGGGGGAGGGTGGGGCGCTGGAGTGGGGTGGGGCGCTGGAGGGAGCGGGCGCTGGAGGGGCGGGGCGCTGGAGGAGTGGGCGTTGGGGGTGGGGAGGAGCGGGGCGCTGGAGTGGGGAGCGCTGGAGTGGTGGGGCGCTGGGTGAGGTGGGTGGGGAGGAGTGGGGCGCTGGAGGAGTGGGGCGCTGGGAGTGGGCGTTGGGGTGGGGGGGTGGGAGGCGGGGCGCTGGAGTGGGGCGTTGGGGTGGGGAGTGGAGTGGGCGCTGGAGTGGGGCGCTGGAGTGGGCGCTGGAGGTGGGGCTGGAGGGGTGGAGTGGGGTGGGTGGAGTGGAGTGGGCGCTGGAGGGGTGGGCGTTGGAGGGGTGGGGCGCTGGGGTGGAGTGGGCGTTGGGGTGGGGAGTGGGGGCGCTGGAGGGGGTGGGGCGCTGGAGGAGTGGTGCTGGGGCGCTGGAGCGGGTGGGGCGCTGGAGCGGGTGGGGCGTTGGAGCGGAGTGGTGCGCTGGAGTGGAGTGGGGCGTGGGGTGGGGAGGAGTGGGCGCTGGAGGAGCGGGCGCTGGAGGGGCGGGGCGCTGGAGGGGCGGGGCGTTGTGGGTGGGGCGCTGGAGCGGGTGGTGCGCTGGAGTGGGGTGGGGCGCTGGGGTGGGGAGCGGAGTGGGGCGCTGGAGCGGGCGGGGGCGCGTAATGGGGCGGGGCGCTGGAGTGGGGCGGGGCGCTGGAGTGGGCGGGGCGTTGTAATGGGGTGGGGCGCTGAGCGTGGTGCGCTGAGCGGGTGGGGCGCGGAGGTGGGTGCGCTGGAGCGGTGGGGCGCTGGAGTGGAGCGGGCGCTGGAGCGGGTGGGGCGCGAATGGGGTGGGGCGCTGAGCGGGTGGAGCGTGGGGCGCTGAGCGGGTGGGGCGCTGGAGCGGGTGGTGCGCTGGAGCGGGTGGGGCGCGGAGGAGGGTGCGCTGGAGCGGGAGTCAGGCGTGAGTGGAGGGACGCATCTCTAGTTGTAGAGCACTGTGAGAGTCAAAGAGGAGATATTGGTCCGTGTGAGTGGGCTTCCTGTACACAGACTCAGCTGGTTAGGTGCACATGAGTACATGAGGGTGCACTTACATGAGTGATCCAGACCCGGCTGACAATAGCACTGCTTTAAACCGAGCTGGCGGAATGGTTAGCACTCCAACCTCACAGCAAGAAGGTCCAGGCTTCGATTCCCATCCAGGCCTTTCTGTGTGGAGTTTGCATGTTCTCCTGTGTCTGCGTAGGTTTCCTCCGAGTACTTGTTTCTACCACCAAAAACATGTACTGAAGCAGTGTGAAGCACATTTTGTCCGTACAGATAATATTAGGGCAGTCTTTATAGGGGTGTGCCGGTTTCAGAATTGGTGATGACGGTTATGACGTGAGTCAAATGTGACGGTTGATAACAACGTCGGGGCGGCGGGGGGTATTAGTTTGAATAAACGAGCAGACACTGATTAGCTACTTGCTCTATGCGCTTATTTAAAATTAACAGCAAGACAACTAGCAGTGAATGTGTTTATTAAATGAATGAATTTACAGTGAACAAATCCTTAACAAAGAAAAAAACTTCGCAAATGAACGTGCTTTGTTTTAAATAAATCACACACAGTAAACAAAACCAAGTTCTGACAGGAACACCAACATGTTCCTGCAGTGCTAAAAACTCGCTGATGCTGTGCTTGTAGCACCAACACACATGTATTTACGCGCTAATTTTGCTAAGAGCGGATAGCGTGTTTCATTGTCTCGCCACCATGCTAGTGGATCTGCCGTAGACTCAATTGGTTGTTCTTGGAGATAGCGGGTTAACGCCGTGTCAGTGCGCGCTCTGATCGGTAAAGGGGCAGATATTTCAGACCTCCGTTTATTAAGGAGATCTCCAAGAGACCTCTCCTCATCTCCAGCAGCAGCAGCCTCCGAAGCACCACTAACTCCGCCTCGTTTCTCGTCAGCTGATACAATTTCCCCGGAGTGAATCTTTTTTCCCCAATCCATTCCCCATTGCCTCTGTATCGTGGGTCAAGGAAAGATGACTTTGCCAAAAGCTCCTGAGTGGCTGGCACTGTATTTGTGCTAATGTATGAGGCATAGGCCTACGCTGAGTTTCATTTACGATGAGATGCGCTCTAGTTCACAGTGCAGTGCAACTGAACGCTGGCGCGCTGGCGCCCATGTCACGGTTATCATTGTCTGCTATATTTGCTTTTATTTATTAAAATACATGCAATTGGTTAATGAAACATTTATTAAAATTAAGACAACATTTGTACAAAACAGAATTCGTTTTTAAGAAAGGTTTTCTACAAAGCAAAATTTAATGAAGTGGTAAATATAAAAAATATTTTAATGACACGGTTTTGGCGGTTATAGAGTTCTAATGACGGTGTTCAACTATAACCGCCAATCACACGGTTATATAATAACCGTCACACCTAGTCTTTTAGATTAGTCATGGTTAAATCTTTACATATCCTTACATTAACTAATAAACAAAATCTATAGGACATGTTAGTACCTTGTCTTGACTTCATAGTTATTTCTAATGTGGTGATGGAAAAATTGTGAGTCTTGTTATTAGTCTTTTGACTGCTCACTTAGGTCTCGAAATGATCTGGCCAATGCTCTGGAGCTGCTGAAGGCCCAGGTTGAACCAAACCAAAACCTGATCCAAACTGGATCCCGATGCAGTAGCCCTGCTCAGAAAGAGTTAGGTATGTTTGGTATGTTGTTTGTTTTGTTTCAATAAAATGTTGCCTCCTGTCTTCCTTGAAAACCTTTCTCTCTGCTCGCTGTTTCAGATGAGGATTATAGAATCGCAGAGAAACAAAGTGACAATAAGAGCATTGCCACTATAAAAGAAGAAGAACCATTAAAACAGGGTAAATATGTTAAGCACACATGGACACCACATATTACATAATATACCAGAGTTTATGGTATTGTTCAGGGCGTATTATTGTTGCAGTATATACAAGCAAAAAATAGCTTGGATCGCAATAATAGAATTTCTTTAGTTTCAGACATTCACACCACCAAAATATCTTTGACAGAAGAGAGCATTATTATTTTAATCTGACTAAGTCAATGAATGTTAGCCCTGAGCTAACTTTTACAATGCCAAATGGGACGGTATATAATTACAAGCCATATTGTTACAATATTCAACAATATTGATCACATTTCTGATGCAATATAATGCTCCCCAAATCCACAGAAAAAGTCATTAGGCAGATTGTATTACGGAAACTACCTGTCAAATAAAGACAGGCTTAGCTAATGTAATGTGAGCTGCAGCCTCCTGTTTGCACCATCAACAATAAAAGAGGTCAGTTAATCTGGAGGAACTTGAAAATAAAAGGTTTTATAGTGTCCTTAGACACTTCCTCCAGCTCATCCGGGGGGATACCGAGGCGTTCCCAGGCCAGCCGACAGACATAGTCCCTCCAGCGTGTCCTAGGTCTTCCCCCGGGGTCTCCTCCCGGTGGGACATGCCCTGAACACCTCCCTAGGGAGTGTTCAGGGCATGTCCCTAGGGAGGTGTTCAGGAGGCATCGAAACAGATGCCCGAGCCACCTCAGCTGGCTCCTCTTGATGTGGAGGAGCAGCGGCTCTACTTTGAGCTCCTCCCGAGTGACCGAGGTCCTCACCTTATCTCTAAGGGAGCACCCCGCCACCCTGCGGAGAAAGCTCATTTTGGCCGCCTGTATCTGGGATCTTGTTCTTTCGGTCATGACCCAAAGCTCATGACCATAGGTGAGAGTAGGAACGTAGATTGACCGGTAAATCTAGAGCTTCGCCTTACAGCTCAGCTCCTTCACCACAACAGACGGGTACATTCATTCATTCATTTGTTCATTTTCTACCGCTTTGTCCCGTTAGGCGTCGTGGGTGACTGGAGCCTATCCCAGCAGCTTTGGGCCTGAGGCGGGGTTCACCCTGGACAGTGGCCAGTTAGTCGCAGGGTTAACATTTAGACATAAACACATTTATTCACTAGGGACACTTTAGATTTGCCAATTGACCTAAACATGCATGTGTTTGGACGGTGGGAGGAAGCTGGAGTACCCGGAGAGAACCCACGGTAACACGTGGAGGACATGCAGACTCCTCACAGAAAGACCGCAGTCGGCCAAGAATGTTTGAGTCGGCCGGGTTTTGAACTCGCGACCTTCTTGCTGTGAGGCAGAAGTGCTAACCACTCTGCCACGTGCACCACAGACATCAACTTCATCACTGCAAAAGCTGCACTGCCCCTCAACCTCTCGTTTCCTCCTTCCCTCACTCGTGAACGAGATGCCTAGATACGTGAAATCCTCCACTTGAGGCAGGAGGTCTCCAACAACTTCAAGAGGGGCAAGCCACCCTTTTCCGACTGAGAACCGTGTTCTCAGACTTGGAGGTGCTGATTCTCATCCCATGCTTCAAACTCGGCTGCAAACCGTCCCAGTGCACACTAGTGTTGTCAAAAATATTGATATTTTGATAAATATTGATACTGAAATATCTCAAATGATACGATACTCATTTCCCGAAGTTTCGATACCAGCTGAGCTTTGGATTTTACCTGAAAATACAAGTTTTTTTTTTTTTTTATTACTTGCACTATTGGTTTCTGGATGTATGACAATCTGAGAGGCCTTTGAACAAGTTCACTACCTCGGGGGTCTTTAAAAGTTAGAAATTCCAGTATCGTGACAACACTAGTGCACACTGAAGGTCCTGGCTTGATGGCGCTAACAGGACAACATTATCTAAAGGAAGCAGAGACAATATCCTGTGGTCCCCAAACCAGACTCCCTCCGGCCCCTGGCTGCGCCTAGAAATCCTGTCCATAAAGATAATGAACAGGACCGGTGACAAAGGGCAGCCCTGCCGGAGTCCAACATGCACTGGGAACAGGTCTGACTTACTGCCGGCAATGCCGGCAATGCCCTGTACGACCGAAGCTCCTGCTCCGGTCGTACAGGGACCGAACAGACCTTAGCAAAGGGCCCCGGACCCCATACTCCCAAAGTACTCGGTGAGCACTCCACACAAGGTGTCGCAAGGAACACCGTTGAATGCCTTCTCCAGATCCACAAAACACATGTGGACTGGTTGGGCAAACTCCCATAAACCCTGCTGCACACTGGAGAGGGTATAGAGCTGATCCAGTGTTCCACGACCGGGACAAAAACCACGTTGTTCCTGCCGGAGGTCAGATGAAATGACCACAAAGTTGATCATCAACTTCAGGCCTAGGCTGTCCTGTGAACTGGAGAACACAGTTTATGGCTCTAGAGTGCGACTAATGATGCACAGCAGCTTAATCAAAACTAGACATTCCAAAAATGGACTATAACAACTGCGCCTTATCCTCCGCTGAGCGCTGCGTTTAACGAGGAAACAGGACAATTTAGAGAAATAATCTGAGCGACTCCACACCAGTAATGTTTGTCATTTTTGAATAAAAAGCTCTGTTCAACTCATCATTAAATGTTTTCCACACACAAAAACACAGAGTGTGTGCAGCCTATTCAAGACACAAAAGACTCACCAACCGTAACATTTCCAACAGCTAAATTCCTGGTCTGGCCAAATAATCCATCAAAGCCAAGGCATTTATTAATTGGCGTTAATGGCTAGTATTGAGGATTTATGCAAATGAGCCACGTGGCTTAAGTTTAATTGATTTATTTATAGTTTATTTAATCAGATATAGTAAACATAGTAAACATAGATTAACTGCTTTAAGCAATCCCATGTCCGTATCATAGTGTTTATAGCCAAAGGCTAATTCGCAACACCTGTCCCTAGAAGGGCTTTTTGTATTAAGATATAACTCTAAATGGAAATTAACAAGAAAAATAAATTGAGTAAAAAAGCAGGTACATAAATAAAAAAAAATCTGCCAAATACAATTAAATAATGGATGGATTACAAAGAAGAAAATGAAAAGTAATGACAAGAATTGAAAAAAAAAGGTTGAAGTAAAAGCATCTGGACTCAGTTTTTTAAGGTGAAGACATTTCATCTCTAATTCCAAGAGACTTTATTAATTCTGAGATCAACTGTAAGAGAGCTGAGCTTATATCCCAGAGGGAGAGTTTAACCTGAGACCAAACCTAATGGACCAGGCTGTTCTGGTCTCATAGTTGGCTCTGAAAGGGAAGTGTGACTCCGATAATGACAAAAATAAATAAAACCAAGAGCAAAAACATTAAAAGAATTTAAAAAAAAGAACTATAAATAAAAACATCTGGATACAGCTCAACACATACTCCATCTTAAATTGCCACTAGTTCCTAATTCACTACAAAATGGCATAATTTAGTGATTAGTGTGTTGTTTTGGACACAGTCAAGGTGGATGTTGAATGCAATGCGGACAAAAATTTGGGTGCACCTAAGAAAAAATGTTAGGCGCACCAGTGCAAAAAGATCTGTGTCGAGCCCTGCCCTTATGCTTGAAAATGTGTTTAAGTCAAACTGTGACTAGCACAGAAGTCCAATAACAGAACACATACGCTTAAGAACATATAAGATTACATTTTAAAACTAACTTCACTGGTCCCAGTGGCTTGATTTTTGTTGGTTTTACTAGATTTTGATTTAAAGCTTTTATTATTTGGATTTGTAAAGAGTGAACATTTTTGCTATCCAGTATGAATTTAACTTTTTAGGTGATTGTAATGTTTCTCATATGGTTTGTTCTAATCTTTCAGAACACTCACAGTGCCCTGTGGTAGTAAAGCTGCAGCAGACACAACCAGTCAAACTAGAGTGCACTCAAGTGGAGCTGAAAGAGGAGAAGCATGCGGGAACAGACGGGTCTGTGCTTTTCTTTAATAACCGTGTAAGCACCATCACCACAGTAAAATCTGAGTG
The DNA here is from genome assembly GCA_024416835.2 of Perccottus glenii. Taxonomy (NCBI): domain Eukaryota; kingdom Metazoa; phylum Chordata; class Actinopteri; order Gobiiformes; family Odontobutidae; genus Perccottus; species Perccottus glenii. Next base: position 35,585,906 of record CM044550.2, on the reverse strand, counting down.
CAGGCAAGCCCTCCAAAACACTGTGTCCGTTGTCATAGCACCAGGAACGGCCAAACAGGAAATACAACAAGCCACAGTGAGGAGCAGCCAGCAAGCCAAAATTCCATTGAAAAAGAGGGAGCTCAAACTATTAGAGAATTATCACAGCAACCATCTTAGCAGCAACACCAGCAGTGGTATCATCGTTTCAAATCCTTCTGTGATCCAACAGTCCAACAGTCAAAACCCCACATCAAGACAAGAGCAGACCAATGCCAAAGCGTCACTTGTCCTTCCACAAAAAGATGGGCAGAACGGAGTGTATCTAGCCACTGTAAGTCATGTAGGGGTCATTCGCAGCCCACAAGAGTGTCACAAACCACAGAGTACTGTGCAGGAACCAAATGGCCCAGCTGTAAACCCTCATGAACAGAGAGAGGTTAGAAGGCAGTCAGTGCTGATTCCAAAGGCACCTATTCAAGCCCATTCTGCTAAAATCAACGTGGGTTTTAAAGATATTATTGGAGATTCTAACATGCTTGAAAAGGTTGTAGAAGATGTGGACTCGCCGAATGGAACAGGCAAGGGCCAGGGGAAAAAGACTGTAAAAGATGTGTCTGTGGAGAACATCGGCATTACTTGTCATCCAAAAGATGGGAACATGGAAGAGGATGTCTTTACAACTAATAAAAGTACCTCAAGGAAAGTAGATGAGCAAACACAAAGCACCCCGGAACAAGCTGGGGTCAATGGCAGACTGGCAGCTGGTAAGGAAAAGGACATGGCTCATAGTTCCCAGGAGAAACAAAAGCCTTTGGAAGAAGCCTCATCCGAGCTCCAGAAAGAAGGCATCAGGTTAAAAATCAAGATTCCACCTCATCGGAGGAAGTCTAGAGGAAGAAGTGCAAAACCACAGGAGAATGAGAGGGAAAAAGTCCCAGAGGACGACAGGCCTCTGAGGAGATCTGCAAGGATTTGCAGGTGGGTTTGTAAAAATGCATTAGAAAATGTAGTGGTGATTTGGCAAGGCTTTAAAAGGCCACATTGAGCTACAGATATTACACTTTTTTACTCAACATGATGCCGTGTGATTGGTTTCAGTTCATTTAATAAAAAAATTACAGCTACAATCTTTAGGTAGAAAAACAGTGTGCTCCCATACCTGGCTGTGTGATGACATCACGCATGCTCTTTTAAAGGGCAAAAAAAATTGTAATTTGTTAATTGAAGCTTGACATCTACCTTGAATTAAGAAGGTAGTAGAATACATTTATTTTATTTTTATACAGAGAAAATGCATGCATGGAAACAAATTGAGTAGTGAACATCCAAACAGACTCAAGCCAGCCAGTGTTTGTACTAGAGTAACAATGCAGTTTGTATACCAAGCTGAAGCATAATAACAGTCAGACGTGTCCAGTTAATTGTCTATTCCAGGTGTGAGTGTGTGAGAATGGGGTGAATGGAAGCATGATGTAAAACACTTTGGTACAACCAGGTACCAAAAAGCACTATATAAATGCACAGAAAAACGTCCATATAAATCATTGGGATCAGTATTTGTGCTGTGTTGCACTCACACGGTCTGTACATTAGGTTGTTTAGAACTGGAACAGGATGGCAGCACTCTTATACCAGACCACACACTTATGGAAGCAAAAGTGTTTTGTCAAACACGCCACAAAAGTTGTCTCTTCACAAAGCTGGGGGATTCTGGATGCGTGTCAATGTGTTTCTGTGCTTTCTCCACAGAGTAGCGTTATATGAAGGGCCGGCTTGAGTGCTAGCTAGCAGTCGACCTCTGGTGGTGCTGTTTTTTGAATGAGATCTGTGACTCCAGGGGGTGCCTTTGCAGATTTCACTATCTGTTTAATCAACAATAATGCAGACTAATTGATTATTCAATCTTATCGTAGTATTTAAATTTTGGACTTATTCTATATGTAGGTTGTGAACAGGCAGGAGAACACAAGTCACCAAATCTGACTGCTGTCACAACCAAGCCTCTCTCATGGAACCCCTTAAAAGTAAAAGTCCTCAAGTATGGGAGCCACCATACAGCGATATACCTCCGTCCACCAGAGGGCAGGGCCCAAAAGCGGAAATATAAGAAGAAACCCAATGGCAACTTTACAAGTGTAAAAATCATGTTTACAGCCTGGTACAAAAGATGGCTCTGGTTTCTAGAGCTAAGTTTTTACTACATGACAAACGTTCATTTATGCTATCTGAAAACCATTGTTTTATGCAGTGAAAGCCGAAAAGCCCGGATTTAACCGCCATTTTATTGCCCTGTGGTAAAGACAATATTGGTGAATATGGGACCAATGGGCGCAGGGCTTAAAGTATTCCGGCACCGTGCCGGATCTCCGGCGTGTGGCCGTGAGGGAAAAAAATAATATTTGAGACACATGCGGTTTAATATTTTCGAGCCAATTTATTTTACCTACCAATCATATGAGAGGAACGCAGATTTAACTAACGTTACAAGCCTATCAGAAGCAGAGAAGGGCGGGTCCTTGTAACACAGTATGATTGACACCCATACGTCAATGTCACGTTAGCGTTGCCGGAGAAAAAAAAATGGAGCGCAAGTTTATGAAGCCTGGGGATGATGTCCTAGCAGTAGATAAAGGACTCAAAAATAAATGGCGCTGGGCGTGGATTGAAGAAAGTAGAGATGGCGAGCCCTTTGGCAGTTGGTGCAAGAAACTGAGAGAGCCCCGGGCTTGTTTCTGCACGATTTGCTCGAGGAAGCTACTGTATGCCAGCAGCGGTAAGAAAGTGCTTGCTCGTCATGATTTAGACCCGGTCATAGAGCCGCTGCCCGTGCACTTAAACTAACCACGACGTTGCCGGGAGCAACTGTTACAGCTGACACACTGTTGTCTATGACTGACCGTGTCTGTGATTTAAAAATACGTTTGTGCACATTTATAGCAGAACATGATTTGTCATTCAGAATTTCGCAGCCACTGGTCACCCTGTGTAGAAAACTGGCAGAAAACAAAAAAGCGTTAACTAGCCTGTCGGTTTCAAATCAACATGCGAGTTACATGAACACTTATGGCATTGCACTACAGTTCAAAAAATGTTTGTCTGAGAAGCTAGTTCTCAGTCTCAGTTTACCAGTTTCTTAAGCACTTTAAGCTCTTGTTACTGTATTTTTGTTATTATCGTCAATATTTGAAGTAACCCCCCCCCCAAAAAAAAAAAAAAAAAGTTCAGGCTCAGGATTTTTTTCCACTTTAACCCCTGTGGGCGGAAGACGTCCATATTTTACACAGCCATTGGTCACAACATGTGACTGAACTGTAGCTATGCAGCAACTGATCTGAACATTGAAATCCTTGTTCAAACATTATTCAAATAGGTTTTTAGTATCTAGCTACTGATAGGGTTAGGGTAAAAGATCCTGTTTTAGTGAGTAGACCAGACGCTGAAATCTGGAAAGATATCTTAAAGTCACAGGTTCTGTAAGTCACAGATTTTGTGGTAACACCGGCAGCAACTCCTTACGATTCAAGATTCAAGATTTTTATTCGTCACATACAAAATTATATACAGCATATATAACCAGCAGTGAAATGTGAGTCAGGTCCGCTCCATGGACAGTGCAATTATTAAGGAAAACACACAGATGAAAATATACATAAATGTAGCTATTGTAAGAATGAAATAAGAGTAAACAATAAAAAATATAAGAATAAAATATAAAAAATATAAAAAATGTGTAATGTGGGAATAAATCTAGATCGCAAAATAATGTACATGAATGTAAACTGTAGACTTAAAATATTAAAAAATGTACAGGGATGTACAGTGTGCATATATGCATTTAGCTGTGGTCTTAAATATTAAGAATCACATGAAGGTGCAGGAAGCAAATGTGCAAAACAGTTTGTAGCAAAACAGAGTGACACTGTCAGTGTGTCAGTGTGAGGTAGCTGGTTTAGAGTTCAAGAGCCTGATGGCCTGTGGGAAAAAACTCCTCCTGAGTCTCTCAGTTTTTGCCATCAGGCTACGGTAGCGCTTACCAGATGGCAGCAGAGTGAAAATATGATTACTGGGGTGGGTGGAGTCTTTGATGATTTTTGCAGCTCTGCTTCTGCAGCGTTTGTGGTAGATGTCCTGCAGAGAGGAGAGCAGACCCTGAAATGCGCTCAGCTAAGCGCACAACTCTCTGCAGGGCTTTGCAGTCTTGACTGGAGCTGTTCCCATACCACTGAGAGATACATTGAGTCAATATGCTTTCTATAGCTCCAGAATAGAAAGTTTTCAGGATTGCTGGTGAGACCCTGAATTTCCTCAGCTGTCGCAGATAGTACAGTCTTTGCCTGGCTTTATTTACCTGAGTTTGAGTGTGAGTAGTCCAAGTCAGGTCCTCAGAGATGTTTACACCAAGGTACTTGAAGCTACTCACCCTCTCCACAGGGGTCCCGCTTATCATAAGAGGAGTGTAGGGCTGCTGCTGCGTCTTCCTGAAGTCTACAATCAGTTCTTTTGTTTTGCTCACATTCAGGGAGAGGCAGTTGTCCTGGCACCATGATGTTAATTTCTCTACCTCATCCAAGTACGCGGTCTCATTATTGTTGTGAATGAGGCCCAGAACCACAGTATCATCAGCGGATTTGATAATGGATGTGGAGCTGTGCGAGGACACGCAGTCGCAGCGTAGAGAGTAGAGCAGGGGACTCAGGACACAGCCCTGTGGGGCTCCTACGCTCAGTGTGATGGAGTTGGAGGTGTACTGGCCTAGTTTCACCACTTGAGGTCTGCCGGTGAGGAAATCAAGGATCCAGTTGCAGAGTGAAGGATTCAGTCCGAGGTCTATGAGTTTGGAAGCTAGCTTAATGGGGACTATAGTATTAAAAGCTGAGCTATAGTCAATAAATAGCAGTCTTACATAGTTCCTGTTATTGCTGTCAATGTGTGTAAGAGAAGAGTACAGGATGTGAGAGATGGCATCATCTGTGGATCTGTTTGGGCGATAAGCAAACTGAAGAGGGTCCAAAGTATGATGGAGGAGCAGATGACGAACCAGTCCCTCAAAGACCTTCATGACTATTGATGTGAGGGCAACTGGACGATAGTCATTTAGACAAGAGGGTTTATTGTTTTTTGGCACAGGGATGATGGTCGATTTTTTTGAATGAGGTGGGAACCACCGATGTGGCAAGAGACTCATTAAAAATGCATGTAAACAAACCAGCGAGCTGATCAGCGCAGGACCGCAGAACACGCCAGAAATCCCGCCAGGTCCAGCTGCTTTCCTTACATTCACTCGCTTTAGTGCCCTTCGAACCTCGTCCTCCGTCACGGTGATCGCATGATGATCGCTGCTCTGACTGCAGCTCCCTGACGCGCTGTTTGGCAGACTCACACTGCTTAGATTGCTTTCGAAGCGGCCGTAGAAAGTGTTAAGCTCGTCAGCCAGCGACGGATCTGCTCTCACCACTGTAGAGGATTTATTTCCAAAGTCACAGATGGTCCTTAGTCCTTGCACATGCGTCAGAGTCATTTAGCTGGAAATGTGACTCAATGCGTTCCCTGTGTCTGTGTTTTGCGGCACTTACTGCGTGTCGGAGAGCATAGCACGATGCTTTGTACTCGCTCATGTTTCCCGACAGAAGGCCGGCGTTGTAAGCAGCAGTGCGTTTGTTTATTGCTGCACGGATTGATCTGTCCACCCACGGTTTCTGATTGGAGAATGACCTTACAGTTATTGTGTCCGTAGCTTGTTTGGCTAGCGTGTTTACAAAGCTTAGCGCTACATCCGTGAACTCGCTGACGTCCAATGAGCTTGCGCGAAACATGACCCAGTCTGAGCCGCCTGTAACGTTGCTTCTGATTGTCACCACCCTCTGCACCGGAGGTTCTTGAACGAGCCGTTGTTTATATTCCGGTGTAAGGAAAATGGCGGCATGGTCCGATGCATTCTTAAACTGAGTGTAGCAATGATCCAGTGTATTCGGTCCTCTGGTTGGACAGGATACGTGTTGATAAAAATTAGGCATGACTTTCCTGAGTTTGGCTTTGTTAAAGTCCCCAGCGGCGATAGTAGCAGCCAGGATGTTTGTTGATGTTGCCGCTGAGCGCATCGTGAAGCTCAGACAAAGCCAAGCCAGTGTCTGCTTGTGGAGGGATGTAAACAGCAGTTATGATGATCGATGAAAACTCCCGAGGCAGAAATAAATAATGGATAGGTGTTCCAGATGAGGCGAGCAGGAGCGCGACAGAGTGGAGATATTCCTGGGGTCACACCATTTCTTGTTAATCATGAAACAAACTCCCCCACCCTTGGATTTGCCGGCCTCGGCTGTCCTGTCCATCTTGAGGCATATCTGCTTACTGCATATTTTGGGAAGCAGTTTTGAAAAAATAAATGAATAAAACGATGGCTTCTCTCCATAGACTCAGGTAGTCCAAAGTATGCATATATATTGACATCTGCTATGGCTCTCTAGATCAATAACTGAACATTTAGCTAGGCACTACCTTCTCGTACAGAGGAGCATTCTCTTCTGGGTCTTTGACTCGTCGACTCTGGTCCTCTGAGGCGATGAAGGTTAGAGGTAGTAAGGTAGAGGGATAAAGAAATAGTGTTTATTTCTCTAATATTTATTCAATTGTAGGCCTAGCTCAAAGGCAGCTGAAAGTCAGAAAAAGAAACCGGGACGGAGGAAACAGCTGTTAATCATCCCGAACAGAGCGGAGGAAGAGGAGCTGCACAACCTGACATCCAAGAAAACGGAATACAGGAAAGGAGAACTTTTGTGCCAGAGCACAACACGGAGGGTAATGATCAGCGCTTTTAAAAATGGCCTGCTTTTGGTCTAAACCTGAATCAGTTCAGTCTAAACCATGTTTAGCTTGGTTTATTTAACCCTGGCTCTTAATTGCTGTGTGTTTAGGGAAAGAGAAGGAACAGGCGCCTGCGGTGGACCATGCAACGCTCAAAGAGACACAAACCCAATGAAGAGGCTGATGTGGAGGACCAAAGCAGAGGACAAAAGCATGAAGAGAGCAAAGGAGGAAGTGACTCTGAAGAATCTACCAAAGTAGAGGTTCTCTGTGAGGACGCCTGCACCCACTGTGGCCTACCCAACCATCCTGAATTGGTGAGATGGTATTTTCAGCTCTTTATTGAACAGAGAGACTGTCGACTGTACAAGTAAGGGACAGAAGGTGTTTTTTTTTTGTTTTTTTCATGATAAAGGTAATTTAGTGGAAATTATATTATTTTGAGTCCTGCAGTTTTGTCATGCCCTTTACTATTAAAGAACCAAATATATCTTGTGGAATCGACTTTAGGCATAGGCGATATAGGCTGCCACCTACAACTCAACTTGGGGAATAGGAGCCGGGGTAAGGGGTGCAAAGACGATATGGGTGGTGCTCTGGGCCCGGGGTTCCCAAACCTTTCAGACCACGACCCACAAAATAACAATACAAGAGCCCTGTGACGATGGTTGAAACATACAATTGTTGCGCACAGCTGCACAAGGTCTATGTAAAAACAGACATAGCAACAACACAGAGGCCACAACCTAGCAACCATATTATTGTTTTAGTAATACGGCGGCAGTGGCTCAGTGGTAGAGTGGTCGTCTTTCAATCCGAAGGTAGGCGGTTTGATTCTCACTCTCCCCACAGTTCATACTGTCGTTGTGTCCTTGGGCAAGACACTTAACCCACCTTGTCTCCAGTGGCTGTAACACTGGTAATTACATTAGAACAATGTAAGTCGCTTTGGATAAAAGCGTCAGCTAAATGAATAAAATGTAAAATGTAAATATAATACAAGCGTGGTGAACACATCAGAAAAAGGAGTTCTAATGTAAAAACTGAACCCGCAAGTGAACAGAGTATGCAGGTACAGGATAAAAACAGAAACATACAGTAAATAGACTCTATAATGTCTTATACTACCTACACATAAAACTGTTGTAAGCTGGCGGCAAAAAAAGTACCTGCTGCATGTGTGACTGACGCGTGTGGTGTAAAGTGATGTGTGACTGACGCGTGTGGTGTAAAGTGATGTGTGACTACGCGGTGTGGTGTAAAGTGATGTGTGACTGTGGTGTTGTAAAGTGATGTGTGACAAAGGCGGTGTGGTGTAAAGTGATGTGTGACTGTGGTGTTGTAAAGTGATGTGTGACAAAGGCGGTGTGGTGTAAAGTGATGTGTGACTAACGCGGTGTGGTGTAAAGTGATGTGTGACTGACGCGGTGTGGTGTAAAGTGATGTGTGACTGTGGTGTTGTAAAGTGATGTGTGACTGTGGTGTTGTAAAGTGATGTGTGACTAAGGCGGTGTGGTGTAAAGTGATGTGTGACTGACGCGGTGTGGTGTAAAGTGATGTGTGACTGACGCGGTGTGGTGTAAAGTGATGTGTGACTGTGGTGTTGTAAAGTGATGTGTGACTGATGCCGTCACTCGTCTGTCACAATCACCTCCGGAGCAAAACATTGGTTTATTTTGGTATAAACTACAGTAACTACCATAGGCTATTTATTTAAAACATTATATTTTTTATTTTTTCATTTTTTCTTTTTCATCTTGCAACCCCTCGGGGGTCCCAACCCCTAATTCGGAACCGCTGCTCTAGGCAAATGAAATAACGCTTAGACTTAATCCTACAAAAACAATTGATTTAAACTACGTGGCGTATATTTGTCTGCGGACACAGCACCGGGAGCACGCAGCACTAGGAACTTATTTAGTTAAGAAGTTATTTATCATCTACAGTGCATTAAACACAAACCTGTGACATTAATTAGTAAGTCCATAAATTATAGCAAATTGGTCCAGCTCTATGAATTTAATGTTCAGAAAGATGGGAATAAACTGGAAACAGTTTACTGCACCTGCATGCTCTAATTCCAGCTTCTCGCATCACATCACACCATGAATTACTTTACTTGTTGACTCGCTGTGACATCAGTGTTTCTGTAGCAGATGCTGATCTTCTGGACCCAGCAGAGTGGAAATGCAAGGCTCTTAGGGGTTACACGATCTAAACTAAGCCGTACTGTACTGTACCACATTACAGGGCTTTAGAGAGATATATTGAACAACCATTTACCTTTTAGTTACTGTACCACATGGGATTGTAGCCAAGGGGTCACCACACATGCACAGTAAGGAAAAATGTTCCCTGTACAATGAAATAATTTATTTGCTGTCCACAATGAATGGTGTAACCAACAGTATGAGAAAGTTCACTTGAGTATATAAGATAAATAATATAAACATAATAAGTGATATACATAAAAAACAGACATTTAAGCTATATACTGTACGTTAATGTGCAAGTGAAAATGTGCAACATTACATTTACATTTATTCATTTAGCTGACGCTTTTATCCAAAGCGACTTACATTGTTCTAATGTAATTACCAGTGTTACAGCCACTGGAGGCAAGGTGGGTTAAGTGTCTTGCCCAAGGACACAACGACAGTATGAACTGTGGGGAGGGCGGGAATCGAACCGCCTACCTTCCGGTTGAAGGACGACCGCTCTACCACTGACTGACACACATGGCATCAAATGTGCAATAGGAAATAGGAATGTGGAAAGAAGTGTAAAGTTATAAACACTTCTTTTTCCCCGTTCTAAGCTGTATTGTCACTGATGTGTATCAAGTGTAAAGGTGTCTGTGTGTCCTCAGATTCTGCTGTGTGACTCATGTGACAGTGGATATCACACAGCCTGTCTGAGACCCCCCCTCATGTTGATTCCTGATGGAGAGTGGTTCTGTCCTCCCTGCCAACATGTGAGTTATGTGTATCGCCCAAATATCACTTCAGCCTGAAAGTTTTTTATGGCTTATAACTGACCACCCCCCCCTCCCCAAGTAGTAACAAATGACCTTGACTAAAAATACAGTCCCTTGTTGTTCCTTATTTAAGTTCACTTTAGAAAATCACTTGATTTTCCAAAGTGAACATAAAATATTGTCTTGTGCCGTGACAGAATCTGCTGTGTGAGAAACTGGAGGAGCAGCTGCAGAATCTGGACAGTGCTCTAAAGAAGAAAGAGCGAGCAGAAAGAAGGCAAGTCTAGTTCTTGTTTAGAATTTTCAGATTTTTTTGTTCACTGCTGCTATCTGTTTATTATGATTACTGGAGAAAGTTGACAGTATTGTTTGTATAGGAGGGAACGGCTGGTGTATGTTGGAATCAGTGTAGAGAACATCATTCCTGTGAGTAAATCATTTAACTTCAATTTTTTATTGGATTATGCATATTGACATTTTGTCAGGTTTGTAGTAATAATTCTTTTAACTGGTGTAATACAGTGGCAAGAAAAAGTATGTAAACCTTTTGGAATTATTAGACCCGAGCCGGTGATAACCGGGAGGGCCTATTGTTTTTGCTCGGATTATTATTATTTATTTATTTATTTTTTTTTTCAGCAAAATGATCCTAAATTTGACCCAGTAAACATGCACGAAAAGTCATTTTTATTGGTCCCAGACTTCAAGCTCAGCGAAAAATTTATGTATTTGAAGTCCCCGAAAAAAAAATACAAAAAATGACTCAGTGGCGACCCCTAGAAAAGTCAAAATACATTGTGCCTATGGAAAATGAAAGTAAATTTTTCCACAAGAAAAATACAAAACTTGGTACATCCATAGGACACCTCAGGCATGGGCGTAGGTTTAGGGGGGGACGCTAGGTACTAGTCCCTATCAGTATTTTGAGATGGCAAATTTGTCCCCACCAATATTATTAAGCAAGCTCCTTTGCACTGCTATTTGGATCGATTCTAACGGCCAGGACGACGACAGTAAAAGAAACGCCGTAATTTGATTGGCGGCGGGGTATCTGACAGGCTACACATGCGGGCCGGGACTACTTTTGTGCTTGCACTAGCAGCGAGCGGCTGGTGTGTGTGTGTGTCTTGTGAGCGCACATGTTGGCAACACGGTAAGTTACCAGGGCTGTCTCTCCAGAGTAAAAACATTTTAATATTCCGTTTTTTTGCCCCTTTTTGTACTTTGTAGATGCCACCCAAGAAGAAAAAAGGGGACATAAGAAGCTTTTTCATAAAGCAGAGTCCGAGTGTAAGTGGGCAAAATAACTAGCTAGCCACACAAATAAACTAGCAGTAGTGACTGACCAGTCACTAATCAATGTTATATAGTTCAACAATAATAAAATGTTAGAATATGATCTGTATTTTATTGTAATATTGATCTAATTACTGCTAGTCTCATACAGACAAACTTAACACATAGATTAACATAAATTTCAAAACATTAATCCACAAAACCATGTCCCCTTCATATTTAAAAATGGCTCTGAAATATAAACATGATGCATTGAATGCATACTATGATACGTGTGTATTCAGGGTTTTTGGGGGTGTCCCCACCAAAGCTGAGACCAAACCTACGCCCATGACCTCAGGGCAAACAGAAAAGTTTATTACAGCCATACCATAAACTCAACAGAAAATCTACTATGTTGGGTGGAATGCGTGACCACCTAAATAAATGCCATTTCCCAATTGCCAGGATCCTTCCTTTAGAGGAGGCTCCTCCAGAGCCAAGGCTAGAGTCTTAGAAAACTCCTCAGAATCCTTTGGAACTTGTAACCTTGTACTTTTAGACAGGTTATATTTACATTTTGCCTTTTTAAACAGGGGGGTGCAGCGATTCCTGAGTCATCTCAAATCTCCAGCCAGTACTTTGTTTTTCTCGCCTTAGCCCAAGCATAATCTATTATTTTCAAAGGTTCAGACAGCTCCCAGGAAAACCAGGGATTGTGGAGACCTTTAACTCTAAATTACAAGGTGGTGTAGCAGGCCCCAGCAGTAGCACAGGCCCGGTTATTTGACATTACCGTGAAGTTTACGCTTTAAAGCACGAAATGCAATCCTCCGAGTGCATGTGTCCCCGCGGTCTCAAGGGAGGCGAGGGCCTTTATCGCTGCTTGTGGCTTTATTTATTATTATTAGGCCCGAGCCGGTGATGACCGGGAGGGCCTATTGTTTTTGCTCGGATTTTTTTTTTTTTTTCTTTTCCACCTATGATCCTAAATTTGACCCAGTGAACATGAGCGAAAAGTCATTTTATTGGTCCCAGCCTTCAAGCCCGGCGAAAAATTTATGTATTTGAAGTCGCCTAAAAAAATACGAAAAATGACTCAGTGGCGACCCTAGAAAAGTCAAAATACATTGGGCCTATGGAAAGTGAAAGTAACTTTTTTCCAACGTAGAAAAATGAAACTTGGTATATCCATAGGATACCTCAGGGCAAACAGAAAAGTCAATGACAGTCACACCCTAAACTTAACAGGAAGTCCGCAATGTGTGGGGTGAAAGGCGGCCACTAAAATCGCACTTGCGCAGAAAGATGCAAATCATTGTGTTTTAATCTAAATGGCCCCAAATTTGGTGAGTATCATCTAGACACATGTGCCAACCAAAGTTGTGACTTTGTTTATGATATCTTATCGGGTATGGGTGTGGCAAGCCTGTAACGAGGTGGCCATTTTTGTGAAAATAAAACGTCTCTTAACTCTCAAACGCCTTCTCGGATCGAGTTGGACCCAAAAAGGCGTTTGTGCACATTCATGACCTGAACACAAAGATATATAAATAAAGGGTTATCTTTAGAAATGGCTCTCCAGCGCCCCCTACAAACTTATAATGGGACCCAAGAATTTAGTTTGTCATAGACATAAAATTTGGTACACACATCTCTTATGTCATGACGAGCCTAAAAGCCAATGACAACCACCCCCTATCTATAAATGTGTTGCCATAGCAACGCCCCAAATATGTGAAAAAGTCAATGGGAAGTGAAAATTTTAGTTTGTCGTAGGCAAATGAAACTTGGTACACACATCCACCATGGGCTTATGAACAAAAAGCCAATGGGGACCACACCCTATCACACACGGAAGGCGGCCATTTTGAATTGAAAATTTGGTCTGACTTAGAATACACCTCTTTTTAAAAACAAAAAAAAGCTGCTTCATTCCACAGACACCAAACTTGGGCAAAATGAGCTAAACACATGTATGTAAAATAGACAAGTGTTTTTCTAGACTTTTTGCTCGAATTATATTTTTAGGCCCGAGCCGGTGATGACCGGGAGGGCCTATTGTTTTTTTCGGATTTTTTTTTATCTTTCTTCCGACCAAATGATCCTAAATTTGACCCAGTGAACATGCACGAAAAGTCATTTTTATTGGTCCCAGACTTCAAGCTCGGCGAAAATGGTATGTTTTTGAAGTCGCCAAAAAAAAAATACGAGAAATGACTCAGTGGCGAATTCTACAAAATCAAAATACATTGGGCCTATGGAAAGTGAAAGTAACTTTTTCCAACGTAGAAAAATGAAACTTGGTACATCCATAGGACACCTCAGGGCAAACAGAAAAGTCAATGACAGTCACACCCTAAACTCAACAGGAAATGTGGGGTGAAACGCAATGCCACTAAAATCGCACCTTTTGCGCAGAAAGATGCAAATCATTGTGTTTTAATCTAAATGGCCCCAAATTTGGTGAGTATCATCTAGACACGTGTGCCAACCAAAGTTGTGACTTTGTTTATGATATCTTATCGGGTATGGGTGTGGCAAGCCTGTAACGAGGTGGCCATTTTTGTGAAAATAAAATGTCTCTTAACTCCTCAAACACCTTCTCGGATCGAGTTGGATCCAAAAGGCGTTTGTGCACATTCATGACCTGAACACAAAAATATGTAAATAAAAGGGTTATCTTTAGAAATGGCTCTCCAGCGCCCCTACAAACCTATAATGGGACCTAAGAATTTAGTTTGTCATAGAGACATAAAATTTTGGTACACACATCTCTTATGTCATGACGAGCATAAAAGCCAATGACAACCACCCCTATCTATAAATGTGTTGCCATAGCAACGTCCCAAAAATGTGAAAAAGTCAATGGGAAGTGAAAATTTTAGTTTGTTGTAGGCAAATGAAACTTGGTACACACATCCACCATGGGCTTATGAACAAAAAGCCAATTGGGGACCACACCCTATCACACACGGGAAGGCGGCCATTTTGAATTGAAAATGTGAACCGACTTTAAAATACACCTCTTTTTAAAAGTACACAGACAATAGCTGCTTCATTCCACAGACACCAAACTTGGGCAAAATGAGCTAAACATATGTATGTAATTTTTAGGCCCGAGCCGGTGATGACCGGGAGGGCCTATTGTTTTTGCTATTTTTAGGCCCGAGCCGGTGATGGCCGGGAGGGCCTATTGTTTTTGCTCGGATTTTTTTTTTTTTTTTTTTTTTTATCTTTATTGTGACCAAATGATCCTAAATTTGACCCAGTGAACATGCACAAAAAGTCATTATATTGGTCCCAGACTTCAAGCTCGGCAAAAATGGTATGTATTTGAAGACGCTAAAAAAATACTAAAAATGACTCAGTGGCTAATTCCCTACAAAATCAAAATACATTGGGCCTATGGAAAGTGAAAGTAACTTTTTCCAACGTAGAAAAATGAAACTTGGTATATCCATAGGACACCTCAGGGCAAACAGAAAAGTCAATGACAGTCACACCCTAAACTTAACAGGAAGTCCGCCATGGGGTGAAACGCGCTGCCACTAAAATCGCACTTCTTGCGCAGAAAGATGCAAATCATTGTGTTTTAATCTAAATGGCCCCAAATTTGGTGAGTATCATCTAGACACGTGTGCCAACCAAAGTTGTGACTTTGTTGTTGATATCTTATCGGGTATGGGTGTGGCAAGCCTGTAACGAGGTGGCCATTTTTGTGAAAATAAAACGCCTTATCCTCTCAAACGCCTTCTCGGATCGAGTTGGACCCAAAAAGGCGTTTGTGCACATTCATGACCTGAACACAAAAATATGTAAATAAAAGGGTTATCTTTAGAAATGGCTCTCCAGCGCCCCCTACAAACTTATAATGGACCCAAGAATTTAGTTTGTCATAGAGACATAAAATTTTGTACACACATCTCTTATGTCATGACGAGCATAAAAGCCAATGACAACCACCCCTATCTATAAATGTGTTGCCATAGCAACGCCCCAAAAATGTGAAAAAGTCAATGGGAAGTGAAATTTTTAGTTTGTTGTAGGCAAATAAAACTTGGTACACACATCCACCATGGGCTTATGAACAAAAAGCCAATGGGGACCACACCCTATCACACACAGGAAGGCGGCCATTTTGAATTGAAAATGTGAACCGACTTAAAATACACCTCTTTTTTAAAAGTACACAGAAAAAGCTGCTTCATTCCACAGACACCAAACTTGGGCAAAATGAGCTAAACACATGTATGTAAATGAGACAAGTGTTTTTCTAGACTTTTTGCTCGAGTTATATTTTTTTTATTATAATTCGTATATATTTTTTATTATAATTTTTCTGTAAAATGATCCTCAATTTAACCCAGTAAACGAACAACTAAAAGTCATTTTTATTGGTCCCAGACTTCAAGCCTGGCAAAAATTTATGTATTTGAAGTCCCCGAAAAAAATACGAAAATGACTCAGTGGCGACCCCTACAAAAGTCAAAATACATTGGGCCTATGGAAAGTGAAAGTAACTTTTTCCAACGTAGAAAATGAAACTTGGTATATCCATAGGACACCTCAGGGCAAACAGAAAAGTCAATGACAGTCACACCCTAAACTTAACAGGAAGTCCGCCATGTGGGGTGAAACGCGCCACTAAAATCGCACTTTGCGCAGAAAGATGCAAATCATTGTGTTTTAATCTAAATGGCCCCAAATTTGGTGAGTATCATCTAGACACGTGTGCCAACCAAAGTTGTGACTTTGTTGTTGATATCTTATCGGGTATGGGTGTGGCAAGCCTGTAACGAGGTGGCCATTTTTGTGAAAATAAAACGCCTTTATCTCTCAAACGCCTTCTCGGATCGAGTTGGACCCAAAAAGGCGTTTGTGCACATTCATGACCTGAACACAAAAATATGTAAATAAAAGGGTTATCTTTAGAAATGGCTCTCCAGCGCCCCTACAAACTTATAATGGACCCAAGAATTTAGTTTGTCATAGAGACATAAAATTTTGTACACACATCTCTTATGTCATGACGAGCATAAAAGCCAATGACAACCACCCCTATCTATAAATGTGTTGCCATAGCAACGCCCCAAAAATGTGAAAAAGTCAATGGGAAGTGGAAATTTTAGTTTGTTGTAGGCAACAAAACTTGGTACACACATCCACCATGGGCTTATGAACAAAAAAGCCAATGGGGACCACACCCTATCACACACAGGAAGGCGGCCATTTTGAATTGAAAATGTGAACCGACTTAAAATACACCTCTTTTTAAAAGTACACAGAAAAAGCTGCTTCATTCCACAGACACCAAACTTGGGCAAAATGAGCTAAACACATGTATGTAAATGAGACAAGTGTTTTTCTAGACTTTTTTGCTCGAGTTATATTTTTTTATTATAATTCGGTATATATTTTTTATTATAATTTTTCTGTAAAATGATCCTCAATTTAACCCAGTAAACGAACAACTAAAAGTCATTTTTATTGGTCCCAGACTTCAAGCCTGGCAAAAATTTATGTATTTGAAGTCGCGAAAAAAATACAAAAATGACTCAGTGGCGACCCTACAAAGTCAAAATACATTGGGCCTATGGAAAGTGAAAGTAACTTTTTCCAACGTAGAAAATGAAACTTGGTATATCCATAGGACACCTCAGGGCAAACAGAAAAGTCAATGACAGTCACACCCTAAACTTAACAGGAAGTCCGCCATGTGGGGTGAAACGCGCGCCACTAAAATCGCACTTTTTGCGCAGAAAGATGCAAATCATTGTGTTTTAATCTAAATGGCCCCAAATTTGGTGAGTATCATCTAGACACGTGTGCCAACCAAAGTTGTGACTTTGTTGTTGATATCTTATCGGGTATGGGTGTGGCAAGCCTGTAACGAGGTGGCCATTTTTGTGAAAATAAAACGTCTCTTAACTCTCAAACGCCTTCTTGGATCGAGTTGGACCCAAAAAGGCGTTTGTGCACATTCATGACCTGAACACAAAAATATGTAAATAAAAGGGTTATCTTTAGAAATGGCTCTCCAGCGCCCCCTACAAACTTATAATGGACCCAAGAATTTAGTTTGTCATAGAGACATAAAATTTTGTACACACATCTCTTATGTCATGACGAGCATAAAAGCCAATGACAACCACCCCTATCTATAAATGTGTTGCCATAGCAACGCCCCAAAATGTGAAAAAGTCAATGGGAAGTGAAATTTTAGTTTGTTGTAGGCAAATAAAACTTGGTACACACATCCACCATGGGCTTATGAACAAAAAGCCAATGGGGACCACACTATCACACACAGGAAGGCGGCCATTTTGAATTGAAAATGTGAACCGACTTAAAATACACCTCTTTTTAAAAGTACACAGAAAAAGCTGCTTCATTCCACAGACACCAAACTTGGGCAAAATGAGCTAAACACATGTATGTAAATGAGACAAGTGTTTTTCTAGACTTTTTGCTCGAGTTATATTTTTTTATTATAATTCATATATTTTTTATTATAATTTTTCTGTAAAATGATCCTCAATTTAACCCAGTAAACGAACAACTAAAAGTCATTTTTATTGGTCCCAGACTTCAAGCCTGGCAAAAATTTATGTATTTGAAGTCAAAAA
The DNA here is from genome assembly GCA_024416835.2 of Perccottus glenii. NCBI lineage: Eukaryota > Metazoa > Chordata > Actinopteri > Gobiiformes > Odontobutidae > Perccottus > Perccottus glenii. The sequence goes on along the minus strand of CM044550.2, from coordinate 35,568,242 downwards.
AATACGAAAAATGACTCAGTGGCGACCCTACAGAAGTCAAAATACATTGGGCCTATGGAAAGTGAAAGTAACTTTTTCCAACGTAGAAAATGAAACTTGGTATATCCATAGGACACCTCAGGGCAAACAGAAAAGTCAATGACAGTCACACCCTAAACTTAACAGGAAGTCCGCCATGTGGGGTGAAAGGCGCGCCACTAAATTCGCACTTTGCGCAGAAAGATGCAAATCATTGTGTTTTAATCTAAATGGCCCCAAATTTGGTGAGTATCATCTAGACATGTGCCAACCAAAGTTGTGACTTTGTTGTTGATATCTTATCGGGTATGGGTGTGGCAAGCCTGTAACGAGGTGGCCATTTTTGTGAAAATAAAACGCCTCTCTTAACTCTCAAACGGCTTCTCGGATCGAGTTGGACCCAAAAAGGCGTTTGTGCACATTCATGACCTGAACACAAAAATATGTAAATAAAAGGGTTATCTTTAGAAATGGCTCTCCAGCGCCCCTACAAACTTATAATGGGACCCAAGAATTTAGTTTGTCATAGAGACATAAAATTTGGTACACACATCTCTTATGTCATGACGAGCATAAAAGCCAATGACAACCACCCCTATCTATAAATGTGTTGCCATAGCAACGCCCCAAATATTTGGAAAAAGTCAATGGGAAGTGAAAATTTTAGTTTGTCGTAGGCAAATGAAACTTGGTACACACATCCAGCATGGGCTTATGAACAAAAAGCCAATGGGGACCACACCCTATCACACACGGGAAGGCGGCCATTTTGAATTGAAAATGTGAACCGACTTAAAATACACCTCTTTTTAAAAGAACTCAGAAAATAGCTGCTTCATTCCAAAGACACCAAACTTGGGCAAAATGAGCTAAACACATGTATGTAAAATAGACAAGCGTTTTTCTAGACTTTTTGCTCGAGTTATATTTTATTTTATTATAATTTGGTATATTTTTTTATTATAATTTTTCTGCAAAATGATCCTCAATTTGACCCAGTAAACGTGCAACTAAAAGTAATTTTTATTGGTCCCAGACTTCAAGCTCGTGAAAAATTTATGTATTTGAAGTCGCTAAAAAAATATGAAAAATGACTCAGTGGCGATCCCTACAAAAGTCAAAATACATTGGGCCTATGGAAAGTGAAAGTAACTTTTTCCAACGTAGAAAAATGAAACTTGGTACATCCATAGGACACCTCAGGGCAACAGAAAAATGTATTACAGCCATATCGTAAACTCAACAGGAAATCTACTATGTTGGGTGTATGCGTGACCACCTAAATTGCACCCCTTGTGTCTAAAGGCTTTTCATCTAAACAGCTCCAAATTTGGTGAGTATCATCTAGACACGTGTGCAAAAAAAGTTATCAATTTGTTTTTGATAGATTTGTGGCTGTGGTCGTAATGAGTCTGTGAAGAGGCAACTATTGGGAAATAAATGCCATTTCCCAATTGCCAGGATCCTTCTCAACAGAAAATGTTGGGTGGAATACATGACCACCTAAATCGTACACTTTGTGCTAAAGGGTTTTCATCTAAACAGCTCCAAATTTGCTTTAAAGCACGACATGCAATCCTCCGAATATATGTGTCCCGGTCTCAAGGGAGGCGAGGGCCTTTATCGCCGCTTGCGGCTTTAATTTTATTATAATTTTTCTGCAAAATGATCCTCAATTTAACCCAGTAAACGAACAACTAAAAGTCATTTTTATTGGTCCCAGACTTCAAGCCCGCAAAAATTTATGTATTTGAAGGAAAAAAATACGAAAAATGACTCAGTGGCGGCCCTAGAAAAGTCAAAATACATTGGGCCTATGGAAAGTGAAAGTAACTTTTTCCAACGTAGAAAAATGAAACTTGGTACATCCATAGGACACCCCAGGGCAAACAGAAAAGTCAATGACAGTCACACCCTAAACTCAACAGGAAGTCCGCCATGTGGGGTGAAACGCGCCACTAAAATCGCACTTTGCGCAGAAAGATGCAAATCATTGTGTTTTAATCTAAATGGCCCCAAATTTGGTGAGTATCATCTAGACACGTGTGCCAACCAAAGTTGTGACTTTGTTGTTGATATCTTATCGGGTATGGGTGTGGCAAGCCTGTAACGAGGTGGCCATTTTTTGAAAATAAAACGTCCTTTAACTCTCAAACGCCTTCTCGGATCGAGTTGGACCCAAAAGGCGTTTGTGCACATTCATGACCTGAACAAAAAATATGTAAATAAAAGGGTTATCTTTAGAAATGGCTCTCCAGCGCCCCTACAAACTTATAATGGACCCAAGAATTTAGTTTGTCATAGAGACATAAAATTTTGTACACACATCTCTTATGTCATGACGAGCATAAAAGCCAATGACAACCACCCCTATCTATAAATGTGTTGCCATAGCAACGCCCCAAAAATGTGAAAAAGTCAATGGGAAGTGAAATTTTTAGTTTGTTGTAGGCAAATAAAACTTGGTACACACATCCACCATGGGCTTATGAACAAAAAGCCAATGGGGACCACACCCTATCACACACAGGAAGGCGGCCATTTTGAATTGAAAATGTGAACCGACTTAAAATACACCTCTTTTTAAAAGTACACAGAAAAAGCTGCTTCATTCCACAGACACCAAACTTGGGCAAAATGAGCTAAACACATGTATGTATAAGAGACAAGTGTTTTTCTAGACTTTTTGCTCGAGTTATATTTTTTTATTATAATTCGTATATATTTTTTATTATAATTTTTCTGCAAAATGATCCTCAATTTAACCCAGTAAACGAACAACTAAAAGTCATTTTTATTGGTCCCAGACTTCAAGCCGCAAAAATTTATGTATTTGAAGTCCCCAAAAAAAAAAATACGAAAATGACTCAGTGGCTAATTCTACAAAAGTCAAAATACATTGGGCCTATGGAAAGTGAAAGTAACTTTTTCCAACGTAGAAAATGAAACTTGGTATATCCATAGGACACCTCAGGGCAAACAGAAAAGTCAATGACAGTCACACCTCAAACTTAACAGGAAGTCCATGCCATGTGGGTGAAACGCGCGCCACTAAAATCGCACTTGCGCAGAAAGATGCAAATCATTGTGTTTTAATCTAAATGGCCCCAAATTTGGTGAGTATCATCTAGACACGTGTGCCAACCAAAGTTGTGACTTTGTTTTTGATATCTTATCGGGTATGGGTGTGGCAAGCCTGTAACGAGGTGGCCATTTTTATGAAAATAAAACGCCTTAACTCTCAAACGCCTTCTCGGATCGAGTTGGACCCAAAAAGGCGTTTGTGCACATTCATGACCTGAACAAAAAAATATGTAAATAAAAGGGTTATCTTTAGAAATGGCTCTCCAGCGCCCCTACAAACTTATAATGGACCCAAGAATTTAGTTTGTCATAGAGACATAAAATTTTGTACACACATCTCTTATGTCATGACGAGCATAAAAGCCAATGACAACCACCCCTATCTATAAATGTGTTGCCATAGCAACGCCCCAAAAATGTGAAAAAGTCAATTGGAAGTGAAATTTTTAGTTTGTTGTAGGCAAATAAAACTTGGTACACACATCCACCATGGGCTTATGAACAAAAAGCCAATGGGACCACACCCTATCACACACAGGAAGGCGGCCATTTTGAATTGAAAATGTGAACCGACTTAAAATACACCTCTTTTAAAAGTACACAGAAAAAGCTGCTTCATTCCACAGACACCAAACTTGGGCAGCTAAACACATGTATGTAAAAGAGACAAGTGTTTTTCTAGACTTTTTGCTCGAGTTATATTTTTTTTATTATAATTCGGTATATATTTTTTATTATAATTTTTCTGCAAAATGATCCTCAATTTAACCCAGTAAACGAACAACTAAAAGTCATTTTTATTGGTCCCAGACTTCAAGCCCGGCAAAAATTTATGTATTTGAAGTCCCCAAAAAAAAAAATACTAAAAATGACTCAGTGGCGCCCCTAGAAAAGTCAAAATACATTGGGCCTATGGAAAGTGAAAGTAACTTTTTCCAACGTAGAAAATTAAACTTGGTATATCCATAGGACACCTCAGGGCAAACAGAAAAGTCAATGACAGTCACACCCTAAACTTAACAGGAAGTCCGCCATGTGGGGTGAAAGCGCGCCACTAAATTCGCACTTTGCGCAGAAAGATGCAAATCATTGTGTTTTAATCTAAATGGCCCCAAATTTGGTGAGTATCATCTAGACACATGTGCCAACCAAAGTTGTGACTTTGTTGTTGATATCTTATCGGGTATGGGTGTGGCAAGCCTGTAACGAGGTGGCCATTTTTGTGAAAATAAACGCCTCTTAACTCTCAAATGCCTTCTCTGATCGAGTTGGACCCAAAAAGGCGTTTGTGCACATTCATGACCTGAACAAAAAATATGTAAATAAAAGGGTTATCTTTAGAAATGGCTCTCCAGCGCCCCTACAAACTTATAATGGACCCAAGAATTTAGTTTGTCATAGAGACATAAAATTTGGTACACACATCTCTTATGTCATGACGAGCATAAAAGCCAATGACAACCACCCCTATCTATAAATGTGTTGCCATAGCAACGCCCCAAAAATGTGAAAAAGTCAATGGGAAGTGAAAATTTTAGTTTGTCGTAGGCAAATGAAACTTGGTACACACATCCAGCATTGGCTTATGAACAAAAAGCCAATGGGGACCACACCTATCACACACGGGAAGGCAGCCATTTTGAATTGAAAATGTGAACCGACTTAAAATACACCTCTTTTTAAAAGAACACAGAAAATAGCTGCTTCATTCCACAGACACCAAACTTGGGCAAAATGAGCTAAACACATGTATGTAAAATAGACAAGCGTTTTTCTAGACTTTTTTGCTCGAGTTATATTTTATTTTATTATAATTTGGTATATTTTTAGGCCCGAGCCGGTGATGACGGGAGGGCCTATTGTTTTTGCTCGGATTTTTTTTTTTTTTTTTTTTTCTTCCGACCCAATGATCCTAAATTTGACCAAGTGAACATGCAAGAAAAGTCATTTTTATTGGTCCCAGACTTCAAGCTCGGCGAAAAATGTATGTATTTGAAGTCGCCGAAAAAAAAATACGAAAAATGACTCAGTGGCGACCCTACAAAATCAAAATACATTGGGCCTATGGAAAGTGAAAGTAACTTTTTCCAACGTAGAAAAATGAAACTTGGTATATCCATAGGACACCTCAGGGCAAACAGAAAAGTCAATGACAGTCACACCCTAAACTTAACAGGAAGTCCGCCATGTGGGGTGAAACGCGCGCGCCACTAAAATCGCACTTTGCGCAGAAAGATGCAAATCATTGTGTTTTAATCTAAATGGCCCCAAATTTGGTGAGTATCATCTAGACACATGTGCCAACCAAAGTTGTAACTTTGTTGTTGATATCTTATCGGGTATGGGTGTGGCAAGCCTGTAACAGGTGGCCATTTTTGTGAAAATAAACGTCTCTTAACTCTCAAACGCCTTCTCGGATCGAGTTGGACCCAAAAAGGCGTTTGTGCACATTCATGACCTGAACAAAAAATATTTAAATAAAAGGGTTATCTTTAGAAATGGCTCTCCAGCGCCCCTACAAACTTATAATGGGACCCAAGAATTTAGTTTGTTATAGAGACATAAAATTTGGTACACACATCTCTTATGTCATGACGAGCATAAAAGCCAATGACAACCACCCCTATCTATAAATGTGTTGCCATAGCAACGCCCCAAAAATGTGAAAAAGTCAATGGGAAGTGAAATTTTTAGTTTGTTGTAGGCAAATAAAACTTGGTACACACATCCACCATGGGCTTATGAACAAAAAGCCAATGGGGACCACACCCTATCACACACAGGAAGGCGGCCATTTTGAATTGAAAATGTGAACCGACTTAAAATACACCTCTTTTTAAAAGTACACAGAAAAAGCTGCTTCATTCCACAGACACCAAACTTGGGCAAAATGAGCTAAACACATGTATGTAAAAGAGACAAGTGTTTTTCTAGACTTTTTTGCTCGAGTTATATTTTTTTTTATTATAATTCGGTATATATTTTTTTATTATAATTTTTCTGCAAAATGATCCTCAATTTGACCCAGTAAACGAACAACTAAAAGTCATTTTTATTGGTCCCAGACTTCAAGCCCGGCAAAAAATTTATGTATTTGAAGTCCCAAAAAAATAAAAAATGACTCAGTGGCCCCTAGAAAAGTCAAAATACATTGGGCCTATGGAAAGTGAAAGTAACTTTTTTCCAACGTAGAAAAATGAAACTTGGTATATCCATAGGACACCTCAGGGCAAACAGAAAAATGTATTACAGCCATATCGTAAACTCAACAGGAAATCTACTATGTTGGGTGTATGCGTGACCACCTAAATTGCACCCCTTGTGTCTAAAGGCTTTTCATCTAAACAGCTCCAAATTTGGTGAGTATCATCTAGACACGTGTGCAAAAAAAAGTTATCAATTTGTTTTTTGATAGATTTGTGGCTGTGGTCGTAATGAGTCTGTGAAGAGGCAACTATTGGGAAATAAATGCCATTTCCCAATTGCCAGGATCCTTCTCAACAGAAAATGTTGGGTGGAATACATGACCACCTAAATCGTACACTTTGTGCTAAAGGGTTTTCATCTAAACAGCTCCAAATTTGCTTTAAAGCACGACATGCAATCCTCCGAATATATGTGTCCCCGTGGTCTCAAGGGAGGCGAGCTTTAATTAGGCCCGAGCCGGTGATGACCGGGAGGGCCTATTGTTTTTGCTCGGATTTTTTTTTTTTTCTCTTTCTTTTTCTGCAAAATTATCCTAAATTTGACCCAGTGAACAAGGGAGGCGAGGGCCTTTATCGCCGCTTGCGGCTTTAATTATTATTATTATTGTTAGATCAATTTTATATAGCGCTTTTCCGGGGACGCAAAGACGCTTTACATTTAGTCATTTATCAGACGCTTTTATCCAAAGCGACTTACAAATGAGGAAAACAATGGAAGCAATTTTAACAACACAAGGTACAAAAAGCATTAGTGCACTAGAAACTAGTCAGTTTAAACCCAGCACAGTATAGAAAGCTAAGGATAGGAAAAAAAAAAATTTAAATAGAGAAGGAATCAATAGAAAGTAAGTAGATTTCAGTGTTTGTCAGTCAGGTGTCGATGGAAGACATGTGTTTTCAGGCGTTTTTTTAAAGATGGCTACAGAATCTGCTGATCTTGTAGCAGCAGTAGATCATTCCACCAATGTGGAACAGAGCCAGAGAAGGCACGTGAGAGGGATTTGTTTCCTTTTTCGGACGGTACCACCAGACGTTCATTTGCAGAGCGCAGGGATCTGGTAGGAACGTAGGTCTGTATTAGTGAGTGAAGATATGAGGGGGCGGAGCCAGAGGTGGTCTTGTAGGCCAAGAGCATAGCTTTTAACTTGATGCGGGCGTCAACCGGGAGCCAGTGTAACCTAATGAATAGAGGAGTTACGTGCGCTCTCTTTGGTTCATTAAAGACCACTCTTGCCGCTGCATTCTGGATCAGCTGCAGAGGTTTGGTTGTGCAGCAGGGAGTCCAGCCAGTAGAGCATTGTAATAATCCAGTTTGGACAAGACAAGAGCCTGGACTAGGATTTGCGTAGAGTGCTCTGATAGGAAAGGTCTACTTTTCCTAATGTTGTAGAGGATGAATCTACAGGACCGGGTGGTGCTGGCGACATGACTTGTGAAGTTTAGCTGATCATCAATTACCACTCCCAGATTTCTGGCAGTGCTGGACGGTGTAATGGTTGATGGGCCTAGTTGAATGGAGAGGTTATGGCAGGTCCCTGGTTTGGCCGGAATCACAAGCAGTTCTGTTTTTGCAAGGTTCAGCTGCAGGTGATGGTCCTTCATCCAAAGTGAGATGTCACTCAGACATGCCGAGACGCGAGCAGAGACCGTCGGATCGTCAGGTTGAAATGACAGGTGGAGTTGAGTGTCATCTGCAGCAGTGATAGGAAAAGCCATGCTTCTGGATGACAGAGCCAAGGGATGTCATGTATATGGAAAAGAGTAGCGGTCCAAGCACTGAGCCCTGTGGCACCCCTGTATTGAGATGTTGGGACTCAGAGACCTCATTTCTCCAGGATACTCTGAATGACCTATCCGAGAGGTAAGACTTGAACCATTGCAACGCCATTCCAGAGACACCCATCGCCCTGAGAGAGGACAGGAGGATGTGATGATTAACAGTGTCAAAAGCAGCAGACAGATCCAGTAAGATGAGTACAGATGACTTGGATGTTGCCTTTGCCAGTCTCAGAGCTTCGATGACTGAGAGCAGGGCAGTTTCGGTGGAATGTCCGCTCTTGAACCCAGACTGGTTCTGGTCCAGGAGGTTGTTCCGTGTGAGAAAGGATGAGAGCTGAGTAAACACAACTCGCTCCAGAGCTTTCTCAATGAAGGGAAGGAGGGAAACCGGTCTGTAGTTTTCAAGCAGAGTAGGGTTAAGAGTGGGTTTCTTCAGTAGTGGTGTGATGCGGGCCTCTTTAAAAGTGCCTTCTTTACATATCAATTCCATAGTTTCTAAATAAATTTGTCTTAAAATGTGAACTAATCTTTATCTATGTCTAGGGTATTGACAATGTGTTTAAAAATTACATTAAACAATTACACAAAAAAATTCTGACCTTTCATGTCTTTATTGAGAACAACCAAAAAACCTGTTAAACAGTGTTAATTTTGTTGATAAAAACTATGACGAAAATATTTCGTCAAAGGTTTTTTGCGGATGAAAACGAAAGACATAATGACTAAAATGATAACTAAATAGACTGACATTTTTGTCAACAAATAAAAGACGAGACAAGCAGCATTACAACAAATAAAAGACCAGACAATTACAAGTGCTGCTTGTAAAGCTGGATCTTACTGCAGTATTTGACACCGTGGACCATTCAGTCTGACACGTCTGGAACAACAGGTTGGGCTTCAGGGACCTGTGCTGCAGTGGTTTAGGTCGTATTGAACAGAGAGGACTTTTTCTGTTATGATTGGTTACCTCTCAGCCTCCTTGACCTCTGGTGTGCCACAGGGTTCCATTTTGGACCCCGTTTTAATTTCCTTGTATATATTGTTGATGTTAGGTGCAGTTATTATAAAGCACAATATGTCCTTCCATCTGTACGCAGACGACTTGCATGTTTACCTACCGGTTGTCCCTGCTTGTCCTGATAGTCTTCAGTCCATCAACAGATGTCTAGAGGACATCAGATTGTGATAAAGTCTCTTGGAGACAAAACATCTTGAAAACCGAGTCCAGATGCTTTTACTTCAACCTTTTTTTCAAGAAGTCCTGGATGACTGAGAACCTTCACATACATGCCATTTTAAATGTTTATATTTATTCATTTAGCTGAAGCTTTTATCCAAAGTGACATTAAGCTTCTAATTACCAGTGTTACAGCTGGAACACCACTGGAGGCAAGGTGGATTAAGTGTCTTACAGTTTGAACTATGGGGAGAGTGGGAATCAAACCACCCACCTTTCGGTGGAAGGAAGACCGCTCTACCACTGAGCCAATAAATATATGATCATTTGTGTAAGATCATATCACGTTTTAAGACAAATTTATTCAGAAAACCATGAAATTCCAAAAGGTTCACAAACTTTTTCTTGCCACTGTCTATGGCTGTAATACAAGGGAAAAAACAATTGCAATAAAATGATATGTTCACTGTTGTAGGAGGGAGGTGAGGTTGAAGGAGAAATATGTCTAAAGAAGAAGGATTTAAAGAAGACTAAGAACCTGGGGAGACGCTCAACCCGAACCCGGAAGAACATTAGCTACAGGTGAGAATGAATTAAATATTTTACCAAAAATGCCTTGGCTGCTTGACTACCATAGCCTCTCTCTGTACTATGTTACTGTGTGATTTAGTCATGCTATTCACACACAAAAATGTGGTGGTTTCTAATTGTATGTCTGTTTTATAGGTTTGATGACTTTGATGATGCCATCGATGAGGCCATAGAAGAGGACTTCAGAGACCTCTGTGGTGAGTGGACCATCTGGAAATTTCTTTTACTGACCCACTATTGCTCTTGCACATTACAAATATTCACAAAAGTGAAATATAAAAGGTGGTGTTCTTTAGAAGGAGGACCTCGCAGAGACTTGAGTGCCATGTTGGACAAGGAGACAGCGATCCAGCAGCCAATCAGAAGTCAAGCTCGCTCTGTCAGAAACAGGAAGAGGAAGCGCAGGCTGAATGACCTGGAGAGCGACAGCACCGTTGCAGAGAGTGAAGATGACTTTCTGCTCAGCAACAGGTAGCCTACACACAGAGGCTAGCTCGCTGGTCCACCCTGTCAATGCAAATGGTGTTCAGCGTAAATGGAACGCTGTACTAACACCCTGTTTTTCAGCTCGGTGGATGAAGACTTTGGTGGATCTGGTGCTGATGATGATGAAGCCGACACTGACGTGGGCAGCTGGAGCAGTGGGAGTCGTCTGAAGAGAGCACAGAGAGGCAGGCCACGGCAGTACCGCAGCAGGCCCCAGCGCCGTCCCGGGAAACACCTCAAACGGAGAAGACACTCGTCAGAGGAAGAGGAGGATGATACTAATGAAGAGATGGGTACGACAGGATTTTAAAGGGTGTTTAAAATCTTTGAAATAGTTGTGATTATGATGATTATGAAGATGATGCATGACAGTACAACTTTTTTATACATTTTAGTCAAATACACCATTCTGCAAGATCACATTTGACATGTTTGACATGTAGGCCTTCACACTACAATAATCTTTACAGATTCATTTCACATTTGTTGTTTATATGTCTTTTAAATATAAAGGTATTTTAAAGCACATTTTCCTGTAAAGGTTTACATTAGCTACTTAAAACTGATCTTTTCAGTTCTCTGTAGATGATGATGAGTAGAGTGTGAATGAGTAAATGTATGCATGTGTCTATCCAAAAACGCAAGCCAAATGGTGACTTTAATAAAAGGGTCATTTGCAACACTGCTGTGAAACGTTCCTGAAATGGTATTGTAGTGCATAAGGTTTTTGGTTTTTATATATCTGTTTAGAAAGCTGTATGTAGCTGAAATTTAACAGTGCTCTGTCTTGTGCAGATTCAGATGCCTTCAGTGTCATGACGGACAGTGGTGCAGATAAAACTAGGAAAGGGCTGCGGAGGGGTCAGCGGCAGCAGGTCAACTACTGCGAGACATCCGATTCATCTGATATCTCTGAGGCGTCTGCAAAGAAAAACAAGAGGAAACCTGGAGGTAGACCTTACAAGGAGCATCTATCCAGTGACTACAGCGACGGTTAGCACCACCTACATTTCTATCTTTCACATCAGATTAAGAAAATCCTGTATTGCTTTAAAAGGTGTTATTAATCACCTTTCTTGTCTGTTCCCATTTTGACACACGGTTGTATGGATGGTTTAAATTATTAAAGAAAACAAATTGCAACATTTTCTCCAACACACTGTTGTTTGATATTAGAGGTTCACTTGATACTTCATGTTTTGTTTACGTCTCTGTCCATGGCAGCTTTACATGAGCAGCATGACTTCTCAGCAGCAGTTGCTGCTTATTCAGATTACCTGTTTCAATCTTCACATTCTACAACTATGAAGTGTCAATAGAATAGAGCTGTACTTTCCAAAACATCGTCTGCCTGCTCATAGCATAATAGACAGCTAAAAAGCCATTTCTAACAAATTTCTGAACAGATGTTTTAGTGTTCTTATCTAGAGCTATTTGTATATACTAGGCAAGACAATTTTATTTCTACAGCACAATTCATGGACTGGGTAACTAAAAGTGCTTTACAGTAGTGTTGTCACGATACTGGAATTTCTAACTTCGATGCGATACCTTCAAAAATATCGATATTTGATACCATTTTTGATACCAAAGGGAAAACTGTCACAATATTATTATTTTAAATTTTTTTATTTAAAGATAAACATAACATGTCTAGATAGAACATGACAATGAGGTATGTTTTTACATAAAAATTACAAAAATGTCTTGAGGTAGTGCAGGGGTCCATCCATCCATCCATCTTCTACCGCTTATCCGGGGCCGGGTCGCGGGGGCAGCAGTCTAAGCAGAGACGCCCAGACTTCCCTCTCCCCAGACACTTCCTCCAGCTCTTCCGGGGGGATACCGAGGCGTTCCCAGGCCAGCCGAGAGACATAGTCCCTCCAGCGTGTCCTAGGTCTTCCCCGGGGTCTCCTCCCGGTGGGACATGCCCGAAACACCTCCCTAGGGAGGCGTCCAGGAGGCATCTGAAACAGATGCCCGAGCCACCTCAGCTGGCTCCTCTCAATGTGGAGGAGCAGCGGCTCTACTTTGAGCTCCTCCCGAGTGACTGAGCTCCTCACCTTATCTCTAAGGGAGCGCCCCTCCACCCTGCGGAGAAAGCTCTTTTTGGCCGCCTGTATCCGGGATCTTGTTCTATCGGTCATGACCCAAAGCTCATGACCATAGGTGAGAGTAGTAACGTAGATTGACCGGTAAATCGAGAGCTTTGCCTTACAGCTCAGCTCCTTCTTCACCACGACAGACCGGTACATCGACCGCATTACTGCAGAAGCTGCACCGATCCGTCTGTCAATCTCACGTTCCCTCCTTCCCTCACTCGTGACCAAGACCCCAAGATACTTTAACTCCTCCACCTGAGGCAGGATCTCTCCACCAACCTGAAGGGGACAAGCCACCCTTTTCCGACTGAGAACCATGGTCTCAGATTTGGAGGTGCTGATCCTCATCCCAGCCGCTTCACACTCGGCTGCAAACCGTCCCAGTGCACACTGAAGGTCCTGGCTTGATGGAGCCAACAGGACAACATCATCTGCAAAAAGCAGAGACGAGATCCTGTGGTCACCAAACCAGACTCCCTCCGGCCCCTGGCTGCGCCTAGAAATCCTCTCCATAAAGATAATGAACAGGACCGGTGACAAAGGGCAGCCCTGCCGGAGTCCAACATGCACTGGGAACAGGTCTGACTTACTGCCGGCAATGCGAACCAAGCCGAGGTTAGACTACACCTACAGCCTCTTAAACAATATGGAGATGAATGTTGATGATCCATTTCTGTATTTTATCCTTTGTTTACATGAGGAGGATGTTTGTCACAGACAAAAGAAAAAATACTACAAAATCAAAAGAGGCTAAAGCTAAAGCTCAGGACCTGGTGGTTTATTGACAACAGCCTGGAATCCTGCATATTATGCCTAATACTCCTTTAAAACATGTGTGAGAACATTTTAAATTGAAAATCATCAAATCAAGCCAAAACATATTTGTTAAACAAATATGACAAAGATGCCTGTCATAATTCATCTCTTTCTGTTGTCATTCCTCTGAAAACAACAAGAACAAGGGAAAAAGCACTGAGCATTTCTTTAGCATTAGCTGTTGCCAATAATTAACTGTTATTATTTAATGAGCAGGTTCATCTTTAAACATTTTCAAAATTTAGAATATAAATATATATTAATAAATATATATTATTTATTAGAAATACTATTCTATTAAAATTTAGAATAGAAATAATATTATGTATTTCCCCGTGTGGGGTAACATTTTAATTAAAATGCTTATGATTAGTTCTGTAACAGGATTTAGGATTCACACAGAAACTGACACAACTTAAGGAAGACTTAACATGTGTCACTCGTCTCCAAACCCTCCTTTCACACCATTTCTGTTTTTAATCACCCAAATGAACATGTGTTGGGTTCAAATGAACATGTGTTAGGTTCAAATGAACATGTGTTGGGTTCAAATGAACATGTGTTGGGTTCAAATGAACGTGAATAGCATGAGCTAATTACTCACGTTGTTTGTAAATGAGGTCAAATATGCGACAAACGAGTCAATACTTAACCTTCGACAGAATAAAGACAAATAAAGACAAATGTACAACTAACCACATTATTAGACGTCCTCACTTTCCTCTGAGCTGAGTCTTTTTAATCCTGACATGAAAACTGTCCAGTCCTGGTTCAGTTCTGGATTCATTCTCTGATTATCAAAGCAGCCGGGACTAGAGGATAAAGGGCTGTTGTTCAGCTTTGACACTGACACGGAGCTGAGGAGCTGTATTTTCTGATTAAAATAAACGTTCCCTCTCCGTCCATAACGTCAGTGAATCTTCATTATGTTTTGCCAAGGCTCAACTTTTAAATTTTAGTTGTTTCTAACTCATTATCAGGCTACGCTAAACATGTTGACATTTCTCGCTGCTCTGTCCGTAACCATAGTAACCTGAGGACCCGCGCGTGTTGACGTAGCTGTCCTAGAAGTGCCGGTTCAAAAATATGTTTTACACGCTTGTGCTTGAAATTATGAATTATGCGCTTGTAATTATGAATAATGTCCAGATCGCGGTTCGCCTTTTGAAGACCCCTGAGGTAGTGCACTTGTTCAAAGGCCTCTCAGATTGTCATACATTCAGAAACCAATAATGCAAGTAATACAAAAAAAAACTCGGTATCGATACTTCGGAAAATGAGTATCGTATCGTTTGAGATAATTCAGTATCGATATTTATCGAAATATCGATATTTTTGACAACACTACTTTACAGGAATAAAAGACATTTTACAAGATTTAGATTAAGAAACATAAGAAAAATTGACTAGTATCCGCTTTCTATTACCTATATTGCACAACTATCACATACAGCCCTTCTTCCAAAAGCCCCAAAGGCTGCTTAACGTTTTCAGCTTTTATGTGCTTTTCATTCATTTATTTAAAATGATACATTCAGTGCCGCAAACAGACATAATTGTTGTGTCTCGGCATTTAAGCCAACTTGTTTTGTCTACAGCCTGTTGTTGAGCTGTTCCAGTCACAATGAACAGTAAGAGACACTGAGTCTATTGAAAGCTGATGCTGTGTTCACTCACAGTAGACCAAACTCCCAAAAGTTATGCGTGACTCTTTGATCAATGACATTTTAGTCGACTGTTGTATGTGTTAAACTTGTTCTCTTTAAATAGAGAGAAGATATAGATATTATGGAACACCTTTAATTGTGTGTGTGTATACGTTCTCAAGTGTTAATGTATAGTTTCTGTTACATTTAGCCAGCTAAAGACCTGGTAACACAGCCTAGAGCATTATTATTTATTACACAAACATGTATGACTTGAATCTGTTCCTTCACTAATTGCCAAACTAAGTGTGATTACCTTTGGCTTTTACTTTCAGTGTCTGCATTTTCCAGAGATTCTGAGGAGGGTTATGACGAAGAGAACAATGAGCAAAGAAACGGGGTAAAGCAGAGGCAATATGGGCACAATAAGGAGCAAGAGAGCAGAGGGCGGATAAAAAGAGGGCAGCAGAGAATTGTGAACAGGACGCACCGAGAGGTAGAGGAGATGGGCCGGGGCAGGAGGAGGGAGATCCTGTCCCTGCAGCGTCGCAAACGCCTTGCTCAGATGCTCAAGAGACGCCGGCCTTCCACTGATGAGGAATCAGAAGAAACAGAGACATCTTCAGAAGAAGATCGACCCATCCGCAAGAGACTCAACCGCATCGACTCAGATGAAGACGAGCAGGACGAGATGGTAGGAAGAAAAACAAAAAAGTCCTGTGACGATGAGACTCAGGAAAAGGGCAGACCATGGACATGCAGAGGTTTGGCTGGTGCTAACAGGCAGAGTAAACACAACGGCCCCTCACAACCGGACCAGGATTAAGACTTGGTAAACTCAGTCTGTGGTTGCTCTGCAGACCCTTCAAAGCTCTGTTTCCACCAAGCAGCACGGTCTCATTCAGTACAGATTGGTTTCCGATGGCACCCCATGAGATTTTCTACATTTTATGTCACCTTTTTCATTCAATGTTAACAACAAAAAATTTTAATTCACAAAGCGAGGCTTTTATAATGTAGATTCTGTTGATAAAAGATTGTTTGACTTTCAAGTTTCTTTTTTTTTCTTTTTTTAAATTTCTAGTGTTTTGGTCCCAATGGAGAGATGACCAAAGTACGCCTTTTGAAGATTGACATGCCTCACAAAACGTGCTGTACTGAACACAGTTGTGCTTGGTGACAACAAGGCTTGAGTGTGAGCACTGACCTAAGGCATCTTAGACCAGGACTGGTCACATTCAGCAGAGCAGTGTGTGTAGTGTATTCATCTAAAGGCACTTCATTTTAGTCATTGCACTAATCATAGTCCCCAAAATCTGGACGAGGGCCAAAGTGAACAGTAGGGGCTGTGGAGGCTTTGTTGCAGCTGCACAGTTTTAGACCTCTTCTTATTGACATTTCAGTTTTTATGCACATTGTTTTTTATGCTAGCACAATAAAGTGTGACAGAGCAATAGTGCCACTGAAAAAAAATAAAATTAAAATATCACCACAGTGTCCCCTGTGGGCTTTACCGACTGTACTAGACAACACGTCCGGTCCTTGGAGCCTCCTTCAGGATCCTTGGGTCTGGTCAGGAGCACAAATTTGGCCAGTTAAGGTCCAATTACGGGACCTTATCTGCAACAGTATCCCAGAAGAGAGCGGGACGGAGGGACAACAGTATCCCCTAGAGCGGGACAGAGAAGGACAGTGAAGTCAGTGGAAATCTTGTAAACTAATATTGTTAAAACAGTAAAATAACAAATATGGAAGAACAGAGAATAGAGGCTCAGTGTGTCATACTTCCCCCAGCGTCAGGTCTAGTGCATCTATCTGTCCTAACCATAAGCCCTATGAAAGAGGAAGGTCTTAAGTCTAACCTTAAATGTAGAGACTGTCCTCCCTAATGTCAGCTGAAGCAGATTCCATAAAACTAAAGCATTAACATAATCAGTTCCTCAGACAGTAGGTTCTTGATATGGCAATAAAATTCTCCATAGACTGTAAATATGTCTGTGAATTGTTTTGACTTGTGGATCAGAGTTGTCGAAGAGTAAATTTGTTATTCTATTCTACAAAATAATCTTTAGAAACTAATAAGTCTACCACCATGTTCTTAACACAGGACATATTTTTCCTAAATCTTTTAACTAAATTTCAAAATACTTGCTTGCTTCATGCACCATTGTAAATTAGGACCACTTTAGAACAGATACGAAAGTTATGTTTTAAACATTTACATAAAAGCATGTAGAAATCAGATGTTGCAGTGAAGAAATAGTGCAATTTGCAAAGCAAAAATATATTTTTATTTATAGTGTGTAGACTTAAAAAATGCCCAAACTGTGTGTGTTTGACCCCAGGGAAGAGAAGAGACCTAACTCTTTTGTTCGACAAAGCCTCCATTCGGTTGTAGCTGTAAATACACGGCTGTTACTTGTTACGTTCAATTCTCCAGTTCTCTTGTAAAATAAAGGGTAACACTTTTTAGAGTAGGGGGCACATTTTATGAAGAATTCATGCAAAAATCAATGAATTCATGCATGACTATGGTTAAGATTAGGGGTTTTCGATTGGGATGAAAACGTGATCATTCCTGGTGATTCTTTAGAGTTTAATGCATGAATTCATGATAAAATGTGCCGCCTACTCTAAAGTGTGAACAAATAAAGTGTTCTATTTGGGATATGAAGGAGAGATGCTGCTGAAGGATGCACTGGACATTTTGCTCATTTTGTCTGAGATTCTGCACTTGATCATAACCTGTTCATTCACATAAGCACATTTTAACTCTTTCAAACAAGGTTAATACAATGGCCCAGATATAGCTGAGTTTTATTTAGAGATAAATTACTGTAGTATTGATACACAGCCAAACATAAACTCATTCTTGTTTTGGTAAAGGAGAAACTTAATTTGTCTAATCTTCTAAAAATGTATATATTGAGTTATTTTATATTTGAAAGGGCAGCGTTTAGGGTTTATATAGACTGAAGTTAGAGAATTTTTTTTTTTTTATTGCTTCAAAGTGAACCATTTGGAAGACAGAAGACTTACCATAGCAAACATGTTTCTATGGTAGCCCAGAGCGGACAAACCAGCAATATTTTTAGTTTGAAAACAGAAGCACCTGTGCCAAATGCTACATGACACGCACTGCCTATGAGTGTTCCAGGTACAAGGTCCAGACCATCCAATAGACAATTCTTCAACCTAACCCTTCTACTTTTATTAAAACTGTAGTGTTTGTGTCTTCACAGACCTTTACTCAGGAGCTCTATCAATCTAATAAAAAGTGAATCAGTTTCATATGGACAAGATGTTTATATTTTAAAATGACATCCTCAAATGACATCCTTCTTTGATCATTCCACTGAAACAGACTTGGTTTGAAAAGTCTAGTCCAGCTGATCCGGTTTTGACAGGCTCCTTCTATGTCTATGTTGTCCTGCTGCTGTTGTATTGTAACATAAATGTTTTCTAAGTTATTAAAACCAACATCCCAAGCATCTGCTCAAACTCTTCACTGCCTTGTAGTGTTGCTTTCGTAAACGAAAATTATTACTAAATATCGTCAACGAACCTTTATCACATGATGAAAACGAGACGTAACGTAATGCTGGCTATGTGACGATGACTATAACCAAATGTACTGTATACTGCAATATTGTTGACAAATAACTAGGGTGACCAGATGAGATTGGCTGAAATTGGGGGGGGGTTTCAAATTTCAGATTATGAATTCCAAACTTGAACCAAACATATTTACACAGTTTTGGTGTTAACTTCATCGCACAGTCAAGCGATCTGTATGATTGTTGTGGAACACAGAGGTCAGCTCAGCAGCAGCTATTTTATTAAACATGGAATCATCCTGCTTCTTAAAGAAGGATGAGACTAACGTGTTAGTCTGTACAGTCGCGGTGTTGGTACAGTGTACTTTGCTGCTAGCATGCAGCCTAACATCTGCCTCCCCTTTGTGAGAAACACCAAACTCTTCCTACACACTTTTCAGAACACTTTACTTTCATCGCTTAAGGCTGTAGCAATCCGTGGATACTTCCCCACCTACTCCTCCCGGTACCTGAAGAGGCCTTTTTGCTTTTTAGCAGCATGTTGGGGTTTCGGGACACCAGCCATGTCAACGGAATGAACTAAAATTATCTTATCAATATCTAAATTTGCGCCTAGCCGCGTAAGTTGTTTTTTTTTTTTTAACTTAGAATACTGCAGCCAATGAGCAGCCGGCGGCTGCGGGGGATGGTTGCAGGACGGCTCAACCTCGGCAGACAGTTTTTATTCAATTAAATTTATTAAATAATTATTTTTAATGTTTATCAGACAATAACTTCTCAAGCTTTTGCTTTAGTATAATTTTCGGGACAATTAGGGCCAGATTCGGGACAACAGTTTAGATTTCGGGACTGTCCCGAATTTTTCAGGACGTCTGGTCACCCTACAAATAACAAGACTAAATGTGGTTCAAAAAAAAACCATGCTACAATGTCTCTTAATTTTCACTGGATGAGACGAAATATTATAACGCTAGTTTGTCACGGTTAGTCACGTTTTTATTATTTTGCAGTATTAGACGCTGGCGACGTCACTAACTTCAAGCGCGACTTGCGGTATTATTTAAAAGAGGCAAGGTGCAGTGAATGGCATGAACCACAACAGAGTCCGACACAGAAAGAGGGACAGATGCCCGTTTTTGGGAGAAAAAGAAGAAACGACATTTGGAAACATTTTCTTTACATAGAAGTGGAAAAGAAAATGGAATGTTTTGTGGAAAAAGATGGGGAGAAATGCGGCCACAAAACCACTGGAAAAAACACAACAAACCTTAAAAGACATCTCAAAGCATTCTATAATGAAATTGAGGTAAGTCAAGACATTAACCCTGTAAAGCCTGACACATCAAAAAATGGCCAGAAAATTCAAATTTTTTGGAACCGAGATGTTTATTAAACATTTTAGGAAAATCAAAAAAAAAAAAATGTCTATCATTTTATTTCTGAGATATTTTTTGTATCAAATTTGATACACTGGGCATTTTTGGCAACTTTTTGCTTATGACGGTGTTAACTTTAGATACAAAAAAACCCATTTTTACCCTTTTTTTTACCCATTATATTTAGACTATATAGAACATTTCAGAACATTTTTCTGTTTTTTTTTGCACACTTTTTATTTTTTCTTTCATCCTGTTAATCCGAATTGTGCCAATGTTGTGGATTCCTCTCCCTTTTAGCTGTTGTTCCAGGGTAACTGATGTAAAGTTGTCTGCAAAAACCTTGTTTTTTTTTTTCCCTGCTGGAAGTGTTGATGTAATTTTCAGCACAACTTCTGAAAATTTTATTTATCTCCCAGTAGGCTCTCACACTGGGCATCTGTACTAACCCCATATACATGCCTACAACCTGCTCTATCTCTTTGGCAGTTGTGTTTACTGACTTGCCCTCTTTTTGTACACTGTACAGGTTTATTTGTTCTGTAGTTTGCTGTAGCATTCATTCAGTTACAAACTGTTTGAAATACATGTATGGTGTCCAGTCATACCTGTCCTCTGTGCCTGTCAACACATGCAATGAAGTTGACAGAGCTTGATTATGTATTTTTCTTCATCTGTATCCTTTCCTTTTTACAATGCCCTTCACTGACTCCTTTCTGACTGTGTCTTGTGTTGTTGTTGGGACCTCAACTTCTCTGCTTGTCTGGTCTACACTTTCATCTCGATCACTTTCTCATCACTGCTATCTGAACTTCCAGCATCATGCATGGCCTGTGGGGTCTATTCCTTCTCATCTTCCTCATCATCTTCCCCTAACTGATCCATGTCACTTGAATTGCCATCCATTATCATGTTGATGACATTACTTTGTCTCTCTTCTTCCTCTAGTCTTTTTGACATCTAAAAATACACATAACAAATTGGTCAATATAGCATAGCGATTGAGCTTTTAGAGGAATGACTATTGTGAAAATACCCTCATTTTTTATTTCAAGATGACATTTCAATCATTAATTAGATTAAATAAATCATCAAAATAGTTTGTGTTCGTATTATGATAGGCATGATGTAGATTACATCACAAAAATAGGAAATTACTGCTCACTAATAAAGCACCTTATATACCTGGAGTATCAAATTTGATACACACATTTTAAACACAATTTAAATATACTATAAGTATGAATTGTTTAGTAATTATGCATTGTCTCAATACAGAAAGACTTTGTTTTTAAAAATGAGTTACAAAATAAATGTAATTTTTCTTACTGTAACTTCTTGAAAATTAGCAAAGGTTTTCCTGCCAAAAGTGTTTGGAAGATTCAACGACAGTGGCCATTTTGAAAAGACCCAACAAAGCCCTTCCACTGCCTGCAGTGGAATGTTAATCCACTAGATGGCAGAATACATGTATCAGGTTGTATACAACAGGTTTTTATGGAAAGTTTTGATTGTGTTGATAAATTACAGGTCTCAGAAACTCAAGTAGCATATATGATACAAATGGTTAAATATTAATGTGTTTGACAAATGTGTCTTTTATGGCAATCAAATCACCAGAGAAAATATCAAGATAACTAAATAATAAATACAAATCTGATGTCAAAAGAGTAATGTGTACTGGACAGTTTTGTTTTTGACAAGTCTTAAAATAACACATCCAGGAAGTTTATGTAGTTTATGCTATTGAGACTGCTGGTTATTTGGTTTTGTAGTTGGCATAATTCACTACTGTTTGTTCTTTTCTGTTGACAAATTCCACTGTATGCAGCCACAGCCAGTGCATCCCATTACAACTCTCTATGGTCCAAACCATTTTAGTCTTGTATTAGTTTTCATGATGCAAAATCTGACTTCAGTTTACAAGTAACAGACACGCACATTTATTTGCACATTTTATTAAGTATTATGTAGCGCAAACATTCTTGTAAAAGTTAAATCTTTTTTATGCTATTTTATTTATTTATTTTATTAATTTATGTGTGTGGACTTCTAACATGTTTTGGTTGTTAAAATAAATATATAAATTCTTCCATGTCTGGAATGGATGTATTCTTGAGTGTATAAGGTAACCTTGTTGGAAATGGGGTTTGGCTAAAAAAATATTTTGGTTTTGTCTGTACTACTAGGTACTTGTACTATATTAGCTGGTTAAATAGAAGTGCATTACTAAAAAGAGATTAAAATACAATTTTTATTGACTAAAACTAGACTAAATGTCATCAGTTTTTGTCGACTAAAACTAGACGATAATAGTCATGGATAATTCTGACTAAAATGCTCACACTTTAAGTTGACTGAAACTTGACTAGACTAAAAAGGGCAGGCCATGAACGTGACTAAAACTAATAACTAAAATGGCCACTTGACACAAAGACTAGACTAAAACGAAAACAGGCCGCCAAAAACAACACCACTGCCTTGTGTTTATGAATCAGTCCATGAAATAAACCTCAAGCAACTTTTCACATTATTTTAAGTTCAGTGCCAAGTCCAGAAATATCATAAAACTAGAAGTACATGCATCCTTCTACAGGCCGACATTAAACGCCAAAAACGACCGGAGCCATCTTTTGTACCAGCTTGTAAACATAATTTTTATACTTGTAAAGTTGCCATTGGGTTTCTCCTTATATTTCCGCTTTTGGAGCCTGCCCTCTGGTGGACGGAGGTATATTCTTTTAGTTCGCTGTATATCGCCGTATGGCAGCGCCCCTACACGAGGACCGTTTAGGAGGTTCCATGAGAGAGGCTTGGGACAGACCCATAGACATACATAATAAAGGCTAGATGTCTCGTCCGCGCTGCTGGCCAATGGAGGTCGACGTCCGCACCTGGCGGCCATCTTGTCACAGTCCGCCTGCTCACTCGTAACATTGTGTTTTAACGGTGCATGTACTTTTTAAATAACCATAACTTGCTAAATTTTCTACCGATTTTCAAACTGTTTGGCTTGTTATAAACGTCAGAGATGTACTTATGACACTGCATACTTATGAATAATTATAACCATGGACTTCCATATGAAAATAACATTGAACAGAACATATAGGTGCAATGAATATACACACGCCCAAGGTATTTATATATATATATATACACACACACTTTTATAATATTAATATTATAATAAAATAATTTGAATTATTACGTTTATTTTAAATTCTTGAGGGTTGGGCCATTCACTAGGCTTTTCCCCTCGACATTGCACTGCGCCTACTTCAGAGATCACTGTTCCCAGCTATTTTTGCCTACCATCAAATGTCTGACCTCTTTAGAAAGCTGAGACCCTGTAGTTTCTTAGGAAACAATCAGAATGATTGTGTGAAGTACTGGCACAGAGTTATAGAGGCTAGAATATTGTTTTTTCTTTCTGCTGGATAACAAGCATCTCAACTGACCACATTTCAGCTTCTAGGTCTCTTGATATGACTTTAGAAACACAACTGAGCCCAAGCACCAGGTCTTGTAAAGCTGTGTGCAAAAGCAGATCAATATAGAATGAAATATGAGTACTTTAGACCATTTATTTGCCAAGGTATGCTCATGCGTTTTGTAAAATGCCCTATCGAAACTCCCCATATAGGGCTGGGTACCGAACTTCGATGCCTTTATGGTATCGAACGAAAAACTTCGATACTATGAGTATCGAAAAATTATTTATCTTTCGGTGCCAAATTTCGGTTCCAAAAGCCAAGCGGCCGGGTTTTTTTTTTTTTTTTTTGCCAAGCGGCTGTGTCTGTGTGAGCTTGTAGCATACGTGCATGTAAGGAACTACATTCGCCGTGATTGGCTGTCCACCACCACGTGACGTGACGGTGGGATATCTGAAGTTACTCGCACTCACAGTCACAACCATAGATAGTATAATTATGGATGATATCCGCCCATTGGTCCCCTATTCACCAATATTGTCATTACGAATGGGCAATAAAATGGCCGTTACATCCGGGATTTTCGGGTTTTACTCCATAGTAAAACAATAGTTTTTAGATAGCATAAACCAACGTAATTTTCAAAAATTCACCCCCCCCAGAGTTGTCACATAGTAAAAACTTAGCTCTAGAGACCGGAGCCATCTTTTGTACCAGGCTGTAAACATGAGTTTTACTCTTGTAAAGTCGCCATTGGGTTTCTCCTTATATTTCCGCTTTTGGAGCCTGCCCTCTGGTGGACAGAGGTATATCGCTGTATTTTGCTGTAAAATCACCGTATGGCGGCACCCTTACACAACGACCATTTAAGAGGTTCCATGGGAGAGGCTTGGTCACAACACAAGTGTAACGTTAGTTGTTTTTTCTCCAAACGTTCCAGTTTTATAATGCCAAAGAGATCTAAAGTGTGGCTACACTTTATAAAAGTAGATGCCGAGTCAGCAAAGTGCAACATATGCGACAAGTGTATTGCAACCAAAGCCGGCAATACCACAAATTTAATGAAGCATTTGACCATGCACGGGATTAATATGAAGGCAGAAAAAGAAGGAACCAGAGGAGCCTTGCACCTTATCGGAGTCAAACCTGCCCCCTTCAACATCATCTGGCATTTCTGACATTGTAGCAGGTAAGAAAGGAAGATATTACCTTTTAGCAAACAGAAGTTAAAGTAAGTGTTTACGCTAACGCGAGTGGTTTGAATGTGTGGATGCAACTCTGCGTTGCGATGTAACGTTACCCAGGCGCTAGCTTTAAACTTATTCTTTGACCAGGCAACATCTTTGTTTTTCCAACGTAACGTTAAGGTTTCACATTTTAGAAATATTTGACAGATAAGTGTAATTTCCCTACTTAAACCTGAGGTTGACTACCACTGGTTGACTACCACTTAATGTATGTTAGCTTGTGCTGCTAGTCGGTTGCTGTAGCGTTAGCGCTGTTATTTCCTCCTTCACATTAGCCTCTGCCTCCTTTTGCAGAGGAAGAGATGGCGATAAAAGTAACAACCAACAGCATGACCAGCACCTCAGAGATAATTCAGGAGGAGATACAGCTCTACAGAGGTTTGCCGTGTACACTCAACACTCAGTGAATCCAGCAACTTGGTGGTGGAGTAAGAAGGACACACTGCTAATGCTATCCAGCTTGGCAGCCACTGGTTTCTCTGTGTACAAGCCTCATCGACGCCCTCAGACCGTACATTTTCTACGGCTGGGGACACCATTAGCCAGGAGCTGGCCTGTCTGTTGCCAGAAAAAGCCGACATGTTGATCTTTCTGAAGAAAAACTGCTGAGCGGTTACCCACAAATACAGTTTGATTTTGCACTAAAAAAAATTTTTGTTTTTTTTTACATTCCTGTGAATTTTAGTTGGTTCAATATTAGGATGTACACAATATAATTTATTTATTTATTTATAATATGTTCACTTTTTGTGGCAAAAAGGTTTCTCTTTTTTTGTAAATTTTGGCCAAGTTAGGATTGATACGATGTGTGAAGTGTGAGTGTGAAGTGTTACCAGAATTTGTTTTAATTAAGATAAAAAATAAAAGTTTTGTGTTTAATGTATTTGTGTTGATTTTGAAATGGATTTTAAAACACATGGTATTGAAAAAAGTATCGTTAGGAACCGGTATCGAAACTGAGGTATCGAAATTGGCACCGGATCGAAAGATTTTGAACAATACCCAGCCCTATCCCCATAGGACTTTTGGTTACACAAAATACATACTGACAAATTTTTAACAAACCAAACCGATTGGAAATCATGTGCAACTTAAGTTATATTGAAAAGAAAGAGCAATTCTGCCTCTCCCACTGATGTAAAATTGCTGGGTTGCTTGGGTCAGCTAATAACTACAACCACATTCACAAAGACTGTAATTTAGACAAAGAATTGGTTGTCATAAAATCGTTATTGGTGTCAGTAAAACTATAACTGAACAGCTCGATTGTGGTCTCAGCCTTGAAAACTTGCACAAGTAACGTTAGCCGTGATACACAACTATGCTGCACGATTAAGTCGTCTTTCGAAAAGAAAAGCTGCAATTTCAACATGTTCACGCATCCAGAATTATAGCCACATTATTAACGTTTGTAAGAAATCAAACATTTTGTAAATCCGTCAAGATTTCAGCGAGATAAGAGTATTTGTGTTTGTGCAGATCACTCACCTTACATCAGGTACCACAGAGTCCGCCAGAAAGCTTGCCTGTGACAAGATGGCCGCCGGTGATGACGTTAGAGACTCTGCCGTAAGACATCTAGCCTTTATTATGTATATCTATGGACAGACCCATAGACATATGGACAGACCAAGCCTCTCCCATGGAACCTCTAAAATGGTCGTCGTGTAAGGGCGCCGCCATACGGTGATTTTACAGCGAAATA
Organism: Perccottus glenii; assembly: GCA_024416835.2. Classification (NCBI taxonomy): domain Eukaryota; kingdom Metazoa; phylum Chordata; class Actinopteri; order Gobiiformes; family Odontobutidae; genus Perccottus; species Perccottus glenii. Next base: position 35,542,015 of record CM044550.2, on the reverse strand, counting down.
CAGCGAAATACAGCGATATACCTTCGTCCACCAGAGGGCAGGCTCCAAAAGCGGAAATATAAGGAGAAACCCAATGGCGACTTTACAGAGTAAAACTCATGTTTACAGCCTGGTACAAAAGATGGCTCCGGTCTCTAGAGTTAAGTTTTTACTACATGACAACTCTGGGAGGGTGAATTTTTGATTAATATGTTTGTTTATGCTATCTAAAAACTATTGTTTTACTATGGAAAAAGCCCGGATGTAACGGCCATTTTATTGCCCATTCGTAATGACAATATTGGTGAATAGGGGACCAATAGGCGGATATCATCCATATTTATACTATCTATGGGACAGACCCATAAACCTACGGACAAGGGAGAGGAGTTATGATGGCGGAGTGAGCGGTAGCGTTTTTGCAGGCACCGTTATTAAAGTCTGAAATTCGTCCTAAACATTTAATCTCCGACAGAAAAAATCCCAACAACTTCACGAAGGAATTGCATAAGTAACATCTCAACCCCACGGAGTTCAATTTTTCGAAGCGGACTACCTTTACTCGGTTTTTTCTTTCTTGTTCTGCAACGTGAACAAGATGGCTAAAGCTAGCAAAGTGGCTAAAGCTCAACTGCTAACAGACCACGACTATAACCTGACGGCCCTGCATGAGGCATGTGAGGAAGAAGAAATAGAGGCAATGGAGGAAGAATATCGGAAAATGTCTCATGAACACACACCTTTGCCTAGCCCAAATCCCAAGAAAATGAAACCAAAGAATCAAGATGTGGGAAAACAGCCGGGTGAGATAACAAATGAAACCATCTTAGATGCAATTCAAACTTTGATAAAGAGATTTGATGAACAAGATGACAGACTGAAAGCTTTTGAAAGTCGAATGGAAGCTAATACACAAGCAGTGAGAGAAAATAGGGAAGAAATAAGCAAAGTGAAAGAAGAAATGTTGCTGTTGAAAAAAGAAAATGCGTCACTGAAGCAGATCTGTCTGGAGCAAGCCAGGTATAAAAGAAGGTGGGATCTTAGACTGATGGGTCTTCCTGAAAAAGACAAAGAGGATACAAGAGAGACTGTGATTGGCATCCTTACAAGAGTGATTCCTGTGTCAGTGGAGAAACTCCGTGAGTCAGTTGACACAGTACACCGCTTGGGAAAGAAGAACGATGCAGCTACCAACAAGATGCCCAGGCCTATAATCATCCAGTTTGCTTTGAGAACTGTTCGTGATGAAGTATGGAGAAGATCAAGAGAGGCAAGAGTGTGCAGAGAGATGAACATCAGTTCAAGGAGGACTTCTCAAAAGAAGATCGTGAGGCTCGTGCAAAGCTTTGGCCTAAGGTGCAAGAAGCCAGAAGAAACGGAAAAAAGGCCTCCCTAAGAGAAGGATATGCTCTCATTGATGGACACAGAGTTGACCCCTAAATACTGTGTAGTAAACAAATGCTCAGACACTTTCTGCTTATTCAGAGCAAAAATTCAGTAACATGGTAAGATGTTTTACAGAAAGAAACTCTCAGGTATTTTATTTAATTTAAACATATTTTGTTAATATGAATCTTACCAGATGAAAAATTTAATTGATTTAACTACTAAAAGGGGTTAGAGGACTTCAATTACAAGTTGGTGTTTTTTCTATATTTTTGATATGTTACTCAGGACAACATGTTCATTCCTGCAAAAAAAAAAAAAAAAAAACAAAGTTAAGCGCATTTAGAACAATCATACTTTCTTTTATATCAGTTAATGTTAGGGGATTAAATAACATTACAAAGCGTAAAGCCATTTTTTTGTTTTGTAAGGATCAGAAATCGCAATGCATCTTTTTACAGGAGACTCATTCTGTTATGGACAATGAAAAATTTTGGAAAAATCAATGGGGGGATTATGCCTTCTTTGCACATGGAACATCACATTCAGCAGGAGTCATGATACTATTCAATAGATTTCCAGGTAACATAATAGATCATAAAAAAGATACTGAAGGACACTGGTTAATGGTGGTTGTGGAGACAAATGACAAACGTTACATTTTGATATGCGTTTATGGCTTTAACAACCAAGCAATCAATGTGAAGTTGTATAAAAAATTAAGCCAACTTATAATTGAATGGAAAACAACATATGATTCAGATAAAGTAATATTGGGAGGAGACCATAATATAGCCCCTGATTCATGGCTAGACCGAATACCTCATAGGAATTCTCAACCTGTATATAGCGACACTATACTGTCTTTATGTACAACAACACATATAATGGATTACTGGAGAGCATTAAATCCAACATCAGTTCAGTTTACATGGTATAACTCTGCAGGAAACGGTCAATGTTCAAGATTAGATTACTGGCTGATTTCATGCGAGTTATGTAGTGATGTTTCAGATTGTAAAATATCAGCCTCTCCGCTTACAGACCATTGCATGATTAGTCTAAACATATTAACATCAAAACAACAATTAAATTCTCCAAATATCTGGAAGTTAAATAATGATTTCTTAAAAAATGCTGAATTTTGTGAACAGGTAAAGTCTCTTATCCCAGAGGTTGAAAAGCTAGACATGAGTGATATCAGTAAATGGGAATGGTTTAAATTCAAAACCAGACAAATAGCAGTTGACACAGGTAAAAAAATATCATATACAAGGAAACGGAAGCAAAAGGATCTAATTGACAAAATCAATCAACTAACAAGTATTGTACAATTATCCTTAGACAACATTACTGAATTAAAGTTATTGCAGTCCCAATTAGATGACATGTACACAACAAAGGCAAATGGAGCTTATGTTCGATCAAGAGCTAGATGGATTGAAAAGGGTGAAAAAAGTTCAACTTACTTCTTCGGACTTGAAAAACAAAGACAAAGTAAAAAAAAAAATAAACTTCTAATAAATGGTATAACAATAGAAGATCAGAAACTAGTCCAAGATTAAATTAGTCTATTTTATAGTAACATATATAAAACAAAATTTAACAAATCAGATTGTGACTTTTTATTTGAAAAAATCGATGAAAACATTAAAAGATTGGATGTGGAAGACAAACACATACTCGAAGAAGAATTAACTATAATAGAAATTGAAACTGCTTTAAAACAAATGAAAAACGGCAAATCCCCAGGAATAGATGGGCTAACATCTGAATTCCTAAAACATTTTTGGGCAGATATTAAAAAGTTACTATATAAAGCTTTTCTGGAATGTATTAAGGAAGGATGTTTGTCCCCTACAATGAAAACAGGATTGATAACCTTATTACCAAAACCTCAAAAAGATTTGTTGATGCTAGACAACTGGAGACCAATAACCTTATTGTGTAATGATTATAAACTTCTTGCTTTAGTGTATGCAAATCGATTAAAGCATGTAATTGGAAAACTTATCGAAGAGTATCAATCAGCTTTTATAAAGGGAAGATATATTCATAATCATATTCGACTGATTCTAGATATGATGGACTACCAATCATTCATTCAATCAGATAGTCTTGTTTTATTCATAGATTTTTTCAAAGCTTTCGACACTGTGGAACATGATTTCATGTTTACGGTGCTCAAAAAATTCGGATTTGGAGAAGGGTTCTGCAAAATCATAAAAATGTTTTATAATGATATTTATAGTTACATCTCCCTCAACCCTGGAATGACACCAAAAATTAAGATTTCATGTGGTATTAGACAAGGTTGTCCAATTTCACCGAAATTATTTATTTTATGTACACAAATGCTAGCGTATCTAATCGTAAATCACCCTCAAATTAAAGGAATCAACATTTTCAATTACGAATATCGAATAAGCCAATTTGCAGATGACACAGTAATCTTTTTAAAAGATAAATCTCTAATTAGAAAAGCCCTAGATATAATATCAATTTTTTCCAAAGCTTCAGGATTATGTCTAAACCTGAAAAAATGTGAAATACTATGTCTTCATCCATGTGCTGAGACAAATATAGTCTCCATACCTGTCAAAACTGAACTAAAATACCTGGGATTAATAATGTCTAAAGATAAAAATAAAAGAGAACAACTAAACATTGAAGGGAAAATAGAGAATATGAAAAAATCTCTTAATCATTAGCTCATGAGAGATCTCTCTATTCTTGGTAGAATCTTACTAACAAAAGCAGAAGGTTTATCAAAATTAGTATATCCTTGTCAATCTCTTTATGCCCCCCTCAAATGATTAAAAAGGTAAATTCAATCATTTTTAATTTCATATGGAAAAATAAGACACACTACCTTAAAAAGTCTGTGATGGTTAAAGACTATAAACATGGTGGGCTGAAAGCTGCTGACTTTGAATCCATGATAGGTGTATTAAAGTTAAACTGGATTAAAGCTTATTTGACACAATCAAATTCCATATGGTTCCACATACCAAAATATATTTTTAAAAATGTTGGTGGATTAGAATTTTTGTTAAGGTGTGACTTTGAAATAACTAAACTTCCAATCAAACTGTCTGACTTCCATAAACAAATACTGCTCTACTGGAAAATGATGTTCACTCACAACTTCACACCTCATAGTTCCACCTTGTGGAATAATAGAACCATATTAATTAACAGAAAGACATTATTTAAACAAGAATGGTACGATAAAAATGTTCTATATGTTATGGACTTGATGGATAAAAATGGCAATCTGTTGCAGTTTAATTCCTTTGTCGATAAGTTTAATTTGAAATGCTCTTATAGAGAATTTAACCAAATCAGGAGCTATTCCACTTGCCTTAAAATTCATGATTAAAAATATCCTCACAAATTCAAATGTGACTGTTAAACTTCCTGAATTAAAAGTTGGTGAATTGAAATTTGGTGAAAGAAAATGTAATAACAAAATACTTGGAAGTGTGTTTAAAGAAAAACTATTCTATGATATCAAAAAGCCAACGAAAATAAAGATAACAGATAATCAAGTTACATTAACAAAGACTAGTTGTAGCTATCTTAAATGGCCAATTTTACCCAAGGTAAAAGAAATTCAGTTCAAAATAATAAATAATATTTATCCTGCTGCTGAAATCTTAAGGAAAAGATTCAATTTTGAAGTTAATCTGTGTGTTTTTTGTATGACAGAACACGAAACAATTGAACACCTTTTTTTCTCTTGTTCAGTCACAATGGGGTTTTGGAAGGATGTTTATCGATGGTTAAATATTGGAACCAATAACTCTTTGTTTAACAAATTTCAAGTGATGATATATATGGATGGTATGTCAAAAAAGGTATCTAAAATGGTGAACATTATTTTCATTATGGGAAAGTATCATATACACATAAATAAGTGGAATAACAGCAAGCCCAACATAAACTGTTTTAAGAACGAAATTAAAAATTATATAGCATCTCTAAAGGTGTTATCGGAAGAAAACCAGTCCATAAACGAGTTATATGAAACAATGGCAGAGTCTCTTGCTCTTTGAGTTTACAGTCCTATGTTCTTAAACACGCTTTAAGCATTAATGATGTTTTGTCAGCCCCTGTAATTATTTCTTATTTTATTTTTTATTTGTATTTTTATTTTTTCTTACTTGATATAATGTGAACTGTGTACTGTTTTAAATGCACATATTTTATTTTTTCCTCAAACGAGTTCTTGATGTAAATTTAAGTTCAAGTTTATTTGACATATTGTAAATTTTGGAAAAATTTAATAAAAAAATAAATAAAAAAAAAAAACCTACGGACATGACGACACGGAAGTACATGGGTTACGGATGTTACGTTTATCGACGTAAGAGAACGTGTTGCCGCGATTCTTCATCTTTGAATGTTTCACGCATGTATTTCATGTTCACATCTGTAGTTCACCGCTTGCTAGAATATTTGTGTACTTTTTCGGTATACTCATTTTGATCTGCCTTTCTTAATTCGGAGGGTTCGACGGCCATTTTTGGCCTTCGTCTCCATCTTTCCTTAAGTCCGCTTGGTTTAATTAGCGGGCTTTTACCACAACGTACTAACGGAGCTTTCTGTTGACCACTCGGGCGGGTAAAATCTTTTCGGTATCAAGGTGGCCATGGTTGTTTTGAAACACCTTCCAACACCCACCGAGGGAGTGCGGCACGAGCAAGCCGACACCACGGCGGTGCTGGACGGCCAGCGGCTCGGTCGGGGAACGTTGTTCGTCGCTGAAACGTAAGTGACGTCTTTGACACAAGAGCTATGTTGAGTTTTTATTTTCATGATTGTTCTTTTAGTGTCTGTTGCTATTATAATTCATGAAAATATTGTAGATCATATGTCCGGATACTGAGCCGTTCGAGTTTTTTCACAATAAAATAAGGACTATTTGTTAAGGAACAGGATACTTTTAGAACCGTGTTTTAGCTTTTCTATCGAAATATTAAAACTTAAATCTACACCTATTCTAGTATGAAGGAGTTACGACTTGCGTTATTGCTTGGTTCTTTATTCACTTGTAATGCCCCGGCTGCTGTGAGGACGTAGGCCGTAGGCCAACACAAAAGGACTGTCGTTTAATCAAACCTCGCGCCACGAAGGTAATTTCTTTTGATTGTCTCGTGTAGAACTCACTCCAACCGCAGAAGAGACCGTCAACAGATTGTCATAGCAACCAAAGAGTGACAGGCTATTGTCGCATTCACAGACACTCGGTTATTTTAGCAGTAGGCACATGAAATACGAATTGTTTAACTTAATTAACAAACATACCACGCCAGTAGGTCAGTACAAAAGGATTTCTCTGAAACCTGGCTCAAAAATAAGAGTTAAATCTGCCTTTTCTTCTTTCTATTGTCGCACGCATTTATCTAGTCATAAGTAGTACGTATCTGATTGATCTTTACCCATCTTCCCTTCCTTATGACACTCATCACAATTACAAGAACTTGGCCAAAAATGTATGCAGTTCTGGAAGGAAAGGAAATATTGCGAGTTTGCATAAGCTTGAAACCAAAGCATAGTGGAAAGAGAGCTAATGGTTCCAGTGTCCGAAGATATATATATACATTTTTTTTTTACCAAGGTATTAAGGTAAATTGTAGCACATTACACAACATATCACACAGTTCTATTGCCACATCTGTATTTACAATCTCCATATCATGGAGCCTGGCACAAACTATATGGTATTCCATGTAGCAGACATTCACACTTTGCATGTTCGCATTGGATTATACAGTTTATTATAGTATATGACATGTTTCCCTCACACTCCCCAAATACTACTGTAGTTTGAACACTATAAGTCATTCCTTTTCTTTTGAGGCGAGGGTTGATGTTGATGCTCTCTTGCAGGCGCCTGTCCTGGTTTGACGGCTCCGGCCTGGGTTTTGCTCTTGAGTACCCCACCATTGGTCTGCACGCCATCTCCAGAGACATCAGCGCTTACCCACAGGAGCACCTCTATGTCATGGTCAACGGCAAACTCAGCGGTGAGGACTGTTAAGTCAGACATGTTGGTGTCATTCCCTTTTTGTTGCTTTTTGCCGGTAGTAGAAGTGTCGGCACTAAAACACAGCAACTCCCTCAGTTGTTGTGTCCTTCCAATTAGTACTGAACACTATTCCAGCAGCACCTTTTATTCTGCACTGCTCACCGACTTAAGGCCAATGTTCTGAAATGAGAGTCACGTGAGAACCCACGTGAGTTAATGCCCTGCTCAGAGGCCCCCACGTTTGTTCCAGACTTGGTGGTAGGGGAAAACGGAGTACCTGGAGGAAACCTACGCAGACATGGGGAGAACATGCAAACTCCACACAGATGGGAATTGATCCCAGGACCTTCTTGCTGTGAGGCAGGAGTGCTAACCTTTCTGCTGTGTACAGGTGCTGGTCGTATAATTAGAATATTATCAAAAAGTTGCTTTGTTTCACTAATTCCATTCAAAAAGTGAAACTTGTATATTATATTCATTCATTACACCCAGACTGATAACTTAAATGTTTTATTTTAATTTTGATGATTTTAACTGCCAACTAAGGAAAATCCCTAATTCAGTATCTCAGAAAATGACAATATTACTTATGACCAATGCAAAGAAAGGATTTTTAGAAATCTTGGCCAACTGAAAAGTATGAACATGAAAAGAATGAACATGTACAGCACTCAATACTTAGGGCTCCTTTTTGAATTACTACAGCAGCGTGGTATGGAGTCAATCAGTCTGTGCCACCGCTCAGGTGTTCTGAGAGCCCACAATAGTGGCCTTCAGCTCTTCTGCATTGTTGGGTCAGGCGAGTTTGCTGGCTGAGCAGGAAGTGCTCTAAAACGTCCTGGTATACAGCTGCATTGACCTTGGACCTCAGAAAACACGGTGGACCTACACCAGCAGATGACATGGCACCTCAAACCATCACTGACTGGAAACTTTACACTGGACCTTAAGCAATGTGGATTGTGTCTCCCCCCTCTTCCTCCAGACCCTGATTTCCAAAGGAAATGCAAAATTTCCTTTCATCAGAGAATATAACTTTGGACCAATCTGCAGCCGTCCAGTCCTGTTTGTCTCTAGCCCAGGTGAGACGCTTCTGACGCTGTCTGTTGTTGAAGAGTGGCCCGACACAAGGAATGCAACAGCTGAACCTTGTCTCTGCTGCTGCGTTTTTTGGCTGCCGCTGATCTGCTCTTTAAACTTTCTTTTCAAGAAATATGTTTGTGGATACTGCATTTGAGGTCTACGAGTAGGCTGTGTATTTTACTCTATCACCCAGTTGACACATACAGACCATCATCTGTTTGTGTACATGAGTTACTGCCCCCCCTCACCCCTCACTCTACTGTCGTCCTTGTGCACAGCCTCATCACCTCCCGCCTGGATTACTGCAACTCCCTTCTGTTTGATCTCCCTCAAAAAACCTTTCAAAAACTTCAACTGGTCCAGAACTCAGCCGCCCGCATCATCCCCCCCCCCCTCCACCAATCACATCACGTCCTGCAACAGCTCCACTGGCTCCATCAAATACTGCATCAACTATAAAATACTGCTCCTCACATTTAAAGCTCCTCCACATCTCCACCCTCCCTCCTCCTCCTCTCTACGGCTCTCAGTCCCTCCTGCCCGTCTTGTCTCCATGACGAGTAGAGCCTTCAGCCGCTCTGCTCCCCAGCTTTGGAACTCTCTCTCCTCTGACCTCTGACCTCTGCAACACAGACACACTGCCACATTTCATTTCCAAACTCCAAACACATGTGTTCAGACTGGCCTACTCACTCCCTTCATAACTGACTGTCCTGTCATTAATATATGTAACTGTTGTTTTTAAATGATGTGCCATTGTGTTTTTACTAATGTTTTTACTATTGTTGTAAGGCGACCTTGAGTGTCCAGAAAGGCTCGTTTATGAATAAAATAGGGGTGTGCCGGTTTCAGAATTGGTGATGACGGTTATGACGTGAGTCAAATGTGACGGTTGATAACATAACCGTCGGGGGCGGCGGGGGGGGGGCGTGGGGGTATTAGTTTGAATAAACGAGCAGACACTGATTAGATACTTGCTCTACGTTTATTTAAAATTAACAGCAAGACAACTAGCAGTGAATGTGCTTATTAAATGAATCACACACAGTGAACAAATCCTTAACAAAGGAGAAAAACAAAAAAACTTCGCAATGAACGTGCTTTGTTTTAAATAAATCACACACAGTAAACAAAACCAAGTTCCGTGACAGGAACACCAACATGTTCCCTGCAGTGCTAAAAACTCGCTCTGATGCTGTGCTTGTAGCACCAACACACATGTATTTACGTGCCAATTTTGCTAAGAGCGGATAGCGTGTTTCATTGTCTCGCCACCATGCTAGTGGATCTGCCGTAGACTCAATTGGTTGTTCTTGGAGATAGCGGGTTAACGCCGTGTCAGTGCGCGCTCTGATCGGTAAAGGGGCAGATATTTCAGACCTCCGTTTATTAAGGAGATCTCCAAGAGACCTCTCCCTCATCTCCAGCAGCAGCAGCCTCCGAAGCACCGCTAACTCCGCCCCCGTTTCCCTCGTCAGCTGATACAATTTCCCCCCGGAGTGAATCTTTTTTTTCCCCCAATCCATTCCCCCCATTGCCTCTGTATCGTGGGTCAAGGAAAGATGACTTTGCCAAAAGCTCCTGAGTGGCTGGCACTGTATTTGTGCTAATGTATGAGGCATAGGCCTACGCTGAGTTTCATTTACGATGAGATGCGCTCTAGTTCACAGTGCAGTGCAAGTGAGCGGCGCTGGCGCTTCCATGTCACGATTATTGTCTGCTATATTTGCTTTTTATTTATTAAAATACATGCAATTGGTTAATGAAACATTTATTAAAATTAAGATAACATTTGTACAAAACAGAATTCGTTTTTAAGAAAGGTTTTCTACAAAGCAAAATTTAATGAAGTGGTAAATATAAAAAATATTTTAATGACACGGTTTTGGCGGTTATAGAGTTCTAATGACGGTGTTCAACTATAACCGCCAATCACACGGTTATATAATAACCGTCACACCCCTAGAATAAAATGTATTATTATTATTATGTCTTGCATACGTCTGTGTGTAGTGGCGCCTGAAGCACTGACTCCAGCTGCAGTCCACTCTTTCTGAATCTCCCTCACATTTTTAAATGGGTTTTGTTTCACAATCCTCTCCAGAGTGATGTTATCCTTATTGCTTGTACACTTTTTCTACCACAGCTTTTCCTTCCCTTCACCTCTCTATAAATGTGCTTGGACACAGAGCTCTGTGAACAGCCAGCTTCTTTGACCTTTGACCTGAAATGACCCTTTGTGTCTTGCCCTCCTTGTGCAAGGGGTCAATGGTCGTCTTTTGGACAACTGTCAAGTCAGCAGTCTTCCCCATGATTGTGACAGAACTAGACTGAGAGAGCAGGTGTTTTGAGTTAATCAGCTGATTAGAGTGTGGCACCAGGTCTCTTCAATATTGAACCTATTCACAATATTCCAATTTTCTGAGATACTGATTTTTGGGATTTTCCTTAGATGTCAGTTATAATCATTAACATAAACATTTGAAATACATCAGTCTGTGTGTAATGAATGAATGAATGAATATAATATACAAATTTCACTTTTTGAATGGAATCAGTGAAAGAAATCAACTTTTTTGATATTGTAATTATATGACCAACACCTGTATTTCCCCTGACACGGTGTGATGTTCAGAACCATTCTTGGCCCCCGGACACACCTACAGACACCTCCAGCACAGGCCTGCCGGCAGAACTAATCCTTCTTCTCTTTTTCCTGCAGAAGAAAACGAAGCAGAAATGGCAGATAAGGCAGCAGATGAAGAGGACGATGGTAGCAGTGGAGACGAGGAAGGAGCTATTACAGAGATCAGATTTGTGCCCAGTGACAAGGCTGCATGTGAGTGTGCACCAAGGTTATAGTCGTCAACAGAAACAAAATAAGAAAAAAACTAGGGGAGAAAAATGAGGCATTAAAACAATTTACAATAACTAAATAAAACTGTATTGTCTGTAAATGTCCTTAGTTTTTGTCTTTGTCAATGCCTTTCATTGAGCAAAGACAGTATAGCTTCTAGAGTAGGAACCCTGAAATTCCAACATTCCATGTCAAATTGATCACACAACATAGTCGGTGCCCTTACCTGGCATCATGGCGGTATCAGATTAAAAACTAGAGCCTTGCAGTGAAAGTTGGTAAAATTTGTAACTGATTTTATTAAAGGGAAAAATCCTACAAATTTTGAAAGTATATTTAAGAAGCGCGCACAAGGTGGCTAACCTAGCTTACCTTAACAAGGTTATGGAGAACGCCAAGCCCCCCTTCGCCAAAACAGAGCCAGGCAGACAACCCTAGGTCAGAGGGTTAGGGTTAGTCAACAAACAAACAAACAAACAAACACAAAAACAGCTGATTTATTCATGCAAAGGACTTTTTGGAGCAGTATCTTTCAACTGTCTGGCTCTCAGTGTACTACCAGGTACATGTGTACTTGATGTGTCCAAAATATTCAATATTATATCAATAAAATATTAATTAATATTTATATTAATGTAAAGTACAACATTATGCAGTATTGATTTGCCATTGAGCTGCAGCACATGTATCTTATGCTGGACAATCCAAATCATCGAGTAGCCTAGTTAAAAGTCAGATGGTTCATCTAAATAAACCTCTTGTTTTTTTTTTTTTTTTTATTAATTTTTTTGTTTCATTCTTTTCTTAGATTGAGCTCCCTGACACTCGTGGCTCTAAAGCAATGTCATGTGTGGCTCACAAAGGGCTGACCATTTGAACATGCTGTTCATACAATGCCTATAAAAGGTATATATTGCACGTTGCTGTGATCATTTATCTAATGCCTTGGTCATTAAGGCAAGGCAATTTTATTTATATAGCACAATTCATACACTGGGTAACTCAAAGTGCTTTACAGGAATAAAAGACAATTTACAAGATTTATATTAAGAAAATTAAGAAAAATTAAAAACATTTTAAAAGAGTGCAGATAAAAGAAAAAACTAACACTTTAGGTTGTAGTGTAGGCGGAGCTAAAGCGGAAGGTTTTTAACCTCCCCTTGAACATTGTTAAAGTTAAGGCTGTTCCAGGTTTTTGCTGAAACTTAAACGCTGCTTCACCCTGTTTAGTTCTAACTCTGGGCACAAGCAGAAGGCCTGTCCCAGATGTTCTCAGAGTCCGAGGAGGTTCATAAGTAACTAGCATGTCAGAGATATATTCTTGTGCTAAACCATTTAGAGACTTGTAAACCAGCAGTGCTGTTTTAAAGTCTATTCTCTGAGCAACAGGAAGCCAGTGCAGAGATTTTAAAACTGGCGTAATGTAGTTGTACTTCCTGGTTTTGGTGAGAACCCGAGCAGCCATTAAGTGAATCTTTCACAACGTTAACCCAACAGATTTAATTATTGGGTGAAGCCTATAGCTCTGAGTTTTAAGGCACGCAGTTGAACATGCCGTGAACGTTTGGCTCGGTTGGCTGTTCTTCTCCTTCCTTGTCAAACTACACAGCCTATTTCAGACGGATACTTGGGACTTTACCTTTACTAATATAAATAAATATTATCAGACCTACGCCTGTAAATGTAGGCTACCTTAGTTCAGGGGCTTGGCGCGCGGTGGAGGATGCCTTTTGTCCGGCCGGGCATCATACGCACCATGGTGGGAGAGTTATAACTGCTGGAGAGTTTAGGACTGACCGTGGACTGAGAATCAGAACACTTTCAAAACACAAGGCAAACAAAGTCAAATCAAAAGTGGATAATACTCCTCCTTCTCACCAGGTGCACGTGAGCTCTCAGCAGAACGGACTTTAGTGTCACACAGTGTCACTGTGGCCACACTCTGTCTCTTTGTGCATTAGCCTACAGCTGGATGTTGCTCATCTATAAATTCTTCATCCTTAATTTCATCAGTTAATTGCTGATTGTTAAGGTCCGCCGTACTCGACAGACCCTACTCCTAAAGTTTACGCAGCACCACGTCTTTATAAAGTGTAACGCAGCAGCAGCCAAACCCCAGGATCTTGGGCCCTGCTGGATTTATAGAAACAGCAGTGCCCTACATTAGTAGAACATTTGTTCACTAGTAGCAAATTACATTACAACAATAGTACATTTTCTTAAGGCCCAGAGGTGAAGCTCATTTATAACCTGAACACTAAAATTACTATGATGGGGAAACTGTGCCACTGCTTTGGATAAAAAGATAACATTCCTGTTGTAATACCGAGTTCTTGTCAAAAGCTGATTCAGTGGAACTGAAGCCACAGAAGAAAGCGTTCCCTTTGATCCCAGATAGAATCTGTGGGGGATGGCCTATAAACTTTACTAACTTTACTAACATTTAGACGTCTATACTTAAGGTTTGTGTCAAAGGTAAAATAATTACATACAATCTCAAGCTGTTTTAGTTTTCTTTAAAACATAAAAGTGTTTTAGGCTGATTTCTGTTACACAGTGTGCTCTTATGTTCCCATCAGACTAAAGCACTAAACTAGAGTTATATTCCACTCTTAATGAGGCTACAGCCTTTGCTTCTGAAAATATAAATTATGTGAGACTTTACTCAGTGACAACATGCTCCTATCAATAGTCCTTAAATTAACATGTTTACGGTAGGCTATTTATTCCTCAGTAAGCCTAAATCAGATCTGTAGAAACTACCGCAAAGATCAGACTTGTTTTCTAAGGGCTATAGGCTGGAAAAAGCAACTATAATGAATATAACTAAAGAGAAACAGACAGAACAGACTCCAGTGAGTCCTGTCTGTGTTCTGCTCACTCTGCTGCTCAGAGAGCTGCTACTTTTAGATGCTCACAAATTAAAAACAGCACTATTCAAACATGAACGGAAACGAGCTGGTGCTGAGAACTCTAGCTGGGCTCTTGGCCCCGCTCCCCACACCGAGTCCGTTGTCTGAGTTGTGTTTCTGGTCAACTCGACACCCTAAAAGTCATAAGCTTTGGTCACACCTCACACAGGAGGGGGCACTTCCTGTCCCAGTATCAGTACTTTTCCACTGTGTGTCCAGTCAGCGGTGACCAACTGGGTCTCACTGGTTTCAACAGATGAGGTATTTAGTGTCCTAATCTAAGGTGCAGTGTAGCATACAAATAACACAGAAAAGTTATGAGTGCTTCTTATTATAAAACACTCACAACTCTTAAATATTAAAACACCGTGCTTTATGCTTTCATAAACATGCATTATGAAGTTCTCTCACTTCTAGAGATGAATTTCTGTCTCCATTGAAGTTGTTGGCTCAACAAACGCTTGATTTGTTAGGGACCAGCAGGCCACGGGGCCCTAAGCAGCCGCTTACTTTGCTCATAGGCCAAACACTGTCTCACTGTCCGCTGGCTCAGCCCTGAAAGCTCAAGCTGGAGTGTGTTCTAATACTTCCATCACAGAGCGTAATAATGCATAGTCGGGGAGCCCTCTATTACAGTAGGCCAGGGGTTCCCAAACTTTTCAGACCGCGACCCCCAATATTAGACTGCTGACGATCGCGATCCCATTTTTTTCTTTTTTTTTTTTTAAAAGAAAGAAAGACAGTTTTTACAGTTTTAGAAATGTTTGTGTACTATTCATTCTTAACATGAAGACTTGTTTTGGTGATTTTATTATACTATGCTTTTTGCCCAAAATGGACTTTAATCGATAAAAATAATGACTAAATAACAAATCTCTCGCTCTCTCTGGTTTATGCATCAACCACCACAATCGCTCACATTATCACCTGTCTAAGTTTTATTCTGTTAGCATTTGTAGCTGAAAGACTAATCGGATCACACTGAGCATGAACAAGAAGCTGTAACCTTTACTCTGAAGCAGCTTAGGTGCTCTGACGCTGGTCAGAGGAGACCCAGGCTACTGGAGACACCGAGCATAGATGCTAATCCATTCCTATCATGTCACAGTCACAACCAGGACAGAAGCGCTTTTCTTGACAACATAGCACATTTGCAAAGCATGTAGCCTACCAGCAAATAAAACCCAGATCCACGTAAATGAAAGGCAATTAAACAACAAATCGGTAGCACTCACCACATTGACACGTAATCTTCCTTTTGTGACTAGGCTCACTGTCCCACTCACTGTCTTATTATACTGTAAAAATCCATCTTCTGTTGTCCCTTGGCTGATTGCAATTTAGTCTCTTCTTATAATAGTATCAGTCGTCATATAAAATCCTCACAGACTTCATCACTGTCTTCTTACATCCACAGCTATCATCATAATGAATTTCTACCAAACAAACTCACTAGTGAGCGCTAACTACATTTACCACCATGTCCTTTTTAAAAAGTTTAGCCCCTGTCATTGTAAAGCCTACATTCACTAGGCTACTGTACGTGCTCTGTTGGCCAAAATCCAGTCCTCTGCGCTAAGTTGTACACATCTGTCAAATTTTATTTTTTTCAAATGGACAGTGCATGTTAATGAACAAACATGAGACACATAAATGTAAACAAGATTGTAGCCTTAGGCTAATTTCCATCCGTTGTCCCAACATTCTCTCATACGGCAGTGCTGTGTCACTGGAGGCAAGGAGAAACCTTCCGGTTATAGGTCAATCGCTCTACCACTGAGCCACTGCGCC
Source organism: Perccottus glenii (assembly GCA_024416835.2). Taxonomy (NCBI): domain Eukaryota; kingdom Metazoa; phylum Chordata; class Actinopteri; order Gobiiformes; family Odontobutidae; genus Perccottus; species Perccottus glenii. The sequence continues at coordinate 35,525,973 of CM044550.2, read as the reverse complement.
CCCGCATCCAAATCAGGTGAACGCTGTAGGACTTAAAACAGTTTGTATTTGTGCCTCCCACTTTTTAAAGGGACCAAAAGTAATGGGACAGATTAACAATCATAAATCAAACTTTCTTTAACACTTGGTTACAAATCATTTGCAGTCAATTACAGCCTGAAGTCTGGAACACATAGACATCACCAGACGCTGGGTTTCATCCCTGGTGATGATCTGCCAGGCCTCTACTGCAACTGTCTTCAGTTCCTGCTTGTTCTTGGGACATTTTCCCTTCAGTCTTGTCTTCAGCAAAAGAAATACATGCTCAATCAGATTCAGGTCAGGTGATTGACTTGGACATTGCATAACATTCCACTTCTTTCCCTTAAAAAAACTCTTTGGTTGCTTTCGCAGTATGCTTCGTTTTCCATCTGCACTGTGAAGCGCCTTCCAATGAGTTCTGAAGCATTTGGCTGAATTTGGGAAGATAATATTGCCTGAAACACTTCAGAATTCATCCTGTTGCTTTTGTCAGCAGTCACATCATCAATAAATACAAGAGAACTAGTTCCATTGGCAGACATACATGCCCACGCCATGACACTACCACCACATGCTTCACTGATGATGTGCTATGCTTTGGATCATGAGCAGTTCCTTTCCTTCTCCAGACTCTTCTCTTCCCATCACTCTGGTACAAGTTGATCTTGGTCTCATCGGTCCATAGGATGTTGTTCCAGAACTGTCAAGGCTTTTTTAGATGTTGTTTGGCAAACTCTAATCTGGCCTTCCTGTTTTTGAGGCTCACCAATGGTTTACATCTTGTGGTGAACCCTCTGTATTCACTCTGGTCAAGTCTTCTCTTGAGTGTTGACTTTGACACTCATACACTTACCTCCTGGAGAGTGTTCTTGATCTGGACAACTGTTGTGAAGGGTGTTTTCTTCACCAGGGAAAGAATCCTTCGGTCATCCACCACAGTTGTTTTCTGTGGTCTTCCGGGTCTTTTGGTGTTGCTGAGCTCACCGGTGCGTTCTTTCTTTTTAACGATGTTCCAAACAGTTGATTTGGCCACACCCAAAGTTCTTGCTATCTCTCTGATGGGTTTGTTTTTTCAGCCTAATGATGGCTTGCTTCACTGATAGTGACTGCTCTTTGGATCTCATATTGAGAGTTGACAGCAACAGTTTCCAAATGCATATAGCACACTTGAAATGAACTCTAAACCTCTGAACATGGGAATAACACACACCTGGCCATGGAACAGCTAAGCAGCCAACTGTCCCATTACTTTTGGTCCCTTTAAAAAGTGGGAGGCACAAATACAAACTGTTGTAATTCCTACACCGTTCACCGGATTTAGATGTAAATACCTCAAATTAAAGCTAAAAGTCTGCAGCTAAAGCACATCTTGTTTGTTTTACAAACACCACAAATCCATTGTGGTGGTGTATAGAGCCAAAAAGATTAGAATTGTGTCCATGTCCCAATATTTATAGACCCGACTGTACGCATCCTATCCATTTTCACTTATTTCTTAATCCCCCCCAACACTACATTTCTGTTTTTATTACATATACTTATCACATTTATGTTCTGTTTATGCATACGTTCTGTAACACACCACTTGGAGCCGGACATATGTCTCTTAGGTAGAGTTAAGCACATTTGTTTTGTTTAATGCTGTGGCTGTTTAATTGTGCATCATACAATCCTATATGATGACGTCCTTTGAGCCGCCTGTATGTTCAAATCGTTGTCAAAAATGTAACTGTTATTATCTGGCAAAATAACAGTTAATTCTGTTTGTGTTTAGTGGAGCCCATGTTCTCAGCTATGTGCGAGTGCCAGGCTCTGCACCCTGACCCTGAGGACCAAGACTCTGATGACAACTTTGAGGGAGAGGAGTATGACGTGGAGGAGGCCGGTGAGGAACATACTGCTACAGCTTTTACCCTTCTCTCACATACTGTGTCTCAATTGTTTTATGACTTCAGAGCACTAGTCAGTACAATTTCCAAATCCCAGAGGTAGTGGTTCATTCTTTGTCCCACTGTGTCCTCAGAGCGGGGACACGGCGACATCCCCTCCTTCTACACCTGTGACGAAGGACTGTCGGCGCTCACGCAGGAGGGCCAAGCCACACTTGAAAGACTGGAGGGAATGTTAGCGCAGTCGGTGTCCCCTCAGTACAACATGGCTGGGGTCCGCACTGAAGAGTCCAGAGCTGACTTTGAAGGTCTGATTCTTCCACACAAAGCACTGTTCTTCACAGTTTCTCTTCAGAACAAAGACAAACATCCATGATACAAGCAGCAGGTGGTTTCAGTTACACTGAATATAATATGAACCAATGAAGAGACAGACCTTCAGACCGCTTCTTTCTTGACTACACTTAATTTAATGTACTTGTAGGCCCTTCACAGCTTCATATAGTGGAACATATTGGTTGACCTACATCTCTCCTTTTGAAATCATATTTATAAAGATGGAGCATACAGTTGTGTCCGATGCTGCACTCGCTCTAACAGTTCATACTAGAATCCAACACAAAAAGAACTACAATTAAAGCCGCAAGCGGCGATAAAGGCCCTCGCCTCCCTTGAGACCGCGGGGACACATATATTCGGAGGATTGCATGTCGTGCTTTAAAGCAAATTTGGAGCTATTTAGATGAAAACCCTTTAGCACAAAGTGTACGATTTAGGTGGTCATGTATTCCACCCAACATAGTCGATTTTCTGTTGGGTTTACGGTATGGCTGTAATAAACTTTTCTGTTTGCCCTAAGGTGTCCTATGGATGTACCAAGTTTTGTATTTCTACATTGGAAAAATTTACTTTCATTTTCCATAGAACCAATGTATTTTGACTTTTCTAGGGTCGCCACTGAGTCATTTTTCATATTTTTTTCGGGACTTCAAATACATAAATTTTTGCCGGGCTTGAAGTCTGGGACCAATAAAAATGACTTTTAGTTGCACGTTTACTGGGTCAAATTGAAAATCATTTTTCAGAAAAAATATGATAAAAAAATATATACCGAATTATAATAAAAAAAAATATAACTCGAGCAAAAAAGTCTAGAAAAACGCTTGTCTATTTTACATACATGTGTTTAGCTCATTTTGCCCAAGTTTGGTGTCTGTGGAATGAAGCAGCTTTTTCTGTGTACTTTTAAAAAGAGGTGTATTTTAAGTCGGTTCACATTTTCAATTCAAAATGGCCGCCTTCCCGTGTGTGATAGGGTGTGGTCCCCATTGGCTTTTTTGTTCAAAAGCCCATGCTGGATGTGTGTACCAAGTTTCATTTGCCTACGACAAACTAAAATTTTCACTTCCCATTGACTTTTTCCAAATATTTGGGACGTTGCTATGGCAACACATTTATAGATAGGGGGTGGTTATCATTGGCTTTTATGCTCGTCATGACATAAGAGATGTGTGTACCAAATTTCATGTCTCTATGACAAACTAAATTCTTGGGTCCCATTATAAGTTTGTAGGGGGCGCTGGAGAGCCATTTCTAAAGATAACCCTTTTATTTGCATATCTTTGTGTTCAGGTCATGAATGTGCACAAACGCCTTTTTGGGTCCAACTCGATCCGAGAAGGCGTTTGAGAGTTAAGAGACGTTTTATTTTCACAAAAATGGCCACCTCGTTACAGGCTTGCCACACCCATACCCGATAAGATATCAACAACAAAGTCACAACTTTGGTTGGCACACGTGTCTAGATGATACTCACCAAATTTGGGGCCATTTAGATTAAAACACAATGATTTGCATCTTTCTGCAAGTAAGGGGTGCGATTTTAGTGGTATGCGTTTCACCCCACATGGCGGACTTCCTGTTGAGTTTAGGTGTGACTGTTATTGACTTTTCTGTTTGCCTGAGGTGTCCTATGGATGTACCAAGTTTCATTTTTCTACGTTGGAAAAAGTTACTTTCACTTTCCATAGGCCCAATGTATTTTGATTTTGTAGGGTCGCCACTGAGTCATTTCTTGTATTTTTTTCGGGACTTCAAATACATACCATTTTCACGAGCTTGAAGTCTGGGACCAATAAAAATGACTTTTACTTGTTGGTTTACTGGGTCAAATTGAGGATCATTTTGCAGAAAAATTATAATAAAAATATATACCGAATTATAATAAAAAAATATAACTCGAGCAAAAAGTCTAGAAAAACGCTTGTCTATTTTACATACATGTGTTTAGCCTCATTTTGCCCAAGTTTGGTGTCTGTGGAATGAAGCAGCTATTGTTCGTGTTTTTAAAAAAGAGGTGTATTTTAAGTCGGTCTACATTTTCAATTCAAATGGCCGCCTTCCCGTGTGTGATAGGGTGTGGTCCCCATTGGCTTTTGTTCATAAGCCCATGCTGGATGTGTGTACCAAGTTTCATTTGCCTACGACAAAACTAAAATTTTCACTTCCCATTGACTTTTTCCAAATATTTGGAACGTTGCTATGGCAACACATTTATAGATAGGGGGTGGTTGTCATTGGCTTTTATGCTCGTCATGACATAAGAGATGTGTGTACCAAATTTCATGTCTCTATTACAAACTAAATTCTTGGGTCCCATTATAAGTTTGTAGGGGGCGCTGGAGAGCCATTTCTAAAGATTACCC
>CM044550.2:35488858-35511358 GCA_024416835.2 Perccottus glenii | reverse complement strand
TCAGTGAACGCTCCCACACACCAGCACGGTCACACATTGGACTTGATCATTTCTCATGGACATTATAGTTACCTGATGTAACTACAGTTCTACGAGTGTGTGCGTAGCCCACCTACGGGCTTCGCTAGTGGTTACCTCTCTCTGGCGCGAGCCAGACTTCTGAGAAAGATCAAAGCATTCACCGCGCCAATCATGCCAGTGTACTGGCACAGCCTCAGGGGCTATATAAACCCCCTTGCCCAACGCTCTCCCTTCTTCGAACCAGCTCAAAAGAGGGAAGAAGTCCAGCTGGGCCTGAGAGTAGGTGGGCTACGCACACACTCGTAGAACTGTAGTTACATCAGGTAACTATAATTTCTACTTCGTGTGTGCTCCGCCCACCTACGGGCTTCGCTAGTGGTTACCTACCAAGGCGAAGGCCGTAGGGGATAAATGTACTCCCAGCTGGACCGGTTCACAACGATTGGCGCGGGAACAAACAACGTCAGGAGCAACGCCAGCCCGCCTCTCCCAAGAGCAGCCAAGCGTGCCCCACTATAGGTCACGGCGTCAAAACAGCCTCTCCCAAGAGCATCTGTCGCCGTCCTATGTGAGCCTAATCAAGCTGTGCCCAGGACCGCCTCTCCCAAGAGCATCCTGGCACCCTGTTCAAACTTCCAACTTCAGTGTCCGTGGTCGGGGGATGGACCGCCTCTCCCAAGAGCATCCATCCTGCCCGCCGAGCCCGTGATCGCCTCTCCCAAGAGCACACGGGCCCTCATACGGCTGCACAGACAAATACATCCAAAAGGAACCGCCAAGCTGGTATAAGTGTTCTCAGCCGCAATAACAGTAACACCTGCAGAGTGCGCCCGCCTAGGTGACGAGGTTCTGGCCTCTATTCAACCCTGAATGAGCAGTACTCTGTCCGTATGCTGCACGCGCTTCCTGGCGAGAGGGAGCAAGGATGAGCCAATCGTTGATGTAAGTCAGGATCCTGAGACCCTGACGACGAAGCGCTCCAGTGCTGCCTCCACGCATTTGGAAAGGTGCATGGGGCGAGGGGAGCCTGAGCGGGAGACGGTAGAACTGGAAAACACCGCCTCCCGATGGCTTAACCTGAGAAATTCCTGTGCCCCGGCAGGATGGAGACGTGAAAATAAGCATCCATCAGGTCGATTGAGGTCATCCAATCTCGGCGACACTCTCCAGGAGGTAACTGGTAGTTAAACAGCGGAACCTCCTGGTGGTCACATACTGCAGGTCAGGATGCGCAGGTCCAGGATTATCCGGCACTCCGCTTTGTCTTGGGCCAGGGTGTGTGTCTGCCCACATTAGGATCTCTCCTGCCCGATGAAGGAGGGGTGACCTGGTTCCTCCCTGTCTGTTCAGGTAGGCCACCACTGTTGTGTTGTCTGACCTGATCATCCCGTGATCTCCCTTCAAGCTGGGGGCAGAAGCACCCTTTGTACCGCTACCATCTCCAGTACATTTATGTGGGCTAGCGTTGGCTCCCAGGCCCCGCCCACTGCGAGCCGGCATAAGGTCCCGCCCCATCCGGTGAGTGATGCGTCCGTGAACACCTCCACATAGTGTGGGACGCATCCCATGCGCACTCCCAGTTGGAGACGGTCCGGGGTGAGCCAGAATTCCAGATCCTGTCGAGCCCCCAAGGACAGTGAGACCCGGGTCTGTCTGTCCTTCGTGGGATGTAACCGGAGCCGAGCAAACCAGCGTTGGAGCCGTCTCATATGAAGGAGCCCCAAGCGTACCACCGGGTGAGCTGCCGCCATCATGCCCAGTAGGCACCGTACCAGACAGGACGGTGCAGATGGAGCTACCACCAGCCTCTGAGCCAGACTCCTGAGCGCCACCTGTCTCTCCACGGAGAGCCGTGGCGCGCATGGTCTGTGCATCCAACTCCAGTCCCAGGTACGCCACCTGTTGTGCTGGCAACAACGAGCTCTTGGCCTGGTTCACCACGAACCCCAGCTTTGAGATGTGACGCAGTACTCTGTCCGTATGCTGCACGGCTTCCTGGCGAGAGGAGCAAGGATGAGCCAATCGTTGATGTAAGTCAGGATCCTGAGACCCTGACGACGGCTCCAGTGCCTGCCACGCATTTGGAAAAGGTGCATGGGGCGAGGGAGTAGCCGAACGGAGACGGTAGAACTGAAAACACCGCTCCCGATGGCGAACCTGAGAAATTTCCTGTGCCCGGTAGGATGGAGCGTGAAAATAAGCATCCATCAGGTCGATTGAGGTCATCCAATCCCCCGGGCGGACACTCTCCAGGAGGTGCCTGGTAGTTAAAATGCGGAACCTCCTGGTGGTCACATACTGCTCAGGATGCGCAGGTCCAGGATTGGTCTCACTCCCGCTTTTCTTTGGGACCAAGAAATAGGGGGAGTAAAACCCTCTCTCCGCCTCCCCTCGGTCCAGTTCCGAAACTGCACCGCAATGCAGGAGTGAAGAGACCTCCTCTTGGAGGGTCCTTGTCGCTGCCTGGGTTGTGAGCTGTGTGCGAAGGACACCGCGGAAGGGAGGGGGTCGACGGGCAAACTGCAGGGCATAGCCCCTCCTCAGCGTCCTGTCCAGCCAGGGCGAAGTGCGATAGAGGCGCGCACCATGTCCTGAACAGGAGGATGTATCGCCCACCGCCATCACAACCCCAACTGGAGGTTCGGGATGCGGGGGGCCCCCCCAGAAAGGGCTGCCCTACCCTCTTGGGAGGGGGCACTGCTGGGGTTCTGTGGGTGACTGGGGGTGGGTTGCTGTCTGAGCTAGAACCCCCTAGGTCCGGGGTGCTGGGGGGCAGGGCCCCCCCAGAATGAGTCGCCCCACTTTTACAGGTGGTGCACCCCTAGTAGCTGACTGTGTGGCCGGGGGTAGCGAGCCCTGGTCAGCATCCCGCCCTTGCAGCTCAACACTGGGCGCTGCCTGAATAACTGCGGGCAAGCCCACGGCCCCCAATATCTGCACACCGCCCCTGGCAGTTGCAGAGTGGAATCTGGGCCGTTTACCAGCAGCCTTAGAGTTACAGGAGAGCGCGGGAGCGCCTCTTAAGCCCTCCTTGGCAGCATGGAAGGCGCCTGTACTGCTGTAGGTGCGCCGGACCCACTTAAGCCAAGCACAATCCGTCTGCGTGGCGTAGTGGAAGGGGGCGGACCATAAAGAGCCGGAGGGGAAGACCCAGAAGCGTGCTCCTTTAATGAGAAGTAACGGGCCCTATGGCCTTTATTGATATGATTATCATTAAAGGACGACTTGTAGGAGCGGAGGAGCCAGCGCCCTATTACGCTTGAAAACCTCCTCTTCTCCCGGCATTTTCCGCCCTGCGCTATAAGAGGCGGGGACAGGATCAGCAGCGGCAACGGTGGGGCGTGCCCTAGCTCGCCACGGGAGTCGCGGACACCTGGTGCCGGTCTGCACGACGGCGCCAAATGTCGTGCCGCTGGCGTCTCGGCTGGAGATGAGGAGCAAGCTGTTGGGACGTTTTGGAGGCTGATTCTAGTCGGTCTACAAGAGACTGAATATCAGGACCAAACAGGGATGAGGTGGAGAGCGGCAGACCGAGGATGCGTCTCTGCTCCTGTTCCTTCAGGGAAGACAGGCCGAGCCACAGGTGTCTGGCGCCGAGCTGAGCTCGCGCCATGGTGCGGCCCCCATCCACGGCGAAAGCTTGGGACATCCTCAGAGAGCAGCCGCTGTGGTCTGAACCTCATCTATCTCCTCGGGCGTGAGGACCGATCGCTCATGTGTGAGCTTGTCCAAGGAGCCCGCCAGGAAAGCCATATTGCTAGCCAACGCCACCACCTGAGCGGCGTTAGCGTAGCAGCGATCCATCAGCGATGCCATTCGTCTTCCAGCCCACCACATTGCAATATCCAGATATCCTCAACAGGGCCCTTATCTCGCCGACCAGCGGCTCTGCCATTCTCGCTGGGCATAATGGGCAATGGGTGTCATCAGTGGGCAAAGAGTCGCCACGCGTGGCCGAGAACGAGTCTGTGACGCTAGCCCCAGTGTGAAGTCCGCCGGAGCAGTCTCAAGCTGCTGAGGCGGGAGCGGGTCTCCATCACGAGCCGCAGCGGAGGCAAATAGCTGCGGCAGATCATCCAGCGGGTACCGATGAGCTGGCTGGAGATCAGGGACGGATACTCCAGTATCGATGGATCCAGCGTCATCGTCACGAGCCTCCCCGTCCTCACTACTCGCTGCCCAATCCAGCTGAGGTGGGGTAGCGGCAGGGGACACCGCGATGGAATGCGGTGGCAGGTCGGTCGAGACGGGAAATAGGACCCATGAAAGCCGCGCGGCGCTCGGACTCCTCTCTGGAAAGGCCGAGGCAGGCGGAGCAGGCAGTCCGCTCCAGCTGATGACTCCATCCGAGGCAGGTGAAGCAGCAGTCGTGGCCATCCTCGGGCAGCAGCCAGCAGGAGCAGCAGGAGCGGCAGGAGCGGCGGTGCCCGACACCGGTAGGTGGCAAATCTCGGGCACAATCCATTCTTCTAATCAAGTGTAATCTTCGCTCTTTTAATATCTCAGAAGCGCTGAGAGAGAAGAAGGGAGAGCGTTGGGCAAGGGGGTTTATATAGCCCCTGAGGCTGTGCCAGTACACTGGCATGATTGGCGCGGTGAATGCTTTGATCTTTCTCAGAAGTCTGGCTCGCGCCAGAGAGAGGTAACCACTAGCGAAGCCCGTAGGTGGGCGGAGCACACACGAAGTAGAATCACTGTATTAATCTCAGAAATAAGTGACTTTTGCATTTCAGACCACCTTCCTGTTATGTTTGAATTCAAAGGCCCTGTCCCTGCAGCAAAATCCCTTACTCCAGCTGGTCACCGCCGCATCATCACTTCCACCACAGCTGGAGAATCTGCTGCTGCCTTTATGAACACCACTCTTTACTCTCAGGACGAAGTGGTCTTCCCACTCTGCACAGAAGTCTTCATCTCCTCCTTCAACTCCACATGCTCAGAGATTTTTAACATCATTGCTCCTTACAGGTGCAGAGCTGTCAGGACTCATCTAGAGCCTTGGCTTAATGACACCACCCGTGCCCTTAGACGGAGGTGCAGGCAGGCCGAGCGCAAGTGGAAAAAGGACAAGCTACATGTTTCACTGGGTATATTGAGAGACAGTCTTACTGAATATCAAAATGCAGTCAAAGCAGCTAAATGTCAGTATCTGTCTAATGTCATTTCCACCAGCTCTAATCGTCCTAGAGCTCTATTCAACACAATTCAGTCTGTTATAAATCCATCTAATAATGCTCTACAGCAGGCCTCAAAGTCAACCTGTAATGATTTCCTCCATTATTTTGTTGATAAAGTAGCCTCTGTTAAACAGAGCATTAAGAACATGTCTAACACTTTTGACTTGTGCTCTTCTCCTGTCCTCTCTGTGTTTAATGTGTTTGAGCCAGTGTCACTCTCTCTCCTCTCTGAGGTGGTCCAGGGGCTGAGACCGACCAACTGTCCTCTGGACATTATCCCATCTAAAATGCTTAAACAGGTTTTTAACACAGTGGGCCCATGCCTCCTCTCATTTATAAACAGCTGCCTGAGTTCAGGTTCTGTACCAACTGTATTCAAGCAGTGGTCAGGCCTCTGCTAAAAAAACACAACCTTGATCCTACTGTTCTGTCAAATTTTAGACCTGTGTCCCATTTACCTTTCCTATCCAAGGTTTTGGAAAAGATTGTTTTCTTACGGTTACAGTCTTTTCTGGAGAACAATCAGATTTTTGAAAAGTTCCAGTCTGGCTTTAGGACACGACACAGCACTGAGTCCGCTCTTCTAAAAGTACAAAATGTGCAGTGTACTTGTACAATTGTAATGACAATAAATTGAATCAAATCAAATCAAATGATTCCACAGACGGGAGCCTTTACATTAAACAAACTTTTTAATGTTGAAAAATACTTGGTTATAAATGTCAGTGACAGAGACAGTCTGAACTGAACTGATGTGTTAAATAAAGTTTATGATGCTTAATTATGAAAACTGTTTGACCTTCTGACAGGTCTGTTGATACAAATGTAGTCCACATTTGAGTTTTATTGAATCTATGAAACATGATTTGGTAAACTAAATGATTGAATGAATAAGATTGAATATGGTTTTTGAGAAGAAAAACTTAAAGTTTAAGTAATTGGGAAACAGAAATGAAGATGGTTCAAAATAAATAATCTTTTTTTTTTTTTTTTGGTACTTTTTTTTTTGGTAATCTGGTTTTGATGATTAAAAACATATCTATGTTAAAAAAGTTAAAACTGTTAAAACAATCTTAAAAGGTTTTATTTGAAAAATTAAAGTTAATGGGAAATAAGTAAATAAAAAGATAATTGTTAAAATCCTAAATTTGACCCAGTGAACATGCACGAAAAGTCATTTTTATTGGTTCCAGACTTCAAGCTCGCGAAAAATTTATGTATTACGAAAAAAAATTACGAAAAATGACTCAGTGGCGACCCCTACAAAATCAAAATACATTGGGCCTATGGAAAATGAAAGTAACTTTTTTCCAACGTAGAAAAATTTAAACTTGGTACATCCATAGGACACCTCAGGGCAAACAGAAAAGTCAATGACAGTCACACCCTAAACTCAACAGGAAGTCCATGTATGGGGTGAAAACCACACTAAAATCGCACTCCCTTGCGCAGAAAGATGCAAATCATTGTGTTTTAATCTAAATGGCCCCAAATTTGGTGAGTATCATCTAGACACGTGTGCCAACCAAACTTGTGACTTTGTTGTTGATATCTTATCGGGTATGGGTGTGGCAAGCCTGTAACGAGGTGGCCATTTTTGTGAAAATAAAACGCTCTCTTTCTCAAACGCCTTCTGGATCGAGTTGGACCCAAAAGGCGTTTGTGCACATTCATGACCTGAACACAAAAATATGTAAATAAAGGGTTATCTTTAGAAATGGCTCTCCAGCGCCCCTACAAACTTATAATGGGACCCAAGAATTTAGTTTGTCATAGAGACATAAAAATTTGGTACACACATCTCTTATGTCATGACGAGCATAAAAGCCAATGACAACCACCCCCTATCTATAAATGTGTTGCCATAGCAACGTCCCAAATATTTTGAAAAAGTCAATGGGAAGTGAAAATTTTAGTTTGTCGTAGGCAAATGAAACTTGGTACACACATCCAGCATGGGCTTATGAACAAAAAGCCAATGGGGACCACACCCTATCACACACGGAAGGCGGCCATTTTGAATTGAAAATTTGGTCCGACTTAGAATACACCTCTTTTTAAAAACAACAAAAAATAGCTGCTTCATTCCACAGACACCAAACTTGGGCAAATGAGTTAAACACATGTATGTAAAATAGACAAGTGTTTTTCTAGACTTTTGCTCGAGTTATATTTTTTTTATTATAATACGGTATATATTTTTTTATTATAATTTTTCTGCAAAATGATCCTCTAGATGTGAACCGACTTAAAATACACCTCTCTTTTAAAAAACAACAGAAAATAGCTGCTTCATTCCACAGACACCAAACTTGGGCAAAATGAGCTAAACACATGTGTCTAAAATAGACAGGCGCTTTTTCTTGTCGCTTTTGCTCGCTTATATTTTTTTATTATAATTTTTCTGCAAAATGATCCTCTATTTGAACCAGTAAACCAACAACTAAAAGTCATTTTTATTGGTCCCAGACTTCAAGCCCGGCGAAAAATTTATGTATTTGAAGTCCCGAAAAAAAATATGAAAAATGACTCAGTGGCGACCCCTAGAAAAGTCAAAATACATTGGTTCTATGGAAAATGAAAGTAAATTTTTCCAACGTAGAAATACAAAACTTGGTACATCCATAGGACACCTCAGGGCAAACAGAAAAGTTTATTACAGCCATATCGTAAACTCAACAGGAAATCTACTAGGTTGGGTGGAATGCGTGACCACCTAAATTGCACCCCTTGTGTCTAAAGGCTTTTCATCTAAACAGCTCCAAATTTGGTGAGTATCATCTAGACACGTGTGCCAAAAAAAGTTATCAATTTGTTTTTTGATACATTTGTGGCTGTGGTCGTAATGAGTCTGTGAAGAGGCAACTTTTGGGAAATAATTGCCATTTCCCAATTGCCAGGATCCTTCCTTTAGAGGAGGCCCCTCCAGAGCCACGGCTAGAGTCTTAGAAAACTCCTCAGAAACCTTTTACCGTGAAGTTTACGCTTTAAAGCACGAAAAGCACTATTCCGAGTGCATGTGTCCCCGCGGTCTCAAGGGAGGCGAGGGCCTTTATCGCCGCTTGCGGCTTTAATTTATTTATTTATTTATTTATTTATTTTTTTATTGTGATCAAATGATCCTAAATTTGACCCAGTGAACATGAACGAAAAGTCATTTTTATTGGTCCCAGACTTCAAGCTCGGCGAAAATGTTATGTTTCTGAAGTCGCCGAAAAAAAAATACAAAAATGACTCAGTGGCGACCCCTACAAAAGTCAAAATACATTGGGCCTATGGAAAGTGAAAGTAAGTTTTTTTCAACGCAGAAAAATGAAACTTGGTACATCCATAAGACACCTCAGGGCAAACAGAAAAGTCAATGACAGTCACACCCTAAACTTAACAGGAAGTCCGCCATGTGGGGTGAAACGCGCGGCCACTAAAATCGCACCCCTTGCGCAGAAAGATGCAAATCATTGTGTTTTAATCTAAATGGCCCCAAATTTGGTGAGTATCATCTAGACACGTGTGCAAAAAAAAGTTATCAATTTGTTTTTTGTTACATTTGTGGCTGTGGTCGTAATGAGTCTGTGAAGAGGCAGCCATTTCTTTGGGAAATAAATGCCATTTCCCAATTGCCAGGATCCTTCCTTTAGAGGAGGCCCTCCAGAGCCAAGCTAGAGTCTTAGAAAACTCCTCAGAATCATTTGGAACTTGTAACCTTGTACTTTTAGACAAGTTATATTTACATTTTGCCTTTTTAAACAGGGGGGTGCAGCGATTCCTGAGTCATCTCAAATCTCCAGCCAGTACTTTGTTTTTCTCGCCTTAGCCCAAGCATAATCTATTATTTTCAAAGGTTCAGACAGCTCCCAGGAAAACCAGAGATTGTGGAGACCTTTAACTCTAAATTACAAGGTGGTGTAGCAGGCCCCAGCAGTAGCACAGGCCCGGTTATTTGACATTACCGTGAAGTTTACGCTTTAAAGCACGAAATGCAATCCTCCGAGTGCATGTGTCCCCGCGGTCTCAAGGGAGGCGAGGGCCTTTATCGCTGCTTGCGGCTTTAATTTTTATTGTACATTTGATGTTTAAAGGTTCTGTTTAACATTGAGTGAGGTGAATTCTTTATGGGGCATCTGAATGCCAAATTAGTGGAAACATGAAAATAGTAATTGATAAAATGTTTTTATGTCACGTTTAAATTAATATGGGAAAAATACAAAAACAAACTGGTTTATTGTATTTAGCACCTGGTGGTGAAACTGAGTTTTACAGAGACTGTATAGAACAAATCTATACTGAACAAAATCCTGAAGAAATTTAATTTAAAAGTAAATAAAGCAGAATTTGAAAAATACTTTGTTGATTTTATGTTTAGTCTTTCCTTTTAAACGACAATCACAAAGGGGATGGTGTTTTGGAGGAAAGCAGTGTGAACAGAGCAGAGGCTTTGTGGTGTGTTCAAGCAGCTGAGACATGCTGCTGTTACTGGTTTAAAGAAAGTAATTTAAGGTGAATTGAACAATATTTTGAGAATATTCTAATTTAAAAGAACATGTGAAATAAATTGTGAATTGAAGGTGAATGTTTAAGAGTTTGTGAAAATAGATCATGAGAAACCAGTTCTGATCTATATAAATTATTTATGTTTGCATCAACTGAGTTAAAATTGTCAAATTGTGGAAGATACCAATTACAGTTACAGGTAAAGACCTACAACTAATGGTAACTAAAATTAAAACTGAACTAAACAAAGTTAAGTTTTAAATATAACATAAACAAAAGTGATGCTATTTTGGAAAACATAAAGAAGATATATATAATTAATGAAATAACAATTTATGGTGGTAATTGGGAAAAAAATGCGTTAGAAAACGTGAACGACGAGTTCGTTCAGAATCAGTTACCTATAGAAGGTCGGCTGACTCGATTTCCTTCTCATACATTCCCGCAGCGTCACAGTGCATTTCCCTATTGAAGCCCAGCGTCCATTGACTTCAATGGGGCTGCTTTGAACGTTTTTTTTCAGCGCTTCGAAACTAGACGGTCATTGGATAAACGCTGCGGTTATGTCCCGCCCACGGACGCTCAGCGTCTCTGGGGGTGAATGGGGAGTGGGCTGGCCCGGACTCCGAGCTCCTGCGTGATGATTGGAGGGTCCTGTCGAAAGACTGCATCTCCTTTTGACTGACAGCGATTCTGTACTATAAGGAATCACTGAAGCTATTCGCGCTCAGTCCCATCGCGGATTTCTCAAGTTCAGTCGAAATAAAAACTGCTGCAACCTATTTCTTTGATATTTGCTTGGCCAAATTGCTTGATTTTCATCATACATTTCACACAATTATACACCACATTCCTTGTTTCAGTTTTACAGAGTTTAATATATTTTTTTAGATCGTTCATTTATTCCTTCATTCATTCATTCATATAACGTTAGTAGGCTAGGCTAGCGTCGTGGGTGAAACTGCGCACGATGGCAGACGGTGCTAATATTGTCGACCTGATTTTGGCGAAGCCATTTGAAAGTGTTCCTTACGAGGAAAATCTTAGAATTAAACAGCAGGGCAGATCAACACCTAAGATTGATTTAGTGCAAAAGAAAGGGAAAAATAACAGGTCTTTTCAGCTCTCCTGGTATGACAAAGTTAGCTGGCTGACTGGAAGTGCTGTGACAAATAAAATGTACTGCTGGCCATGCCTCTTGATGAAACCATCTCACGGATGTGTTGTTTGGTCAAAGGTGGGGTTTGGAGATCTGTCTAACTTTGACAGGGCATATAAAAGACATAAAAAGAGCAATGAACATGTGAGTGCATGTGCAAGATTAAGTTGCATGGGCAGGATCAGGGTTGAGCATGCAATAAATGAAGGTGCTCGCATTCAAGTGGCTAAACATAATGAAATAGTCAAACAAAACAGGGCCTTCCTAAACCGCCTTGTTGATGTGACATCCTTGCTTGGCCGGCAGGAGCTGGGACATGATGAGAGTGAATCATCCAACAAGGGGAATAACAGGGAGTTCACAGAAACATTAGCTAAACATGACTCTGTCCTGTCCACACAATTCGAGTCCTCAACTGTGTTTTCATTCAAAATGATTTGATCTCTGCTCTTGCAGCCACCGTTTCTGATCAGATCAGAGATGAAATTCAGAATGCTCCCTTTTTTGGATGGCAGGTGGATGAAACAACTGATATATCCTGCCGTGCCCAACTCTCTGTCATTGGTCGCTATGTGGATAGTGCAGG
Organism: Perccottus glenii; assembly: GCA_024416835.2. Classification (NCBI taxonomy): domain Eukaryota; kingdom Metazoa; phylum Chordata; class Actinopteri; order Gobiiformes; family Odontobutidae; genus Perccottus; species Perccottus glenii. Next base: position 35,499,924 of record CM044550.2, on the reverse strand, counting down.
TAAAATTCAGGACAAGACAAGACAAGACATTTATTTTTGTATAGCCCAATATCACAACAACAGTCGCCTCAAACGGCTTAACAGACTGCACTAGACAACATCCCCTGTCCTTAGACCCTCCATCAGGGTCAGAGGAAAAACTCCAAAAAACCCAGCCGGGAAAAAGAGAAACCTCAGGAGAACCACACAGAAGGAGGGATCCACTCCCAGGACGGACAGGCCGTGCAGGAATGTGTCCAGGACAGTTGAAAAATACATAGAAATACACAAACATTTTCACAAATAAAAACATTTATATTGGCAGTGTCCATTGTCCACTCTGAGTGTGTAATAGTGGATGGGGCCGCAGCCAACATCAAGGTAGATGACAGATGGGTGGGAGCCCTCACACTGGAGCACAGGCACGGGGGGGTGGGGGGGGCAAACATCACCAGCAGGTAAGAGGTTTGTGTCCACCCTAGGAGAAGGGAGAAAAGAGAAAAAAAAAAAAACTGTAATAGGTAGATGTGATAATATGAGCGGATTTAGTGTGTACCTACAGCTACAACCAGTGTAAACATGTACCTACAGCTACAACTAGTGTAAACATGTACCTACAGCTACAACCAGTGTAAACGTGTACCTACAGCTACAACCAGTGTAAACGTGTACCTACAGCTACAACCAGTGTAAACATGTACCTACAGCTACAACCAGTGTAAACGTGTACCTACAGCTACAACCAGTGTAAACGTGTATCTACAGCTACAACCAGTGTAAACGTGTATCTACAGCTACAACCAGTGTAAACGCGTGTATCTACAGCTACAACCAGTGTAAACGCGTGTATCTACAGCTACAACCAGTGTAAACGTGCCTACAGCTACAACTAGTGTAAACATGTACCTACAGCTACAACCAGTGTAGCGTGTACCTACAGCTACAACCAGTGTAAACGCGTGTACCTACAGCTACAACCAGTGTAAACATGTACCTACAGCTACAACCAGTGTAAACGCGTGTACCTACAGCTACAACCAGTGTAGCGTGTATCTACAGCTACGACCAGTGTAAAGCGTGTATCTACAGCTACAACCAGTGTAAACGCGTGTATCTACAGCTACAACCAGTGTAAACGTGTATCTACAGCTACAACCAGTGTAAGCGTGTACCTACAGCTACAACCAGTGTAAAGCGTGTATCTACAGCTACAACCAGTGTAAACGTGTACCTACAGCTACAACCAGTGTAAACGCGTGTACCTACAGCTACAACTAGTGTAAACATGTACCTACAGCTACAACCAGTGTAAACGCGTGTATCTACAGCTACAACCAGTGTAAACGCGTGTACCTACAGCTACAACCAGTGTAAACGCGTGTACCTACAGCTACAACCAGTGTAAACGTGTACCTACAGCTACAACCAGTGTAAACGTGTATCTACAGCTACAACCAGTGTAAACGTGTACCCACGGCTACAACCAGTGTAGCGTGTACCTACAGCTACGACCAGTGTAAAAGTGTACCTACAGCTACAACCAGTGTAAACGTGTACCTTCAGCTACAACCAGTGTAAACGCTGGTATCTACAGCTACAACCAGTGTAAATGTGTACCTACAGCTACAACCAGTGTAAACGCATGTGTATCTACAGCTACAACCAGTGTAAACGTACCTACAGCTACAACCAGTGTAAACGTGTATCTACAGCTACAACCAGTGTAAACGTGTACCTACAGCTACAACCAGTGTAAACGTGTATCTACAGCTACAACCAGTGTAAACGTGTACCTACAGCTTCAACCAGTGTAAACGTGTACCTATGATCAATCAGTCTCCATACGTTTGGTGAAATAAGTATGTTTTGAGTTTGCTTTTGAAAACTTCAACAGAGTCAGCTCGCCGCACTTCCACCAGGAGCCCATTCCATAAAAATGGGGCTCTATAAGAAAAGGCTCTGTAGCAGACTTCTTCTTTACTCGAGGAAGTTGAAGGAGGCCAGCGTCCTGAGAGCGAAGGGTACGAGCTGGAGTATACCGGGTGATGAGGTCAGATAGGTAAGAGGGCGCGCGTCCACAAAGGATTTTATATGTTAACAGGAGAACTTTGAAATCAGCTCTAACATGAATAGGAAGCCAGTGTAATGAAGCCAAGATCGGAGTAATGTGATCAAACTTCCTGGTCTTTGTTAAAAGTCTGACGGCTGTATTTTGGACCATTTGTAGTCTGTGAGTACTTTTCCTCGGCAGTCCAGAGAATAACACATTGCAGTAGTCCAGCCTGGATGTGACAAATGCATGAATGAGAATTTCAGCATCAGCTAAAGAGAGGCAGGAGCGAATTTTTGAGATATTCCTCAAGTGAAAAAAGCCTAGTTTAGTGACCTCACTAATGTGCTGCTGCAGTGATAGTGTGGAGTCAAAAATGACACCAAGGTTCCTCACAGTGTTGCCGTGCTCCAACACACAGTTGTTGATCGAGACAGTAAGATTGTTGAACTTGTGCCGATGACTGGCAGGACCAATTAACAAGAGCTCTGTTTTATCCGAGTTCAAATGGAGGAAGTTTTGAGACATCCATGTTTTAATTGAAACGAGGCAGGCCTCTAGACGCTTGATGTCAGTATTATTCGCTTTTATTGGTAGATACAGCTGTGTATCATCGGCATAACAGTGGAAGTTTACTCCATAACTTCTGATGATTTGTCCCAATGGTGTAACATATAGTGAAAAAAGTATGGGACCAAGCACAGACCCTTGTGGCACACGAATTTCACTGGTGCCGTGGAGAGAAGGATTTATTAAAAGAGACAAAATGAGACCTATCACACAGATAGGATTCTAACCAAGCAAGAGCAGAGCCAGAGATGCCAAACACATTCTTTAGTCTGTTGATTAGCACTGCATGATCAATCGTGTCAAATGCAGCGCTGAGATCTAGCAATAACAGTAGAGCTGATGAGTCCTCGTCAATCTGAAGGAGGAGATCGTTAGTCACTTTAACTAAAACTGTTTCAGAGGAATAAGAGGCCCTAAATGCAGACTGAAATGGCTCGAGGTTATTTTCCGATAAATAAAGAGTACGTTTTTCGAGGACTTTAGATAGAAGTAGAGAGCTGAGCGCACTCTACCAGCAACACTGACAGCTCACCAGTGGGAGCTGATGAATAAGACCGCTGACGTTAGTCACTTTAACTAAAGCTGTTTCAGGGGAATAAGAGGCCCTAAATGCAGACTGAAACGGCTCGAGGAGGTCATTTTCCGATAGATATAGAGTAAGTTGTTTTAACACAACTTTTTCGAGGACTTTAGATAGAAAAGGTAAATTGGAGACAGGACGGTAATTATTTAGGCATCCAGGATCCAGAGTAGGTTTTTTGAGTAGGGGTTTGACCACAGCCTGTTTGAAGAGGGAAGGAACGGTGCCAGTAGACAGGGACAAGTTTATAATGTTTAACATAATTTGCCCTACATAGGGCCACAGTTCTTTAAGCTGTTTTGCTGGCAGGATATCCAGAAGGCACGTAGTTGCTTTACATGAAGAAACCACCTTTGTCAGCTCATCGAGGGATACAGGAGCTGAGGAAGACAAAACCAAAATATTATCCCTGATATCTTCAATTTTATGTTTAAAGAAATCTAAAAAGTCTTGTGCACTAAAGGGAGAAGAGTCTTCAGTTGTTCTCGGTTGGATTAGTCCCAAATAGAAACCTGGGGTTATGCCGGTTTTCTCTGATTAGAGATGAGAAATAAGCCGTCTTTGCAGTGCTGAGGGCGTGCTTATAGGTGTTTACACACAAACACCACTTTTGATAATTTAGATTAGTTTTTGACTTGCGCCATATGCGTTCAAAACTCCTGCAGGCCTGTTTTAAAGATGGCCTTCTGCAGACATTTGAGAACATCATTGCAGATACAACAATGGATGATGATACACTGGATTGTGCCAAAGGCTTTGTGAGGAAACTGGAGGATTTTGAGTTTGTGTTCATGTTGGACACATATGAACAAATCTTCTCTGAGACTGATGTGGTCTTTGATATTGTCCAGCAGAGGGCGATGGATGTTCTTTACTGCAAGAACAGAATTGAATCTCTTCTTGCATTTGTCAAAGAGAAGAGGTCAGAGGGGGCTTTCCAAGCCATTTATGCCAAAACAGCAGATCTCACATCAGACCCACGAGATGAGCCCATGAGAAAGCGCCGTCTGACCCAATTGCAGGATCCCCAAGTGCGATAAAGAAATCTGTACATGGCCATCCTTGATAACATCTTGGAGCAGATTCCTCGACGTTTTTTAAATTTGGAAAGCATGCTCTTCTTAGAATTAGTCAATCCAGGGAAATTTGATGACATGAGACAGGTATTTCCAGAGGAGGCCTTCCAAAGTGCCTGAAAAGTTATGGCCATCACTTTGATTCAGGAAGACTGAGGTCAGAACTTCAAGTCCTGTATTCAGATCAGGACTTGCAGGGTAACAGGGGAAAACTGTGTGATTACTTGGTGTTCCTTAAAGACATGGAGTTGGACAGTGCAATGCCTCAGCTTTACAAACTGTTCTCATTAGTGGCAACAATTGGAGCTACATCTGCAGGTGTAGAAAGGAGCTTCTCCTGTTTAAAGCGACTCAAGTCCTACACCCGAAACACAATGGGCCAAGGCCGTTTAAGCAGCCTAGCTCTGCTGGCCATTGAGAGGACACTGGTCAAGTCACTTGAAAAGACTCCTAGTTGGTACGACAGGGTCACAGACCATTTTCTTGAAAAGGAACGTAGGGCAGAATTTACTTTTAAATAAATAGACAATTTTATGATGTAGGCCGAAAATGAGCTTCCCCGCTCTGACAGACTAGCCGCCACTGGTTTACACCTATGAAGGGAAGTACACCTGTGAGCAGGGCTAGTGATGGGTCACATGACTTCCTGTGACATCACTCTGAACTTGACAAACATAGAGATCAGGGACAGGTGCAGTGCAAAGCAGAAGTCTGGAGGTTTTATGAAAGTAAGACCATTAGACCAGCGTTGCCTGCTGACCAGAAACATGCGTCCTTAAAGGATCCTCGTTTTATTTGTGTTCACATACAATGTGACTGAGAACATCGTGAGTCGAAACTCACACTTTAGGAGCCAAACAGCAGCTCCCTCAGGTTCATTTGAGAGCCCCATTTACATCGACGACAGAGGTGTCCTTCGAAGGTGTCCTTAATGAATATAAGGCTACAATTAAATTAGCATTAGGATTGGAATTTTTACCATTTGGGACGATTTATGCAAATGTGGATTAAATTAAGTATATTTATAAACAACAAAAGGTTTATGAATTACACAAGAGATGCTGTAACTGTTAATTAAAACTGGAAATGAGAGAAAACTGGTCCAAGGACTGGACAGAACAAAATAGCACTGAGCATGCTTTTAGCTGAAAAGGGGGGGTCTACAAAAGGATTTCCTCCAAAGTAACACAGGACTAGTTACAGCAGAACTAAAGTCTTTAAGAAAGGACTTCAAACTCTAACAGAGGAATTAGAGTATTCTGGTATAGAGAAATTCATTTTGACCTGGTTTTACAACATATTTGGAAAACTGACTGGGATTTTAGAATCTGTATTGAGATACAGTACATGTACTTGTTGTTGCACTTCCATGTCTGATAACTTCTGTTTGTGTTGCTTTCCATGTATCCGGAGCTTGTTGGTGAGATTGATGAATGTGGCCATTGCTGGGTCAACATTCCTGGACATGCACCTGCCAAACGACTAAGGTCAAGGCTTTGACCTCAGATGAACACTTTGATATCTGAGGGACGTTATTGTTTGCATGTACACCAACGGGACAACAGCTCCAGGACGGATCATACTACAGACCTAAGGGCCGTATGGTTCATTGAATTGATTATGCTGAACAGAATTGATTTTAATCATTATGAATGTGCATATGTCTCACTCCATGTGTTTTTCTTTTTGTTACAGGGACAGAAATGGACAGGCAGGGACAGGCCAGAGATCTTGAGTCCAATGGGTCGACCAGCTCAACCTCTGGCAAATTTTTCTACTTTATTTTGGAGTGAAACTGTGTTTTGATTTATGATTTATGGACATTTATGATTTATGGACTTTAAAGAATTTGACTTTGGAGAATCAGTGCATGACTCTGTGGGTTCCCATTTGATTTGAAACATATCCCATTATAATCATTTGTTGTGTTTGTTTTGACATGTGTTGTAAGTTAATCATTTGAAGTGATTACATACGTTTGATGCTTGATGTTTGTGTTTTGTCACCGCCTTTGGGGCAAGGGGTGGATAGAAGAGTTTTTCCAGCTTTAGGTCATTTACCGATTGGTCAAAATGTTCTTCAGGCTAGGTCAACGCCCTGCTGGGTTTTCGCTTCTGTCATAGTTTACAACTCACACTCAAGCTAGTAGGTTGTTTATGCTAATGGTTATCAGCATAAAGAGGGGGGAATGTTATAATTTTTATTATAATAATTGTTTATATTGTTTAAAGTTACTGGGTGCTCATAGTTCTCTACAGGTCATGTCAAATCATGTCATGTCCTCCATGTTAGTCCAAGCATGGAGTAGACATAACTAGAGACATGGCTTGCCAGAGCACTTCTGCACCTGGAGCTGGGGCCTTGGGGAGGGTGTATGAGAGATATCACCTGCAGTGATATAAAATTTTGTTTACTTCTTTAAGCAAATCTCACTCTGTACCTTTGATACGTGTCTTTGCTTCATTCTTGCAAGAATTAAACCTGGCCTTTCGCTTTTTATAATATAATCTGTCTCTGTGTCTCTCTGAATAACATAAGAATAAAGAATTCTTATAACACTGACTTTGTGAAAAAATTAGAAACAGTTAAACGTAACACACACTTCAAAACAATAATACAAGAAGAGACACCACATAGCACAGCCTTTCAGTTAGGCAACTGCCTACACATGTACATGTGTATTAAAAAAAAACATTTCTAAACTTAGAACTACATTATCCAAAACTAAATTAAAAAGGAAGTAAAAAATAAATTGGCATACTGGTGTTTGTTGATGACCTGACTTTATATAAACATGATGTACAAAAGGTGCATTTTTACTATACTTGCCCATCTTTGTATCTGGGATCTAGAAGAGTGGCGATGTAGAAAAGTGGCTCAGTTTCATCATCTTCATTGTTTTTATTCCCTGGTCATCATCATCCTCCTGAGACAGAACACGTCTGAGGACTAACGAGTGAATGAATGACTTAATGAATGCATGTTTGTTTCAAACAACATCAATAAATGTTACAGTATAAAGTAATAAATAAAAAATACAAATTCCCTGTTATGGCAGGGATCATTAGCTGCAGTTGCAGTCTCCCTGCTCACATCTCTGGTCAGCTCTTCAAAGGGGGATGGCACATCAGCGGTCTTATTCATCAGCTCCCACTGGTGAGCTGTCAGTGTTGCTGGTAGAGTGCGCTCAGCTCTCTACTTCTATCTAAAGTCCTCGAAAAACGTACTCTTTATTTATCGGAAAATAACCTCGAGCCATTTCAGTCTGCATTTAGGGCCTCTTATTCCTCTGAAACAGCTTTAGTTAAAGTGACTAACGATCTCCTCCTTCAGATTGACGAGGACTCATCGGCACTACTGTTATTGCTAGATCTCAGCGCTGCATTTGATACGATTGATCATGCAGTGCTAATCAACAGACTAAAGAATGTGTTTGGCATCTCTGGCTCTGCTCTTGCTTGGTTAGAATCCTATCTGTGTGATAGGTCTCATTTTGTCTCTTTTAATAAATCCTTCTCCTCCACGGCACCAGTGAAATTCGGTGTGCCACAAGGGTCTGTGCTTGGTCCCATACTTTTTTCACTATATGTTACACCATTGGGACAAATCATCAGAAGTTATGGAGTAAACTTCCACTGTTATGCGATGATACACAGCTGTATCTACCAATAAGCGAATAATACTACTGACATCAAGCGTCTAGAGGCCTGCCTCGTTTCAATTAAAACATGGATGTCTCAAAACTTCCTCCATTTGAACTCGGATAAAACAGAGCTCTTGTTAATTGGTCCTGCCAGTCATCGGCACAAGTTCAGCAATCTGCTGTCTCGATCAACAATTGTGTGTTGGAGCACGGCAACACTGTGAGGAACCTTGGTGTCATTTTTGACTCCACACTATCTCTGCAGCAGCACATTAGTGAGGTCACTAAACTAGGCTTTTTTCACTTGAGGAATATCTCAAAAATTCGCTCCTGCCTCTCTTTGGCTGATGCTGAAATTCTCATTCATGCATTTGTCACATCCAGGCTGGACTACTGCAATGTGTTATTCTCTGGACTGCCGAGGAAACGTACTCACAGACTACAAATGGTCCAAAGGTTTGATCACATTACTCCGGTCCTTGCTTCATTACACTGGCTTTCTCATGTTAGAGCTGATTTCAAAGTTCTGCTGTTAACATATAAAATCCTTTGTGGACGCGCGCCCTCTTACCTATCTGACCTCATCACCCGGTATACTCCAGCTCGCACTTTCGCTCTCAGGACGCTGGCCTCCTTCAACTTCCTCGAGTAAAGAAGAAGTCTGCTGGCTACAGAGCCTTTTCTTATAGAGCCCCATTTTTATGGAATGGGCTCCCGGCGGAAGTGCGACGAGCTGACTCTGTTGAAGTTTTAAAAAGCAAACTCAAAACATACTTATTTCACCAAACGTATGGAGACTGATTGATCATAGCTAAACGTTTACACTGGTTGTAGCTGTAGGTACACGTTTACACTGGTTGTAGCTGTAGATACACGTTTACACTGGTTGTAGCTGTAGGTATGCGTTTACACTGGTCGTAGCTGTAGATACATGTTTACACTGGTTGTAGCTGTAGGTATACGTTTACACTGGTCGTAGCTGTAGGTACACGTTTACACTGGTCGTAGCTGTAGGTACACATTTACACTGGTCGTAGCTGTAGGTACACGTTTACACTGGTCGTAGCTGTAGGTACACGTTTACACTGGTTGTAGCTGTAGGTACAGGTTTACACTGGTCGTAGCTGTAGGTACACATTTACACTGGTCGTAGCTGTAGACACTGGTCGTAGCTGTAGGTACGCGTTTACACTGGTCGTAGCTGTAGGTACAGGTTTACACTGGTCGTAGCTGTAGGTACACGTTTACACTGGTCGTAGCTGTAGGTACAGGTTTACACTGGTCGTAGCTGTAGCTACACGTTTACACTGGTCGTAGCTGTAGGTACGCGTTTACACTGGTCGTAGCTGTAGGTACGCGTTTACACTGGTCGTAGCTGTAGGTACGCGTTTACACTGGTCGTAGCTGTAGGTACAGGTTTACACTGGTCGTAGCTGTAGGTACACGTTTACACTGGTCGTAGCTGTAGGTACGCGTTTACACTGGTCGTAGCTGTAGGCGCGCGTTTACACTGGTCGTAGCTGTAGGTACACGTTTACACTGGTCGTAGCTGTAGGTACAGGTTTACACTGGTCGTAGCTGTAGGTACACGTTTACACTGGTCGTAGCTGTAGGTACACGTTTACACTGGTCGTAGCTGTAGGTACAGGTTTACACTGGTCGTAGCTGTAGGTACAGGTTTACACTGGTCGTAGCTGTAGGTACACGTTTACACTGGTCGTAGCTGTAGGTACGCATTTACACTGGTCGTAGCTGTAGGTACGCGTTTACACTGGTCGTAGCTGTAGGTACACGTTTACACTGGTCTTAGCTGTAGATACACGTTTACACTGGTCGTAGCTGTAGGTACACGTTTACACTGGTTGTAGTTGTAGATACACGTTTACACTGGTCGTAGCTGTAGGTACACGTTTACACTGGTCGTAGCTGTAGGTACAGGATTACACTGGTTGTAGTTGTAGATACACGTTTACACTGGTCGTAGCTGTAGGTACACGTTTACACTGGTCGTAGCTGTAGGTACAGGATTACACTGGTCGTAGCTGTAGATACACGTTTACACTGGTCGTAGCTGTAGATACACGTTTACACTGGTTGTAGTTGTAGATACACTTTTACACTGGTCGTAGTTGTAGGTACACGTTTACACTGGTTGTAGCTGTAGATACACGTTTACACTGGTCGTAGCTGTAGATACACGTTTACACTGGTTGTAGTTGTAGATACACGTTTACACTGGTCGTAGCTGTAGGTACACATTTACACTGGTCGTAGCTGTAGGTACACGTTTACACTGGTCGTAGCTGTAGGTACACGTTTACACTGGTTGTAGCTGTAGGTACAGGTTTACACTGGTCGTAGCTGTAGGTACACGTTTACACTGGTCGTAGCTGTAGGTACGCGTTTACACTGGTCGTAGCTGTAGGTACACGCTACACTGGTCGTAGCTGTAGGTACACGCTTACACTGGTCGTAGCTGTAGGTACAGGTTTACACTGGTCGTAGCTGTAGGTACACGCTACACTGGTCGTAGCTGTAGGTACAGGTTTACACTGGTCGTAGCTGTAGCTACACGCTTACACTGGTCGTAGCTGTAGGTACGCCGCTTACACTGGTCGTAGCTGTAGGTACGCCGCTTACACTGGTCGTAGCTGTAGGTACGCCGCTTTACACTGGTCGTAGCTGTAGGTACAGGTTTACACTGGTCGTAGCTGTAGGTACACGCTTACACTGGTCGTAGCTGTAGGTACACGCTACACTGGTCGTAGCTGTAGGTACACGCTTTACACTGGTCGTAGCTGTAGGTACACGCTTTACACTGGTCGAGCTGTAGGTACAGGTTTACACTGGTCGTAGCTGTAGGTACACGCGTTTACACTGGTCGTAGCTGTAGGTACACGCTACACTGGTCGTAGCTGTAGGTACAGGTTTACACTGGTCGTAGCTGTAGGTACAGGCTTTACACTGGTCGTAGCTGTAGGTACACGCTACACTGGTCGTAGCTGTAGGTATGCATTTACACTGGTCGTAGCTGTAGGTACACGCTTTACACTGGTTGTAGCTGTAGGTACACGCTTACACTGGTCTGTAGCTGTAGATACACGCTTTACACTGGTCGTAGCTGTAGGTACACGCTTACACTGGTTGTAGTTGTAGATACACGCCATA
>CM044550.2:35260258-35488758 GCA_024416835.2 Perccottus glenii | reverse complement strand
GTGGTGAGTGAGGAGTGAGGAGTGGGAGTGTGAGTGGAGGAGGTGAGTAAGTGAGTGGGAGGAGGAGGAGGAGTGAGTGTGGAGTAAGTGAGTGAGGAGTGTGAGGAGTGAGTGGAGTGAGTGAGGAGTGAGTGAGGAGGAGGAGTGAGTGTGGAGTAAGTGAGTGTGTGTGGAGTAAGTGAGTGAGTGTGTGTGGAGTTAGTGTGTGTGTGTGTGTGTGTGTGTGTGTGTGTGTGTGTGGAGTGAGTGTGGAGTGAGTGAGTGTGGAGTGAGTGAGTGAGTGAGTGAGTGAGTGTGGGAGTGTGGAGTTTGGAGTGAGTGTGTGTGTAGTGTGGAGTGAGGGAGTGTTTGGAGTGAGGGAGTGTGTGTGTGGAGTGTGTGGAGTGTGTTGAGTGAGTGGAGTGTGTGGAGTGAGTGGAGTGTGGGTAGAGCGGAGTGAGGGAGTGTGGGAGTGTGTGGAGTGAGGGAGTGTGTGGAGTGTGGGTAGAGTGGAGTGAGGGAGTGTGGGAGTGTGTGGAGTGAGGGATTGTGTGGAGTGAGTGTGGAGTGTGGAGTAAGTGTGAGTAAGTGAGAGTGTGAGAGTGGTGTGTGAGTGTGAGTGAGTGTCAGTTTGGTTCGAGTGAGTGAGTGTGGAGTGTGAGTGAGTGAGTGAGTGAGTGTGAGTGAATGTGGAGTGAGTGAGTGTGTGTGGAGTGAGTGTGGAGTTAGTGAGTGAGTTTGTGTGTGTGTGTGTGTGTGAGTGAGTGGAGTGTGTGGAGTGAGTGTGTGTGAGTGAGTGTGAGAGTGAGTGTGTGTGTGTGTGTGTGTGTGTGGAGTTAGTGAGTGTGGTGAGTGTGAGTGGTGAGTGAGGAGTGAGTGAGTGTGGAGTGAGGAGTGAGTGAGAGTGTGAGTGAGTGTGGAGTGAGTGTGGAGTGAGTGAGTGTGAGTGAGTGAGTGTGTGAGTGAGTGAGTGAGTGTGGAGTGAGTGAGTGAGTGGAGTGAGTGTGGAGTGAGTGAGTGAGTGAGTGAGTGAGTGTGAGTGAGTGAGTGAGTGTGTGTGGAGTGTGGAGTGAGTGTGGAGTGAGTGTGTGAGTAAGTGAGTAAGTGTGAGTAAGTGTAAGTGTGAGTGTGAGAGTGGTGTGAGAGTGTGTGAGTGTGAGTGAGTGTGAGTGAGGAGTGTGAGAGTGAGAGTGGTGTGGAGTGAGTGAGTGAGTGAGTGAGTGAGGAGTAAGTGAGTGAGTGTGTGTGGAGTAAGTGAGTGAGTGTGTGTGGAGTGAGTGTGGAGTTAGTGAGTGAGTGTGTGTGGAGTGAGTGTGGAGTAAGTGTGGAGTGAGTGAGTGAGTGAGTGAGTGAGTGTGTGTGAGTGTGAGTGAGTGTGTGAGTGAGTGAGTGAGTGTGGAGTGAGTGAGTGAGTGTGGAGTGAGTGGAGTGAGTGAGTGAGTGTGTGGAGTGAGTGGAGTGTGGAGTGAGTGAGTGTGGAGTGAGTGAGTGAGTGTGTGAGTGAGTGAGTGAGTGAGTGAGTGTGTGTGGAGTGTGAGTGAGTGTGGAGTGAGTGAGTGTGTGTGAGTGAGTGTAGTGAGTGTGTGAGTGTGAGTGAGTGTGTGTGTGTCTGTGTGAGTAGGTGAGAAAGTGTGGAGTCAGTGAGTGAGTGTGAAGTGAGTGAGTGAGTGTGTGAGTGAGTGAGTGAGTGAGTGTGGAGTAAGTGAGTGAGTGTGGAGTGTGTGTGTGTCTGTGTGAGTATGTGAGAAGTGTGGAGTCAGTGAGTGAGTGTGAGAGGTGAGTGGAGTGAGTGAGTGTGAGTGAGTGAGTGAGTGTGGAGTGAGTGTGGAGTAAGTGAGTGAGTGAGTGTGGAGTGAGTGAGTGTGTGTGGAATGAGTGAGTGTGTGTGTGTGTGTGTGTGTGTGTGGAGTAAGTGAGTGTGTGTGGAGTGAGTGTGGAGTAAGTGAGTGTGTGTGTGTGTGTATGTGTGTGTGTGGAGTGAGTGAGTGTGTGTGGAATGAGTGAGTGTGTGTGTGTGGAGTGAGTGTGTGTGAGTGAGTAAGTGAGTGTGTGGAGTGTGGAGTAAGTGTGTGTGTGTGTGTGTGTGTGTGTGTGTGTGTGTGTGTGTGTGAGTGAGTGAGTGTGTGTGTTATGTGTGGTGTGTGTGAGCGAGTGTGTGTGTGTCTGTGTGAGTAGGTGAGAAAGTGTGGAGTCAGTGAGTGTGGAGTGAGTGGGGGAGTGAGTGTGGAGTGAGTGAGGGAGTGTGTGTGGGAGTGAGTGTGAGTGTGGAGTGAGTGTGTGAGTGAGTGTGGAGTGAGTGGAGTGGTGAGTGTGTGAGTGTGAGGTGTGAGTGGTGAGTGGGTGTGTGTGTGTGTGGAGTGAGTGAGTGTGTGTGGAGTGAGTGTGTGGTGTGAGTGAGTGTGGAGTGAGTGAGTGTGTGAGTGAGAGAGAGTGTGGAGTGAGTGAGTGGTGAGTGTGTGTGGAGTGAGTGAGTGAGTGAGTGTGGAGTGAGTAAGTGTGTGAGTGAGAGTGTGGAGTGAGTGAGTGAGTGTGTGTGGAGTGAGTAAGTGTGAGTGAGAGGTGTGGAGTGAGTGAGTGAGTGGTGTGTGTGGAGTGAGTGAGTGAGTGGAGTGAGTGAGTGTGTGTGGAGTGAGTAAGTGTGTGAGTGAGAGTGTGAAGTGAGTGAGTGAGTGTGTGTGTGTGGAGTTAGTGAGTGAGTGTGTGTGTGTGTGTGTGTGTGTGTGTGAGTGAGTGTGAGTGTCCGGTATGTTTACATTCATGTGGCTGTGTCACATGTGTGTTTAATAACAAACACTGTCCAAATCAAATAACAATAATAAAATATTAGTGAGATATAACTGTTGTCATCATCCATATAATATTATTTTAACTTCACATAAAATCAGTGTTGGGCTTCTGTCCAAAGATGCACAGGACACACAGAGAAACAACATTAATAACTGATTTTATTATAGAGTTGTTGTTATTCTTGTAAGCATTTCCATTCTGCAGATAAATGTGAACTTGCTCAGACAGTCAAAGACATGGGGAGAGCATGCATCACATCAATAAGCTTTACCTACCCTAAAAGTAACAAAAGCTACAGAACTACAATAGTTCATTAAATATTATACACACTCTGAGAAGAGATAAATAGTGCCTTCTCTGACATATTCAGACTACATACAAACATTACAGTTTGAAACCATTACAGCAGCTTCAAAGCTCGTTACACAACACACACTTTGTTACTCAGCTTAATGTTTCAAAAATCTCTTTCTTAAAACTACTTACATGGTCAGCGCCACCAAAATTAAAACATTTTATCGTCATTTTAACCAAACTGTCAAAATATAAAGACATCTTTCTGCTGTTATCTTCACAGATGGTTTTATGAAAATGAATATCAATGTTTTAGAAATGTGAATTTGGCTGTGGGCAGTGGCATCAGTGAACAGACAAATTATACCTGGATAATTCTGCAGAAATATGAGAAAATGAAGAGAGTATGAAATATAGATTTTTTGAAAATTGTGTTTTAAATTGTCAGAGCCTCAAAAAGTTCAAGATGAACATAATGAGAACATGGCAATGGTGTACTCCACACTTTCATATCACTTCAGTAAGTTTAGTTTTTAATAGTAAATGTTTTATGCAGGGATCGATAATTGCATTATACTAAAAAATACTAATACTAATACTACTAATATATAATAAAAAATGTTCTGTGGGTTAAAATAAAAGGTTTAATATTATCTGCTGTGAGGCAACTCAAGTACTTTGTCACAGGCTATTTTTTTAGAAGTATATGACCAATATGACATTATTATGTAGATGAATAATCACGACTCACTACCAAAAAAATCAAAGGTCCACATTTACAGCCAATGTCACAGTTCAAGGACTGACCCGAGATGGAGCACATCACTGTTTCAACAACACAACACATCTACAACTCTACAATCTACAGTGAAAGTTACTGAATGAACTAGGCATTCAACAAGGCCTTGGGAATAACCTTTTTTTTTTTTTTTTTTTTTTACATTAAACGGTTATTAATTAACCAATTAAATGGTACTTTTGGCCACAATTTGTTAAGAAATCAAAGTCACTACACAGTGACAAAGGGTAAGTAACCCTGATATTCTTGTATTGTCTTATTTTACAATTAAGATTTAAACAGCTATTATATACGGAAGCGTAGTACTGTCAATGTTGTTTTTCTGACTTTTTTTTCCTTTTTTGGGAATTGTTTTTCATAACGTGAAAATGATCATGAAATAACGTGATAGTATCACAAAATAACTTGATAGTATTATGAAATAACGTGATAGTATCACAAAATAACTTGATAGTATTATGAAATAACGTGATAATTATCATGAAATAATAGTCTGAAAAGTCAGACCCCCCCCTCAAAAAAGTCAGAAAAATTATCCAAAAAAAAAGTCAGAAAACAACATTGACAGTGCTACGCTTCCCTAATCATACCCTATTACTAAATTATTAGAAAGATTCCACTCTCATGGACAGCAGGTGTTAGTTTAGTTTTCTGTAGTCAGTTTATCTTAAAGCAACACTATGCACATTTTCAAGACAAGACATGTGGCTGACTTCTCAAGGAAACAAACGGAACCATGTCACTGACAGTATATGTATACATGTGCACTATTATATCTCTGCTAACAATATTACACTGGACAGTCAAACATTTCATGCTTAAACTATTTCTGCAGGATGTACACAAGGGGCACCGTTAGCCATGGAATAGATCAAAGTATTGTGAGTGTCCACTTTAAATCCATGCATTTGTTACAATACAACAGTCTGATGCAGGTTACCAGTGGATGTGCTTTTTGTGTCTAGACAGGGGTTTCTGAACCACAGCTAAAGGTATCTGTTAATTCTCCATCAAAATGGGTTTACATCTTTTTAAGAAAGAGTACATAGTGTTGCTTTGGTTTCAGGGTTTAATAAATATGCACAAAGTTTCAAAGTGTTTTAAGTGTTCCATTTGAAGCTAAGTGAGCTTTAGTGGTAGTGCAGGAGGATCTGCAGAGGGAGAGTACTTCTGGTTTTTAGGGTGTAATTTCATTTTTGAAAAGAAAACCAATTTTTATCACAAGGCACTATTCTGCTCTAGAATTCTATTTGTATTTAGTCAAGAACATTTCTGACAAACATAAAAACTAAGAAGAATCAGGAAAAAACATGAAAAACATGGAGAAGTTTGAGCAGGGGCTGGTTAGGATTGCATCTCAGCACGAAGCATCCACGGGAACCAGCAGCAGAAGAGCAACCTGAGGACAGGATGGACACATCAGTACACATCTCTTTCGAAGTGAAGTGATGCTTAACAAGTGTAGCCTGGTTTTGGTATTGCTCCTGAATAGCACAGTGGTATAAATATCCACAGAATAAGCCTTGATTCTCATACATTTAAGAAAGGAATAGCACTAATGAAGGATACATTTGTTAACATTTACATCAGTCTGTTTAACTGGACAATGGTCTCTGTTCCTGTATACATGCACATGGTCCAAATGCTGACCAACTGAGTCATAAATATGCAGCAGGAGATTAACCGCAAACCACTAGATGTGACTATGACACATTATTTAACTACATTTCTCTAGTATCACATAAACATAGTCGTTGAAATGCTTAGGCTTTCCTCCTCTAGATGGTCTGTGCCAGTGATTATTGATACTTTCTTCACTGAGTAAGTGATGGAAAGTCAGAGAATCTACCTAGATATGGAGCTGTCTGAAGTCAGGTCCTTAGGAGAGTGCAGTGTGTTGAAGTTGCGCTTCGGCTGTGACACTGCAGATACAAACATTCAGTCTAATCACTGACAGCATTCAACCCAGAATCAATAAAACAACAAATGGTCTTAGATTTGTACTAGTGCAGACAAAAAGTCTACACTGAGTACTTACTGGTGACTTGGTGGACCTTTTTTACCATGTTGTCATTTTGTGAACTGTCTTTAGGGCCACCAATTCTAAAAAAAAAACACAAACATAATTACTGATGTATCATAGAAAACACAGGAGGTAGAGCCTTATTGCATAAGATGTGGACTACTGCTTCAAAAAAGACTTAAAAATGCAGCAGTCAATGAAAATCAGAGTAATTAATCAGTCTGGATCTGAGTGTATTCTAACCTTTGGACACGTGAAGGAGGAGCGAAGACGCCATATTTGGGAAGACAGCTGAAGTAGCGAACTCCAAAAACTGAGCCATCGTGCTTCCCTGTTGGTTTGTCCAACTCAATGCCAAACCAGTCACCTAGAGGAAACATTATCAATGAGACCAGTAGAGCAGGAAACCAGGCCAAAAGAACTATGCTGTACCTGGAGCAAACTCAGTCTTTCCATAGAAACGTACAACACCCAGTTTCTGTCCTGCAACAAGAACATGATCCCCAACCTCCACACTGGTTCCCTCTGGAGTCACACTGGCTGACTTCTTCCTCTGGACTAAAACAAAGGATTTACAAGCACAACGGTTACAAAAGTACTACAGAAAAACCTTATGGTATTAAAATTTCTTCGTACGTTTCTCTCTCCCCTTTTCTTTCTTATCCTTCTCTTTTTTCTTCTTTGCAGTAAGACGAGAGGCCAGGTCTATGTGTGGAGTTCGAGGGGTCGACATGACGGATAAAGAATTCTGATCCTCAGCTTTGGAGATCTTTGACACTGGGGTGAATATACCTGCAACACAGAAGATTAAACTTTTTGTTCCCAAGTATCCAAAATTAAATCTAAAGACCACATTTAATAAAAAAAAAACTCCTTCCTCAAAGGATCCATTCTTACATTTCATTTAAAGTAATATTTTTGTTTAAACCTTAGGCATGAGAAGCTACTCAGGCTTGGGGCACTGCTGAGAAAGATCTCCTTCACTTCATTGCCAAAGTTGCGTTTAACCAGCTCTCATCTTACTGGATCTGTCTGCTGCTTTTGACACTGTTAATCATCACATCCTCCTGTCTTCTCTCAGGGCGATGGGTGTCTCTGGAATGGCGTTGCAATGGTTCAAGTCTTACCTCTTGCATAGGTCATTCAGAGTATCCTGGAGAAACGAGGTTTCTGAGTCCCAACATCTCAATACAGGGGTGCCACAGGGCTCAGTGCTTGGACCAGTACTCTTTTCCATATACATGACATCCCTTGGCTCTGTCATTCAGTAGCATGGCTTTTCCTATCACTGCTGCAGATGACACTCAACTCCACCTGTCATTTCAACCTGACGATCCGACGGTCTCTGCTCGCGTCTCGGCATGTCTGAGTGACATCTCACTTTGGATGAAGGATCATCACCTGCAGCTGAACCTTGCAAAAACAGAACTGCTTGTGATTCCGGCCAATCCAAAGACCCACCACAACCTCTCCATTCAACTAGGCTCATCAACCATTACACCGTCCAGCACTGCCAGAAATCTGGGAGTGGTAATCGATGATCAGCTAAACTTCAAAAGTCATGTCGCCAGCACCACCCGGTCCTGTAGATTCATCCTCTACAACATTAGGAAAATTAGACCTTTCCTATCAGAGCACTCTACGCAAATTTTAGTCCAGGCTCTTGTCTTGTCCAAACTGGATTATTGCAATGCTCTACTGGCTGGACTCCCCGCCTGCACAACCAAACCTCTGCAGCTGATCCAGAATGCAGCGGCAAGAGTGGTCTTTAATGAACCAAAGAGAGCACACGTAAGGCAAGGCAAGGCAAGGCAATTTTATTTATATAGCACAATTCATACACTGGGTAACTCAAAGTGCTTTACAGGAATAAACGACAATTTACAAGATTTAGATTAAGAAACAAGAAAAATTTAAAACATTTTAAAAAGAAGAGTTCAGATAAAAGAAAAAAACACTTTAGGTTGTAGTGTAGGCGAAACTAAAGAGGAGGGTTTTTAACCTCCCCTTGAACATTGTTAAAGTTGAGGCTGTTCCAGGTTTTTGCTGAAACTTAAACGCTGCTTCACCCTGTTTAGTTCTAACTCTGGGCACGAGCAGAAGGCCTGTCCCAGATGTTCTCAGAGTCCGAGGAGGTTCATAAGTAACTAGCATGTTAGAGATATATTCTGGTGCTAAACCATTTAGAGACTTGTAAACCAGCAGTGCTGTTTTAAAGTCTATTCTCTGAGCAACAGGAAGCCAGTGCAGAGATTTTAAAACTGGCGTGATGTGGTTGTACTTCCTGGTTTTGGTGAGAACCCGAGCAGCCGCGTTCTGAATAAGCTGCAGCTGTCTTAACCCTCGTTTGAGAGACCAGTGAGCAGGCCGTTACAGTAATCTAACCTGCTGGAGATAAAAGCATGGATAAGTTTCTCTAAGTCTGGTTGAGACATCATCCCTTTGACTCTGGAAATGTTTTTAAGGTGATAAAATGCAAATGATGTAATTGACTTAATGTGACTGTGGAAATTCAAGTCTGAGTCCATGATGATCCCTAGATTTCTAACCTGATTTTTAGATTTTAGAGAAAGAGACGCGAGGTGACTGCTGACACTTTCTCTTTGTTTCTGTGGCCCAAAGATGATTAGTTCAGTCTTGTTTCTGTTCAGTTGGAGAAAATTATTTTGCATCCACACGTCAATCTGTTCGATGCAGTGACACAGTGAATGGATTGGTCCATTTTCATCTGCTGTGAGTGAAACGTAAATCTGAGTGTCATCTGCATAATTATGGTAGGATACGTCACAGCTCGTAACTAACCTACACTGGCTCCTGTTGACACCCGCATCAAGTTTAAAGCTATGCTACAAGACCACCACTGGTTCCACATTTTACATTTAGTCATTTAGCTGACGCTTTTGTCCAAAGCGACTTACATTAAGGTTCCACTTACCAGTGTTACAGCTGGACCACCACAGGAGGCAAAATGGGTTAAGTGTCTTGCCCAAGGACACAGCAACAGTATGAACTGTGGGGAGAGTGGGAATCGAACTGCCTACCTTCCAGTTGAAGGACGACCACTCTACAACTAAGCCACCCTCATATCTTTACCCACTCATACAGACCTATGTTCCTGGTGGTACCATTCCACAAAAGGAAAAGAAAAATCACTCTCACGTACCTTCTCTGGATCAGAAACAGAGCTCTTGTTAATTGGTCCTGCCAGTCATCGGCACAAGTTCAACAATTTTACTGTCTCGATCAACAACTGCGTGTTGGAGCACAACACACAACAACCCTGCAAGGAACCTTGGTGTCATTTTGACTCCACACTATCTCTGCAGCAGCACATTAGTGAGGTCACTAAACTAGGCTTTTTTCACTTGAGGAATATCTCAAAAATTCGCTCCTGCCTCTCTTTAGCTGATGCTGAAATTCTCATTCATGCATTTGTCACATCCAGGCTGGACTACTGCAATGTGTTACTCTCTGGACTGCCGAGGAAAAGTACTCACAGACTACAAATGGTCCAAAATACAGCCGCCAGACTTTTAACAAAGACCAGGAAGTTTGATCACATTACTCTGGTCCTGGCTTCATTACATTGGCTTCCTATTCATGTTAGAGCAGATTTCAAAGTTCTCCTGTTAACATATAAAGCTGTAGGTACACATTTACACTGGAGCTGTAGATACACGCGTTTACACTGGTTGTAGCTGTAGGTACACGCTACACTGGTTGTAGCTATAGATACACGTTTACACTGGTTGTAGCTGTAGGTACGTTTACACTGGTTGTAGCTGTAGATGCGTTTACACTGGTCGTAGCTGTAGGTCCACGTTTACACTGGTTGTAGCTGTAGGTACGCTTTACACTGGTCGTAGCTGCAGTACACTGGTTGTAGCTGTAGGTACACATTTACACTGGTTGTAGCTGTAGATACACGTTTACACACTGGTTGTAGCTGTAGGTACGCATTTACACTGGTCGTAGCTGTAGGTACACGTTTACACTGGTCGTAGCTGTAGGTACACGTTTACACTGGTCGTAGCTGTAGATACACGTTTACACTGGTCGTAGCTGTAGATACACGTTTACACTGGTCGTAGCTGTAGGTACACGTTTACACTGGTCGTAGCTGTAGGTACGTTTACACTGGTCGTAGCTGTAGGTACACGCGTTTACACTGGTCGTAGCTGTAGATGCGTTTACACTGGTCGTGGCTGTAGGTACACGCGTTTACACTGGTCGTAGCTGTAGGTACACGCGTTTACACTGGTTGTAGCTGTAGGTACACGTTTACACCGGTCGTAGCTGTAGGTACACGTTTACACTGGTCGTAGCTGTAGATGCGTTTACACTGGTCGTAGCTGTAGGTACACGCGTTTACACTGGTCGTAGCTGTAGGTACACGTTTACACCGGATGTAGCTGTAGGTACACGTTTACACTGGTTGTAGCTGTGGATACACGTTTACACCGGTTGTAGCTGACGGTTGTAGCTGTAGGTACACGTTTACACTGGTTGTAGCTGTAGATACACGTTTACACTGGTTGTAGCTGTAGGTACACGTTTACACTGGTTGTAGCTGTAGGTATACGTTTACACTGGTTGTAGCTACACGCTACACTGGTCGTAGCTGCAGGTACACGTTTACACTGGTCGTAGCTGTAGGTACACGCTACACCGGATCGTAGCTGTAGGTACACGCCACACTGGTTGTAGCTGTGGATACACGCTTACACCGGTTGTAGCTGTAGGTACACGCTACACTGGTCGTAGCTGTAGGTACACGTTTACACTGGTCGTAGCTGTAGGTACACGCCACTGGTCGAGCTGTAGATACACGCTTTACACGGTCGTAGCTGTAGGTACACGCTACACTGGTCGTAGCTGTAGGTACACGTTTACACTGGTTGTAGCTGTAGGTACACGTTTACACTGGTCGTAGCTGTAGGTACACGTTTACACTGGTCGTAGCTGTAGATACACGTTTACACTGGTCGTAGCTGTAGGTACACGTTTACACTGGTTGTAGCTGTAGGTACACGTTTACACCGGATGTAGCTGTAGGTACACGTTTACACTGGTTGTAGCTGTAGATACACGTTTACACCGGTTGTAGCTGTAGGTACACGTTTACACCGGTTGTAGCTGTAGGTACACGTTTACACTGGTTGTAGCTGTAGGTACACGTTTACACTGGTTGTAGCTGTAGGTACACGTTAGGGATGCACCGATACCACATTTTTGAAAGTACTCGTACTCGTTAAAAGTCCCCCGATACCGGTGGTCGATACCACGGTCTGAGAAATGTCTATGTTTGAGCGGCGTGTAAGGGGTTAATCACAAGGCGCTGAGTGCCCGCCCCCAGGCCCCGGCTGCAGCTCAGAGCGGGGAGAACGAAGGAAAGACGAGACATGTCAGCCGTGTGGAACTATTTCAAAGTGAATGAAGATGACAAAACAAAGGCGGACTGCAAATTGTGCTCAGCTAAATTGTCCAGAGGAGGCTCAAAAGGTAGCGCATTTAACACAAGTAATTTAATCAAGCACCTAAAATCCCAACACGACAACGAGTATAAAGAGTTTACCCACGCTTCTAAACCAACACAACCCACACTGCCGCAAACTCTTGCAAGACAAGAGAAAATGTCCAGAGACAATCCACGTGCTGTGAAAATAACACAGGCAATCATCGAGTACATTGCATTGAGTGACCAGACACTTTCGGAGGTAGAAAATGTGGGATTCATGCGTCTCCTCCATGTTCTGAAACCCAGATATGATCTCCCAAGCCACCGCTACATGACTGACACGGAGCTGCCTAAACTACACGACTCCATGAAAAAACACATCCACAGCCTACTGCAAGCCTCCTCTTCGTTTAGTTTCACCACGGATATTTGGACAAGCAGTGTTTGCCCCGTGCCTTGTTTTTTTGTTAAATTATATGACTAAAGCTGTTACCTGTAAATTTAAATCATATATTTTTTTTTTATTAAGTACTCGGTATCGGTATCGGCGAGTACTGAAATGCAAGTACTCGTACTCGTTTTCCAAAAAAGTGGTATCGGTGCATCCCTAGTACACGTTTACACTGGTTGTAGCTGTAGGTACACGTTTACACCGGTTGTAGCTGTAGGTACACGTTTACACTGGTTGTAGCTGTAGGTACACGTTTACACTGGTTGTAGCTGTAGGTACACGTTTACACTGGTTGTAGCTGTAGGTACATTTACACTGGTTGTAGCTGTTACACGTTTACACGGTTGTAGCTGTAGATCGTTTACACTGGTTGTAGCTGTAGGTACGTTTACACCGGTTGTAGCTGTAGGTACACGTTTACACCGGTTGTAGCTGTAGGTACACGTTTACACTGGTTGTAGCTGTAGGTACACGTTTACACTGGTTGTAGCTGTAGGTACACGTTTACACTGGTTGTAGCTGTAGATACACGTTTACACCGGTTGTAGCTGTAGGTACACATTTACACTGGTTGTAGCTGTAGATACACGTTTACACTGGTTGTAGCTGTAGGTACACATTTACACTGGTTGTAGCTGTAGGTACACGTTTACACTGGTTGTAGCTGTAGGTACACGTTTACACTGGTTGTAGCTGTAGATACACGTTTACACTGGTTGTAGCTGTAGGTACACGTTTACACTGGTTGTAGCTGTAGATACACGTTTATACTGGTTGATGTTGGCTGCGACCTTGATGTTGGCTGCGGCCTCATCCACTGTTGCACACTCAGAGTGGACACTGGACACTGCCAATATAAATGTTTTTATTTGTGAAAATGTTTGTGTATTTCTATGTATTATTCAACTGTCCTGGACACATTCCTGCACGGCCTGTCCGTCCTGGGAGTGGATTCCTCCTTCTGTGGTTCTCCCTCAGGTTTCTCTTTTTTCCCCAGGAGGGTTTTTTGGAGTTTTTCCTCTGACCCTGATGGAGGGTCTAAGGACAGGGGACGTTGTCTAGTGCAGTCTGTTAAGCCTGTTTCTTTGAATCTTGGTAATACCTACCTACTGCGTTTTTAGAAGAATAAGGCATAAAAATAATCTGTAAAGATCAAATATCTGTTCTGTGCTTTCAAGTCTGCATATACACTGTGTGCACAATTATTAGGCAAGTTGTATTTTTGAGGATCCATTTTGTTTTTGTACAACTACAGGGCTCTTGGTCCAAAATGTTAACAAACCCTCAAACCTGAACATTTAAGTAGTAAAAGTGAAGTTTTGACTTTCTTAAGAGAATATCTACATGTGCACCATTATTAGGCAACTATTAGTGTCAGAATTATTATGCAACTAAACCTGTTTATTCACCTGTTAAAGTGAGAATAATAAACAAACTCAAAATTTACAATAAACATTTCTAAAATTAAAAAAAAAAAAAAAAAAAAAAACTTTGACCAATATAGTCACCCTTCTTTTCAATAAGAGTCACAATCCTTCCATTCACAGAGTCAGTTTCTTGATCAGGTCAGAATCAACCACAGCCTCCCAGACACTGTTCAGAGGTGTTTACCTTCACTGGAAATGTCCTGCTTAAGAAGGGCCCAAAAGTTCTCAGTAGGGTTTAATTCAGGTGTCATTAGTTTTTTATCTTTAAGGCCTTCACTGGCCACGCAGTGGAGAACTTTGATGGATGTGATGGAGCGTTGTCTTGCATAAAAATCAAGTCTTCTTGAAAGATGCAGACTTTTTCCTGAACCACTGCTTTAAGAAAGTTTCTTCTAAAAATTGGCAGTAGGTCTGAGAGTTGATTTTGAGTCCATTTAAAACCTGAAAAGGTCCAACTAGCTATATTAAATTAATAATACCTGTCTATACCAGTACCGTCTGAATCGAATTGGAGCTCTGTGTCTGTTACTGATCCAACCACGGGCTCCATCCATCTGGTCCGTCAAGAGTCATTCTCATCTCATCAGTCACAAAACCTTT
This sequence comes from Perccottus glenii, assembly GCA_024416835.2. Classification (NCBI taxonomy): domain Eukaryota; kingdom Metazoa; phylum Chordata; class Actinopteri; order Gobiiformes; family Odontobutidae; genus Perccottus; species Perccottus glenii. The sequence goes on along the minus strand of CM044550.2, from coordinate 35,474,940 downwards.
AAAACATCTGTCTTCAGATATGACAGCACTGGAGGACATTAGGGTCCTGGTAGCTTCACGTTTGATTCTTCGCAAATCTTTGGTGGTTAATCTTTTCTTCTCGACACGTTTCTTGCGACCCTGTTCACTATTTGCTACAAAACGTTTGATGGTTCTTTGATCACGCCCCAATATCTTAGATATTTCAAGAGTGCTGCGTTCTTGTGATAGACTTTTTACAATTTTTGACTTTTCAGAGTCAGTTAAATCTCTTTTTTGTCCCATTTTCCCTGAGGAGAAGAATCTGTCTAATAATTATGCACACCTATGATATGAGTGTTGATCTCCGTAGGCCACACTCTCCTCGTTACACAAATACATATCACCTGCATTAAATCCAATAAGGATTCAAGTCAATACAGCTTGGAGTTGGAAATTATGGATAAAATTATGATATGGTCAAATAATCACTTGCCTAATAATTGTGCACACACTGTAAATCTGATATGTCAATCAAGAGTGTAGCTCCTCCTTCTTGTGCAATGTCCACCCCACAGGCTTTGGACACGCTCTTAAAATGAATGTTTCATTGGATGGGGCTCAGAGGTTCACTCACCCAGTTTGGGAGGGCAGATGAAGTAGCGCACACCACCAACGCTGCCATCATTCTTACCCTCTGGCTCGTCCAGCTCCACACCTACCCACAAACCAGTGGCAAACTCAGTGGGTCCACAGAACCTCAGGGTGCCAACCTGAAATAAACACATTCTATTTTTAGAGACTTTTTGCTGCCACGATAAAATTACAGTGACAGACAAGATACATTAAATTGCTGCACATTTGTGTGTCCAATTTGTCACGTTTAGAAATGTGTGAGTTTTCGAGTCCAAATACTTTTCAAGTTCTTAGGGTTTAATTCCGAATCCAAGTCACCTAAGACTAGTCTAAGTTGTTTAAGTCCAGAAAATGTGCACATTATTTTTGTTCATAGATGCCATAAATAATCTGGGTGGGTTAACTGAGAAGCGGGGGAAGGGCAGAGTGGTTTTAGCTTGACCAAGCAAGCACAGAGCTAACGGACAGATGCGCCAAGTCCTTCATGGTGACAGTGATTAATGCGCTAATATTGATACTACATTTATTCAAATACCAAAGATTACAAGATTTCATCACCGAGCATCTACTGACAGCATTCTCAAATTACAGCGACCTGGGGACGTCACTTCATTCCCCATAGGATTGACTCCTGGTGCAAAAACACCTGGGGGTGGTAGTCCAGATCTTTTTGCTTGTGTAAAAAGAGTTCATATTTGTCCAATTTTTATTTTATATTTTTTATTTATTGATTCAACCCCACTCACAGAAAGGTTTAGTATGGTTAAGTGAGCAGCTGATTATGTTGAAAACTGATAACTACACAATGTGCACTATCCCTCATCTTTGATAATACAGTAAGTTTCATCTAAATCATTCAGTCATATTTACATCACAATACTGTCCCGCTCCTGTTTCTGGATAATTAGTCAACAAAACCATTATATCTCCATGAAACCACCAATCCTTTTGCAGAGTTTAATGTTTGCTGGTGCCCCACAACAAGGGTTGAGTTGAGTGATGCACTCTGTTGTATCACCACCAACATTTAGGGAAAAAAAGCTCAGGTGTTACTGTCAGACCTTTTGGTTGTCCAGCAGAACGCGTTCCCCTAGCTTCAGCCCCAGGGAGGACAGCATCAGGTTTCCAGGGATGTTGTCGTAGTTGGGCAGTGTGACTCTGGGCAGGTTACAGCTCAGAGGAACTGCATCCAGCAAGATCTGCTTGAGTTCCTTGGCGGCCATAGCAGCCTCAGCCTTATCCAGACTCATGTCCATGGGGTCCGGGACCACCTCCGCTGGGACTTGGCCCCTGTCATTCTGCACACAAATCAATGAGAAAGCATGTCTATTTAGTCACAAGGTACAATGTAATATGATTTATATCTCATTTAAAAACACAGCTGGAGCTGACTACCCTGCAGCAGTCTATACCATAATTCTCCTAATATGTGGCTTTCTGTGATATGAGAATTACTGCACTCGTCCCACCCAGCCTTCGGGTGTTATTTTTTCTAACAGAGCACTAAAAGCATGTGTGCCACATACCCTGACTGTGGGGTTTGCTCCGTGCTCCAGCAGACACTTGACAGCCCCCAGGCAAAGATTTGAAGCAGCAATGTGAAGAGCAGTCCCATAGTAGAAATCACTGCATGTGGAATTCAGCACTGGAGAACAGAGGAAAGAATTAACAGAACTCTACATTAAACATCAGAAAAGCAAGAATCACTGGTTGATGTGTGTACCTCTGGGTTTAGCGGCTTTCAGTAAAACTCGGATCAGTTCTGGTACATCAAAGTAAGCAGCATAGTGCAGAGCATTCATGTTGGTCCAACGGCTCCTCAGGCTCACGTCGGCTCCCAAAGAGATGAGCTGTGAGGTGAGGCGCAGGGCTGCTCCTGGGTCCCCTGCACACACCACGTGACATTGCAGCATTTGCTACGGAAACTAGACTGGATTTTCTAGTTTTATATGCTCAGATGATTATACACAAATACAAGAATAATTATAACATTTTTTGATTATGATTGTTTCATGAGAACCATCCATTTTTCTGAGCAGCCATCCTCCAACCGGCAGGTGGGCGGTTCAAACCCCGCTCGAAACATCCCATAACATCCCACTCGCCCCACAGTTCATACTGTCGTTGTGTCCTTGGGCAAGACACTTAACCTACATTGCCTCCAGTGATGTTCTGTAACACTGGTAAATAGCTTTAATGTATGTAAAGCACTTTGAGTGCCTACTACAGGTGGAAAAGGGCTATATTAAAAGAAAAAAAAAGTGCTCAACCTTCTGCATTTTGCTAAAAGTAGAGTTATATACCCGGTGGTTAGCACTCCTGCCTCACAGCAAGAAAGTTGTGAGTTCAAACCCCGGCGACTCGAACATCCTCGGCCGACTCTGGTCTTTCTGTGAGGAGTCTGCATGTCCTCCACGTGTTACCGTGGGTTCTCTCCGGGTACTCCGCCTTCCTCCCACCGTCCAAACACATGCATGTACAGGTCAATTGGCAGCTCTAAAGTGTCCCTAGTGAATAAATATGTCTATGTCTAAATGTCAGCCCTGCGACTAACTGGCCATTGTCCAGGGTGTACCCCGCCTCAGGCCCAAAGCTGCTGGGATAGGCTCCCACAACCCCTAAGCAGAAGAAAATGAATGAATGAGTTACTGTATATGCCTACGGTACCAACCAAACAAAACAATTGTGCAAAATGCTTTAGTCGGCAGCAGTGGGTCTTTTCAGCAAATACCACCTCAAAACAAAACAAACATTTTCTTCTATTTCCTACACTACAACAAGCATTATTAAACAAATTAAACCAAATCTAGAACTAGATTACACTTGAACTAAATCATGACTAAACCTGAACTAAACCATAGCCAGTCATACTATAACTAAAAGGTACCTGAGAGTAACTTTATAGCCATTCATATTAAATAATGACAATAAAATTAAATAATATCAAACATTTAAATACAGGACTGGTTGGCCTGTCCTATATGTAGAAACACTTTTTTTTCACTCTGTCATTACTATAAGCATGTTGTCTTCTCATATTTTGACATTAACTTTTATGCTCACTGGCTACTGTTACTTGCCAGATAATCTTTTTACAAGCCAGAATATTTTTTAATGTGTTGATCTAGGCCTTTACAATACACTATAGTCTTTAAAATGTGCAGCCATTGCATTAGAAGAATCAATCTTTAGGCTAGTTATTAAAATATTAAGACCCAACTTGCCAAAGTGGCTTGTAAGAGTATACAGTGCCTTGCGAAAGTATTCGGCCCCTTGAACTTTGTGACCTTTCGCCACATTTCAAGCTTCAAACATAAAGATATGAAACTGTAATTTTTTGTGAAGAATCAATAACAACTGGGACACAATCATGAAGTGGAACGAAATGTATTGGATATTTCAAACTTTTTTAACAAATAAAAAACTGAAAAATTGGGCGTACAAAATTATTCAGCCCCTTTACTTTCAGTGCAGCGAACTCTCTCCAGAAGTTCAGTGAGGATCTCTGAATGATCCAATGTTGACCTAAATGACTAATGATGATAAATGAATCCACCTGTGTGTAATCAAGTCTCTGTATAAATGCACCTGCACTGTGATAGTCTCAGAGGTCCGTTTAAAGTGCAGAGAGCATCATGAAGAACAAGGAACACACCAGGCAGGTCCGAGATACTGTTGTGGAGAAGTTTAAAGCCGGATTTGGATACAAAAAGATTTCCCAAGCTTTAAACATCCCAAGGAGCACTGTGCAAGTGATAATATTGAAATGGAAGGAGTATCAGACCACTGCAAATCTACCAAGACCTGGCCGTCCCTCTAAACTTTCAGCTCATACAAGGAGAAGACTGATCAGAGATGCAGCCAAGAGGCCCATGATCACTCTGGATGAACTGCAGAGATCTACAGCTGAGGTGGGAGACTCTGTCCATAGGACAACAATCAGTCGATACTGCACAAATCTGGCCTTTATGGAAGAGTGGCAAGAAGAAAGCCATTTCTTAAAGATATCCATAAAAAGTGTTGTTTAAAGTTTGCCACAAGCCACCTGGAGACACACCAAACATGTGGAAGAAGGTGCTCTGGTCAGATGAAACCAAAATCCAACTTTTTGGCAACAATGCAAAACGTTATGTTTGGCGTAAAAGCAACACAGCTCATCACCCTGAACACACCATCCCCACTGTCAAACATGGTGGTGGCAGCATCATGGTTTGGGCCTGCTTTTCTTCAGCAGGGACAGGGAAGATGGTTCAAATTGATGGGAAGATGGATGGAGCCAAATTCAAAGATTCAAGATTCAAGATTCAAAGTGTTTATTGTCATGTGTACAGACAGAAAGCATGTTTCCCTATACAATGAAATTCTTACTTTGCTGTCCACAGTAAAAATGTCACACAATTAAGTAAAAATAAAAAAATAAGACAAATATACAAGTAATAATAATGGAAGTATACCAAAAAAAATACAAATATACAAAAAGTGTAAAGTGTAGTAAGGTGAGGTAGTGCAGTTGTGATGGTGTAAAGTGACGTGTAAAGTAAAGTGACGGTGTAAAGTAAAGTGAGGTAGTGCAGTAGGTAAACAATTGTTCCTGTAATGTTGTGATTGTGATTGTAGACTCCTATCTGCTGTTTAGAGTCTTATGGCAGAGGGAAAGAATGAGTTCTTCATTCTGAAGTCCTGCATTTCACACTTCTGTACCTCCGTCCTGAGGGTAGAAGTGTGAACAGACCATGTTGTGGGTGGGAGGGTCTTTGAGGATGGAAGCAGCTCTTCTGTGGACTCTATGGTAGATGCTCTGCAGAGAGGGCAGTGGAGTCCTGGTGATCTTCTGCAGTCTTCACCACTCTCTGCAGGCGCTATGCGGTCCATGACAGAAGTGCTGCCGCACCACACAGTGATGCAGCTGGTCAGGACACTCTCAATGGTGCAGCTGTAGAAGTTGCTGAGGATCTTGGGCGACATGCCAAACTTCCTCAGCCTCCTCAGAAAATACAGCCGCTGTTGAGCCTTCTTGACCAGCTGTGTGATGTGAGGTGTCCAAGTGAGGTCCTCATTGATGTGGGACACCCAAGTATTTGAAGTTGCTCACCCTCTCCACTTCAAGTTCCCGGATGAACAGTGGCTGAGGCGTTCTCCTCTCTCTCCTCATGTCCACTATCATCTCCTTTGTCTTGTCCGTGTTGAGGGTGAGGTTGTTGTCTTCACACCATGACACCAGACTGGCCACCTCCCTCCTGTAAGCTGCCTCGTCACCGCCAGCGTCGTCCTATCACTGCGGTGTCGTCAGCAAACTTCAGGATGATGTTGTCCTTGTGAGAGGCGACACAGTCGTAGGTGTACAGGGTGTAGAGGATGGGGCTGAGTACACAGCCCTGTGGAGTACCAATGTTTGTGATGGTGCTGGCTGAAGGACCATTACAATACAGGACCATTCTGGAAGAAAACCTGATGGAGTCTGCAAAAGACCTGAGACTGGGACGGAGATTTGTCTTCCAACAAGACAATGATCCAAAACATAAAGCAAAATCTACAATGGAATGGTTCACAAATAAACATATCCAGGTGTTAGAATGGCCAAGTCAAAGTCCAGACCTGAATCCAATCGAGAATCTGTGGAAAGAACTGAAAACTGCTGTTCACAAATGCTCTTCATCCAACCTCACTGAGCTTGAGGAGGACTGGGCAAAAATTTCAGTCTCTCGATGTGAAAAACTGATAGAGACATACCCCAAGTGACTTACAGCTGTAATCACAGCGAAAGGTGGCGCTACAAAGTATTAATTTAAGGGGGCTGAATAATTTTGCACGCCCAATTTTTTAGTTTTTTATTTGTTAAAAAAGTTTTAAATATCCAATAAATTTCGTTCCACCTCATGATTGTGTCCCACTTGTTGTTGATTCTTCACAAAAAATTACAGTTTTATATCTTTATGTTTGAAGCCTGAAATGTGGCAAAAGGTCGCAAAGTTTAAGGGGGCCGAATACTTTCGCAAGGCACTGTACATGTTTTTTGGGCAATTTGAATAATGTCAAGCTTAGATAACAAACCTATAATCATATCCATTTACTTTTATGTTATTTTGTGTACCCTATAGCTAATGACATACACCTGGCTTAATTATTTAGTTTTAGGACAAAACCTAATCTTTGGGGAGGTTGTGGTCTCACTTTCTGAAGAGTGCAATTTGTAACCTTATTTACAGTTGTGCTCATAAGTTTACCCTGGCAGAATATGTGATTCTTTTAGCCATTTTTCAGATAATATGAATAATAACACAAAAACCTTTCTTTCACTCATTGTTAGCGGTCGGGTGAAGCCATTTATTGTCAAACAATTGTGTTTACTCTTTTTATATCATAATGACAACAGAAACTACCCAAATGACCCTGATCAAAAGTTACCTTGGTGATTTTGGCCTCATAACATGCACAAGTGACACAAAGGGGTTTGAATGGTTACTAAAGGTAACCATCCTCGCCTGTGATCTGTTTGTAATCAGTGTGTGTGTGTAAAAGGTCAGTGAGTTTCTGGGCTTCTGACAGACCCTTGCATCTTTCATCCAGTGCTGCACTGATGTTTCTGTCATGGGGACAGCAAAAGAATTGAAAAAAAAATCTGAAGGTAATTAAACTGTATAAAACAGGAAAGGGATATAAAAAGATATCCAAGGAATTAAGAATGCCAATCAGCAGTGTTCAAACTAGTACTGAGTCACTTAGACCAACAAACATTTCAGCCACAACTGCCAGGAAAATTGTTCTGAAAGAAAAGAAAAACCCATAAATAACTTCAGCTGAAATATAGGACTCACTGAAAGAAAGTGCTGTGGCTGTTTCAAGATGCACAATAAGGAGGCAGTTGAAGAAAAATGGGTTGCATGGTCGAGAAAACTATTACTACGCAAATGCCACAAAGAATCCCGCTTACAATATGCCAAGCACAGAGACAAGCCTCAAAACTTCTGGGACAAAGTCATTTGGAGTGATGACCAAAATTGAACTTTGCTGGGATGAGGATGTCTCCAAGTCCGAGGCCATGGTTCTCGGAAGGCCATGGTCGGAAAAGGGTGGCTTGCCCCCCTTCGAGTTGGTGGAGTGCTCCTGCCTCAAGTGCAGGAGTTCAAGTAACTTGGGGTCTTGTTCACGGGTGAGGAGGGAGCGTGAGGTTGACAGGTGGATTGGTGCATCTTCTGCAGTGATTTGGGTCATGACCAAAAGAATAAGATCCCGGATACAGGCGTCCGAAATGAGCTTTCTAGGGGTGGCTGAACTGCCCTTCAGAGAGGAGCCTGTCGGTCAGTGTTTTAGTGTTGTTCTTATCTATTGTTAATGTTGTACAGGTCTTTGGTCAATCTGTGGTTGTTGTAAGGTGCTAAATAAATAAATTATTGATTGATTGATTGATTGATTGATTGATTGATTGATTGATTGATTGATTGTGAAAGCGCAAAACTGTGGGGTAAAGGTAAGGGGTAGAATTAGATTTGGGCCTTACCCACTCCATGTGCGCCGGCCTTACAGCTGTAGTGAAGCAGTGTCATGTCGGTCAGTCCATCTCGATCATTAACATGGCAGCCACGCTTCAGGATCTGACAAACAAAACACAACAGAAAGAAAAATCATCAAATTCTGGATTTGGCAGTGGCTCAGGAGGTAGAGCAGATCATTGAATGGCAGTTCCCCCCATAATGTATGAATGTAATAGTGTGATTGTGGTGGTCAGAGAGGCTGGAAGGCTGCCATGTCTCTGTACGACTGTAGTTGTGGCTACAGAGGGAGCTTATCACACAATGCAAATGTGGAGTGAATGAATAATGGCACTTTAAGTCCTTTAGGCCAAAAAGCGCTTTATTATTATACGCCTTAAGCTTCGTAGTAAATGGCTACTTATTATTTGGCATGACAGATTGAAACGGTAAAAAATGCAGAAGGGACACTTAGCAATAGTCTCACACTTAAGCACATACAGTAAATGGACCAATCAGTATTGAGTTACACATGTGGAACCATTAGCGGTAAAAGGGGCTGGACATAGCAAGCCCGCTTCCGGGTTGGAAGCCTATTACAAAGTAGGGGTAGGCTCTATCAAGCATGACCCCCATTGACATCAACTGAAAAATCGGCGCCAATTATGAAGTGACTATTTTTGTCACAGTCATCATTCTAACTATGTCATCTTTGTTTGAACACATTTCCGTAATCGTTACATTGATATTTGTCACAAAACTGACCAATCAGCTGCCTCCATTTTGCTATGTCGGCTCGCGGGGGCGTGGTTTGGTTGGTCTTGTTGTTTAACCCTGAGCTGCTCTCGGGAGAAGAAGCCGCTGAATATTTATGGACAGTAGAGAGACTCCCGGAGGGCTAACCATTTTAAATCAGTGAAATGTTAGCTTTTTGCTACACCCAAAGATTGTTTTTGGTTATTCTATGTTTTCCGAAGCTTTTTAGCCAGTATGTCTTCGTTTTTTGTTAATTAGTTTGTTAGTTGCTGCTGTTCATGAATGGAGATCGCTTGTTAGCTAAAAGCTAATGCTAGCTGTGTTTGGTCTAATTCAGCTGATTTAAATCACTTTTTCAGCTAACTAACATATCAGCACTTTATTTTTATTTTTTTTAAAGTATTACATTTAGGAAAATGTCAAATCAAAAAGTTCAAATCAAAGTCCACTATTTTCTAAAAACAGTCCTTACACACACAGTAACATACAGTGAGCTGGTGAATAAAAGACCAACATTAATGTTGTAATATGTTCTGTGATTAACAGTAAATCTCATGAACAGAGGAGACTGGTCCCAACAGCAAGACTTGTTTTAAACATAAGTTTTTACTTTGTTCTCTGTCTTTGCAGAGCCCCTCTACAGTTACCTGTCTGCTGCTGCTCCTGTCGGCCCTCCCCCCAGTCCAGTCCAGTCCAGCCCAGTCCAGTCTAGTCCAGTCCAGTTCAGTCCAGTCCAGTTCAGTTATCAGTCCTCTCTGCTCCTGCACAGCTGACATAGCCCAGCCTCGTCTTCCTCAGCTTCATCTGACTTCACATCCTGGTCCATCTACAACTTCAGCTTCTTTTAAATAAACTTAAACTCAATCAAATCAACATTCATTTATGTGCTTCTAGGTTTGAAGTCATATTTAAACTGTATTTCAAGCTCTTAAATATGACATAATTTTTACACTTTGTATTTAAGTGCACAGAGTTAATAACTTGTAAACAGTGTTATTTTAAAAGAAATCTTTAAATAACGAGAAAGTAATTGAAAGCAAACCGACAACTTTAAATAATTTATTTATCACTAGTGTTGTTTCAGCATGCCATAAGCAATAGAAGTTATTGTGGAAAAGAATCAGAAATCTCTTTTTAAATTGTAAAGATAAAGTAGTGGTGCAAAGATGGAAGGGTTTCTTGAACTTTCAGGTTGCTCCTGAGGTCTTTGACCTGCAGCTGCACGGGTAAGGAAACTGAAAAACAAAAATCAAAACTGGTTTAACACATATTTACTCCATCTCAAAAATACAGCACTTGCTTCTTTGACTACAATTTCTAAATAACCAGTTTCTTAAAAAAGATGCAATGTTTCTATTTTACAAAAGATTATTATTATTATTTGACAAAGATGACATGGCAAACATAACATAGTGATAAGTAAAGTAGGAGAATTTAAAAAACGTAGATATTGGTGTAAAAGTGAAATTCACCTGAATTAGAGCAGCCACCAGAGGGCGCCGGTAACACAGTGAAGGAGCAGCGATGCTAAGTTTAGCTCAGGTCTCTGTCGGAGCTTTGCCGCTGTCTGCAGGAGCGAGCACGTGATCAACGAACAAGCGAGCTTCTGATTGGCTCACTGGTTACCATGGAAACGGGCACTCAACTCAGTCCATATGCCCAAATTGGGACTTCTGGCTCCATAAAATCAACATGGCGACCACCCTAACGGCTAACGGTGCCTGAAAGAGCGTCAATCCCGAGGTTTGTAACGCTATTGGTGACGTCACACTCCTTATGTCCAGCCTCTTCTACAGTCACTGGTTGGAACACTGTTGTTCTTTTCCAATTGGTAACTGTTTTCCAATTGGTTACAGTTGGTTACTGTAACCATGGCAACTCTGTGATTGACACACAGAGAGTGAACAAAATGTGCGGCTTTGGCTTTATGATGCACTGATGGTAAAAAACGAGACAATTGGGACAGGAAGAGGAAAAGGCATTTTAGTGTTTTTGCAGTTATCTCCGGGGACACGGGACAGGGGGCTTAATGAATTAAGTATTCATTTGCATCAGTCATTTGTGTACTTTTTCTATTGAGTCTCCTTAGGTTGAAATCGTTTCATGTGTAATTGTGAAGTCACTTTCAGTCTTTTCAATTCTCTTTATTTCAGACTCAAAAAAGGTCCATATAAAAAAGCAAAAACAAAACATACATACAACATAGACATCAACAACAAAAACATTTAGAGTCCCTATAAGTACTTTCTCAAGTGCCTCGGTGAGTGTTGAAGTGTACCTGACACTGCTCTTTTCCTGCTGAAATTGGTCTAGTAATATTATTTTTAATATCTTAGACATCACACTGGCTAAGGCAATAGGCTTGTAGTTTCCTTTACTGAATATTTTCCTGTTTTTTCCTTAATTAAAAAAGGTACTGATTAAAGGAATCAACATTCCAGTAAAACACAACACTAGTGAAACAACAAGTCTGTGACTGGCAAATTTCAAATGCTCTGCTGTGATCTTGATCTAGGCCACAAGATTTATTCAGAGCTAATTTTGCTATAACAGAAGTTACATCCTCAGACTTGATAACCACATTATCAAAAGACACATTCCCAATAATAAAATCGAAATTGTTATTGAATAGGTTACTGTAATGTTTTCTCCAAAGCTCCGCAATATTTTCAGACTCCTTCAACACTAGAGAGCAAAAGATTTTTTCTAGCATTCATAACTTTTACTTCTACTTTTGTAGTAATTTCTGGGCCAAAGAATTAGTTCTAAGAGTATGTTTGCTCCTTTTTATGAAGCGAACAGCATATTTAAACTGTGTGATAGATTGTTTCTTTATGTCACATGTAGGGTCATTCCTTTGTTTTCCAGCAGCAACCCAGTTTTTGAAGGCTTCTCTTCCATACCGATGGAGTTTACTCACATGCTCATTCCATCCTGGTCCAACATTATGTGTTCTCTTGTTGCAAAAGAATTTGGTTGCATTGTTTAATACTATCAGAATTTCATCATAGATATACCACAAACTTTATTTTTACTTTGAGTTAAAACCATAGGCCAACTCATTAATGAAAATAGGATTTTTCGGTCTTTTTGTTGCTGTGTTGTGCGTGTGTCATTCACCTCATTGCCGATGATGTCAATCTTGTGCTGTACTTGAGGAACCCACTGGCGCACAATGGCAAACAGTTCTGGAATGGTGGTCAGAGGGTCCATGAGTATTTGAAAACAGGCCGGATCATTGGGGTCAAAGAAGGTGAAGGCTGAAACCAGATCCAAACAACATGTCAGTACATTTGAGCCCATAGAAAAGATTATTCCCAGCCCAGAAACTGAAGGAGAGGTTCCCACAGAACCTGGTCGACAGTTTGACTCAGGTTCTTGTTGCCAGAGAGGCATCAAAAAAGTGGATGTACAGATTGACTCTTTACACCAGCAGATCCAACCAGCATTGCTCCAACCTTTGCCAAGTGTGTATTTTGGCAAAGCTGACAAAAAAGTCACTCCTTCCAAGGGATCTGCTTTTGACTCTGATTTTCTTAAATATAGTCCATGTTAGTGCCACCCCAGAATACAAGTCTAGCTATGTTATTAAGGTGATAAGGACATAAAAATTACAAATGAAATGTCTGGAGGGAATTAGTTCCAAATCAGAGCTTTATCAGTGTTGTGTTATTTCTATTGTTTATTCCTTTTCTGCAGAAATCCAACTCTAGATTGATGTAACAATCCATGAAATACTAAAAAAGTAATTTAGGCCAACTTTCTGATATGGATAACACAATATTGTGATGTATTGTCCATCCCTAAAGGCTGGTGGAGCAGAAAGACATACCGTAGTCTTTGGGCAGAGGGGCAAGAGCTGATGAGTGAACCTTAGCTCTGCGTATGGTGTCATGCACTGGGCTCTTGTATTCAGGCACAGACTCAGGCTCGACTTTGCTCTTGCTATGGTCTGAAGGCATGTCCCCCTGCTTGTGCCTGTGGTCCAGCCTCTGCTCTGGCTCCGCCTCTGGCTCTGGCTGGTCCTGCTCGGCCTCACTCTGTTCCTGTCTGTCATCTTGGTCTGTGTCCTCATCTATACCATCCTCTTCATCTTCCTCCTTGTCGGTCAGTGCTTCTTCTTCCTCTTCTCTTTGGACCGTCCCATCCTCGTGCTGGTCCCGTTCGTGTCTCTCCTGCATCTGCAGGTCTTCCTCTTTTGTCATGGTGTACAATACTGCAGCAGGACCTTCAGACGGGAAAAAAGGACAAAGTGAGCTCTGCTGAAAGAGAATGACAAATGTTTTCTTTTGGATCTGTGTTAGGACATCAATGATCTTAAGTAAGACTAGAGGTGTGCGATAGAAAAATATTACAGCTGATGATCTGCCAATATGTTGTGTGTGGGCTGCATTGCATTTTTATTTGGTGTAGTTGTTTGCTAAAACATTGGGGGAGGGGCTCTTTGCAGTGGTGTTACCTCAGCTGAACTATGTTACATTATTTTTATCTGTAGGTAGATTTGCTTTGCAGTGTTGAGTTACTAAAGCAGTTCAAACCAGTGTCAAAATGAGACACAAAAGTATATATTTTAGATTTTAATTCATATTAGATCTGGGGTACAAAGTACAATCTTATAACAAGTTGTGGTGGCATTATTTTAACTCTTCATGAAAACAGTAAATTGTGTTTTTTTTTTTCTAAAATGCAAGTAGTTGATAAGCCAGTATTACTGTGGCCATCCTTGAATTATATTTCACTATCTGTGTATTGTTTCCTGCAGGAGGTGATCCAGACGAACCCGACCAGTGCTGGTGACTCACACCACTTCTGTCATCTGACTTTTTTTTTTTTTTTTTTTTTTTTAAACACACCATTGAATAACAAGCACTTATTCATGTGCATTACTTAAATGCTATTCGAATGTACTATACATTACAAAACATCTTTACACCACACTTTTCACATATGCAGTCACTGTTTGCACTTGAGCAGACAGACGTTTTTGAAGGTACAAAAGTTACTCCAACAAAAAACAACTGTGCTTCATCAATTCACCAGCTCGGTGAGTGATTTTATTTGATGCCTGAATGGGTTTTTTCAACAGTTTACAGTTAGTGCAACAAGGCTTTTGTAAGTGTAAGTTTGCTGTTTTTTGTTTTATGCTTTCCATCAATTTCTGCCTTTGAGCCTTGTGGTGCTCATTAAAAGTGTAACTAAAGCCCTGGTCAGAGCCTAACTCCACCCACTCACAAAATTTGAAAAATGCTGGAAAAGTGGGCAGAGCCCAGCAGAGACAGAGGGGAAGAACCGAGGGCGGAGCTCAGCGGGGGCGTGAACCTGAGACCCGCAGTGACGGATTGATTGACAGCAGCTGTCAGACTCACAAAGATGTAGACTTGAAGGAAGCTAGTAGCTTTGCTACGGAGCAGTCCTTCTAAGTGGAGGACATTTCTGTGCACACAGGGCTAGAGCCTTATCAGTTTGTGCCACTGGCTCAAACCGTGGTCTCAACAACTCCCAAAGTTAAAGAGCGAAGTCTTACAGCACAAGAGAGAATGGGGCCAGTTATAAAACGTTAGCATTGTCTAATTTAGGCTAATGCTTAGCAAATGCTAACAAAGTTTCAGAAATTGCAAACCTATGCATTTAGTTTGATTTTGGTAATTAGTGTTACTTACACACAAAACAGAGATTTCAATTCTCCCTCTACAACTGTTAAAAAACTCTTGTCACAACAGGTGTCTCACCTGTGCACCTGCAGCTCACTGGTCCACAGTAATATGCAAAAAAGACACAACTCTAACCAAATATAATATTTACATCCAAAACAAAGTAGTGATAAACATTGTTTCTCATGAGTCTGAATCTAAGATGATAGACAGCAGCAAACTTGAAGATGAAGTATCTTCAGTGAAGTGACGCAGGAACAGTCACCAGGTCCTGAAAATAAATTAAACATATAAACATGATTTTATTTCTTAAATTAGACCATTTTAATGACAATAAAATGATAGATTATCACACACCTCATGTGTTCTTGTTAGAGTAAAACAAACAAACAAAAAAAAACAACTGAAGAACAGGACTAAACACATTACTTTGTACAGTTCATGGTGCTCTCACTTCCATCTGGGTGTTAGCTGGAGTCATCAGTGGACACCTCACACTGTTTCCTCATTATTGGAGTAGAGCTAGTCCTGGGACACTCTGGCAGCTCCATCAGTGTCTGTGTCACATGACACACTCCTATTAGGCGTTCTGGCCTGGGTGGCTGCAAAAACAAGAGTTTAACACATGATTTGTTATCTTGATTATATGATGAGACCCAAACATCTGGGTCCACAACTCACAAAAACTGCACAATCCCTAAAAGATGCTCTGCCTTTGCACAATCAGCCTTTTCATTTCAAACCATCAAACAATGGAATCAGATCCTAGACAGTCTGAAATTCTAAATCTGGTACAAAGCATATATTTTCTTGTGAGATTATTGTTTTTGTACATGGTGCAAAGAAAAGAATAAACAAAATTAAACATACAAAAGCTTCACAGTATTCAAACTCACCTTTGCTTCACCTGCAGATCTGCAGCGACTGGTTCAGACTGGCCCCAGTTTCTCTGGTCATCTTAGACAAAACAAAAGATTTGTGTTATTGTTTACAATTACAGTATTATATTAATTCATTTTAAAATGTTTATAAAGGATATTAATAACACAAATATTCTCATTACTATTACTGTATATCCTCCGTGAAAGCACTAGTCTTTTAATCCGTGTGTACTGTCTCTGGGTCGGTCTGGTAGCTGCAGCCTGTGATACACTGTCTCCTCAGCAGCTCCAGCTCTGCTCGGTTTACCCGAGGAGCAGCGATAAACAACTTGACACTGACGGTGGCGTGTTCAATCTAATTAGCAAAGTTGACACAAAACGCACAAGTTTTGGAGTTTGTGTTGAGTCAAAACTCACGGTGTTACACGAGTCATGAGCTGTTCATGTTCAGTCAAGTCCAGAGTCATGAGCCAGTGACAGGTCTTTAGTGCCAAGGGCTGTATCTCTGCTACAAGTCCAACAGAGTGCTGCCCATTTACGAGAAATAACTAACGGAATATTGAGTGATAGAGTAAAGCTAGATGTCTGTGTGTACTGGGACACAGTATCAACGCAGCAGCCCTCATTAGCGCGTTAGCCCGGTATCAGGAGCAGCTGAAGCTAACGTTTAGCATACTTTACCTAACTAGCAACATGACAAAATTGATTAGTTAACTTTAGCTTTACTGCAGGGGTCCTGAATTAAAATCAGCCGAGGTCCGGCAAATGGAGATGAATGTTGATAATCCACTGTTTTCTGTATTTTATCCTTTGTTTCCATGAGGAGGATGTTTGAGTGTTTAGCTTTCACCAAACACAGCTCACAGACAAAAGTAAAAAACTACAAAATCAAAAGAGGCTAAAGCTAAAGCTCAGGACCTGGTGGTTTATTGACAACAGCCTGGAATTCTACATATAATGCCTAATACTCCTTTAACACATGTGTGAAAACATTTTAAATACATACAAAAAATCATCAATTCAAGCCAAAACATATTTGTTAAACAAATATGACAAAGATGCCTGTCATAATTAATCTTTCTATTGTCATTCCTCTGAAAACAACAGGAACAAGGAAAAATGCACTGAGCATTTCTTTAGCATTAGCTGTTGCCAATAATTAACTGTTACTGTTTAATTTGCAGGTTCATCTTAAAACAAAATTTAGAATAGAAATATTTATTTCCTGTATTTTAACATTTTAATTAAAATGCTTATGATTAGTTCTGTAACAGGATTTAGGATTCACACAGAAACTGACACAACTTAAGGAAGACTTAACATGTGTCACTCATCTCCAAACCTCCTTTCACACCTTTTCTGTTTTTAATCACCCAAATAAACACATGTTAGGTTCAAATGAACGTGAATGCTAATTTCTCACGTTTGTAAATTAGGTCAAATAAGTACCTAACTTACAACAGAATAAAGAAGTTGACAGACAAATGTACAACTCACCACATTATTAGACGTCCTCACTTCCCTCTGAGTCTTTTTAATCCTGACATGAAAACTGTCCAGTCCTGGTTCAGTTCTGGATTCATTCTCTGATTATCAAAGCAGTTGGGACTAGAGGATAAAGAGCTGTTGTTCAGCTTTGACACTGACGCGGTGCTGAATAAACTAAAATAAACGTTCCCTCTCCGTCCATAACGTCAGTGAATCTTCGTTATGTTTTGCCAAGGCTCAGCTTTTAGATTTTAGTCGTTTCTAACGCATTATCAGGCTACGCTAAACGTGTTGAAATTTCCCGCTGCTCTGTCCGTAACCATAGTAACCTGACTGAGGACCCGCGTGTAGACGTAGCTGTCCTAGAAGTGCCGGTTCAAAAATATGTTTTACACAATGCGCTTGTAATTATGAATAATGCCTTGCGGTCCAGATCAAAGCCTCTCGAGGTCCGGATCCGGACCGCGGTCCGCCTATTAGTGACCTCTGCTTTACTGGGAAGAAACATAAATTGTGTTTCAAAATGTATGTTCACTCACCTCAAGACGCCGCTGTGGTGGTGGGAATCCATGCAGGAGCAGCATTAGAGGCTACGGGCGGTAACTAGGGATTGGTAACAAAACCCGGTATTAAACTGGCCCCGGGGCTAAATTATGAAAGACCGTAGTATAAGTAAGATCTGACGCTATCGGTTCTGCTTTCAGTACTGGAGGGAAAAAAATTAATGTACTATGTATTTTTCCTTAATAATGTTATCGTGCACATTTTATCTCACCAAACATTTCTAATGTGGATCATATTAAGACGTTTGTCTGTGAGATCTGCGAGATCTCTCATGAGCGCCGCGGAGGCTGTCTGTCAGTCACACACACATAACAGTACGAAAAAACTCCCACTTAATACAAAGAGTGACGATGGCGGAGAGAACAAAATGTTCCAAAGTGTGGTTACACTTCTCTAGAGTTAATGCAGACAACGCTCGTTGTCATAAGTGCAACAAAATGTTTGCATGTAAGGGCGGAAACACGAGCAATCTGTCTAAGCACCTTTCAAAAGTGCATACAGATCTGCATGCTGTGCAGACAGAGGAATGCAAAGTTTTCGACTGCCTAGCTAGCTCGTCTCTGGTTGTTGCCCCATCTACGTCTGGTATGTTTGCTAAAATCATGTTGAATTAGGCCTGCACGATTCTGGGAAAAATATGAATCACGATTTTTTAGCTTAGAATTGATATCACGATTCTCTACAACGATTTTTTTTCTCATGAAATGTAATGTTTATTACACACATGAACCATGACAAAACAAAACAAATTGGAAGTACCAAAAATATTTGTTTTGGCACCTATAGAACATTGCACATCACCACAAGCCTGTAAACATAGAGGCTTCAATGAACAAAGAAGAAACACTCTTTAACTGCTTGCCTTTTGTACAATTAACATTCAACTGGCCATTCAAGTAGGTTACCAAAAATAGAAGTTTAGCGCGCGCTGAATAGCGCTGAAACCTGAACATGGCGTGAACATTCTGAGGGTTCAGTGTTTAAAGAAAAGGAGCAATTGGCCATTGAAGTGCAGTTGCAGTATCAAAACTAATAATTTATTTTGTATATATAGCGGCACCTTGTCTTTAATTGCTGGTTGTGGTGTTACCTTTGTGCTGCAACAAGGGCAAAGCATACCTTGCAAATCACACCAGATTGACCCTCGTCTTCTTGCTTGAATCCAAAATACTTCCACACCACGGAATGTGAGCCTTTTTTCGGAACAAGTTGAGACTGAGTGGTTGGCTGATTCTCGTCACAAGGACCTGGGTTTTCATATCCATTTTGTTTATTTCCGAACCACCGCGCTCGCTCGACGAGTGAAACACGAGACTAAAAGGCGCTGTGTCGTTGGCTGACGGTGACATCCTGTGAGAGCGGTCCTTTCAAAATAAAAGCTGTTTTTTTTTAAAAATCGAAGTCATTTAAAAATTAAATCGTGAACATGGTGAATCGAGATCGCGATTTTATAACGATTTATCGTGCAGGCCTATGTTGAATCAACGTTGTTCACATCATTTAAAATAAATGTAAAATCTTCCTGGTTTGTTAACCTTATGTAGAAATTCTGTTGATTTCTTTTGGGAGAAATGAGAGAAAGAAATCAACATTTGTACCACTGTATGTTCTTTAGCAGAAAAATATAGATTTCATTTGTTTTACATTCATTTGTTTTTTGTATAATAGCTATTTGTTCAAACATGGCTGTTTCTTGCACTATAAATAATTGTTTTATTAATTTTACATTAACAAAATAAAGAAATGTTAATTCTGTTCTCAACTTGTTCTTAAAAAAAACACACACAAACAACACAAAGTACCGATAAGAATACCGTTAAAGTACTGGGCCGTTAAGCAGTATAGGTAAGAGTAGTAATACCGTTAAAACCTTAACGATACCCATCCCTAGCGGTAACCACCAAACACCTGTGGCGTCTAATCTTCTTCTATAATTGATGCTTTAGAATGTGAGAGTCTAATACAGTGGCAAAAAAGTATGTGAATCTTTTGGAATTTCATGGTTTTCTAAAATAGGTTGATAAATCGACTATTGCGACAGGCCTACTGATGAGTGCAAATGTTCCTGCAGTATTTTCTGAAAACATGCTGCATTCTTTTCCTGTGCCTTTGTAGCTCACACATCCCCAAAACATCAGTGATCCACCTCCATGTTTCCCAGTGGGACTGTGTACATTTCATCATAGGCCTTGTTGACTCTCCAAATGTAACATTTATGGTTGTGACCAAAAGGTTCAATTTTGGTCTCATCACTCCAAATGACTTTGTTCCAGACGTTTTGAGGCTTATCTCTGAGCTGTTTGGAGTATTGTAAGCAGGATGCTTTGTGGCATTTGCATAATAATGGCTTTCGGTTTATCATGAATTCATGCATTAATCCATGCAGGACTCATGACTAAATGTAAAGTAATACCTGGCTTTCTTCTGGCGACACACACTCTCTCTCTCTCCGCAGTATTTACATCCAAATCAGGTGAACAGTGTAGGAATTACAACAGTTTGTATATGTGCCTCACTCTTTTTAAGGGACCAAAAGTAATGGGGCAATTGGCTGCTCAGCTGTTCCATGGCCAGGTGTGCGTTATTCCCTCATTATCCCATTTACAAGGATCAGATAAAAGGTTCAGAGTTCATTTCAAGTGTGCTTTTTGCATGCTGTCAACTCTCAAGATGAGATTCAAAGAGCTGTCAATCAAAAAACTAAAAGGTGTGGCCAAATCAACTGTTTGGAACATCCTTAAAAAGAAAGAACGCACCGGTGAGCTCAGCAACACCAAAAGACCTGGAAGACCACAGAAAACAACTGTGGAGGACGATCAAAGAATTCTTTCCCTGGTGAAGAAAACACCCTTCACAACAGTTGTCCAGATCAAGAACACTCTCCAGGAGGTAGGTTTATGAGTGTCAAAGTCAACACTCAAGAGAAGACTTGACCAGAGTGAATACAGAGGGTTCACCACAAGATGTAAACCATTGGTGAGCCTCAAAAACAGGAAGGCCAGATTAGAGTTTGCCAAACAACATCTAAAAAAGCCTTGACAGTTCTGGAACAACATCCTATGGACCGATGAGACCAAGATCAACTTGTACCAGAGTGATGTGAAGAGAAGAGTCTGGAGAAGGAAAGGAACTGCTCATGATCCAATGCATAGCACATCATCAGTGAAGCATGTGGTGGCTAGTGGTCATGGTGTGAAGGCATGTATGGCTGCCAATTGGAACTGGTTGTGTCCTTGGGCAAGACACTTTACCTTTGATGATGTGTGACTGTTGACAAAAGTGTTTCAGGCAATATTATCTGCTCATATTCAGCCAAATGCTTCAGGGCATCATGTGGCTACAGTTGTAGCTTCACCAGTGCAGATGGACAATGACCCGAAACATACTGCAAAAGCAACCAATCCATTATTATTATTATTATGTGGTGGAAAGAAGTGGACATGTTATGCAATGTCCAACTGGTCAATCACCTGACCTGAATCTGATTGAACATGTATTTCACTTTCAGAAGACAAGACTGCAGATGGAAAATGACTCCATAGAACAAGCAGGAAACTGAAGTGGACAGTTTGCAGTCCAAGTCAGAGCATCACCAGGGATGAAACCCAGCGTACTGAGCAGTAGAGGCCTGGCAGAGCATCACCAGGGATGAAACCCAGCGTCTGGTGATGTCTATGTGTTCCAGACTTCAGGCTGTAATTGACTGCAAAGGATTTGCAACCAAGTATTAAAAAGTGAAAGTTTGGATTATGATTGTTAATCTGTCCCATTACTTTTGGTCCCTTAAAAAGTGGGAGGCACAAATACAAACTGTTGTAATTCTTACACTGTTCACCTGATTTAGATGTAAATACCTCAGATTAAAGCTAAAAGTCTGCAGTTAAAGCACATCATGTTCATTTCATTTCAAATCCATTGTGGTGATGTATAGAGCCAAAAACTAGAATTGTGTCAATGTCCCAATATTTATGGACCTGACTGTATATATCTCGCTCTCAATACCTCTCTCGGTAGCTCTCTTTCTCCCTCTCTCATTCGTGTGATGATTTAATGCACATGTATTATGAGCCAGTTGTGTGTCCCGAAGGTAGGAATGTTGTGTAATATTTTGGATGATATGCGTTTTATTTTTATTTACTTATTTAGCCACTTACTGATGCATGTGTTTGTTATTTGCCTTATGGTTTATGCTTTTGTAAATCAAAACAAGTCAAATCAAAACACTGCTGACTCCTTGCGTCTCCTTCCACACATTGTGTCATATAAAAAAATTCATTGCAAAACAAACTGACGTGAGTTTTAAAATAAATTAAAAGAGGCTTCGAGGCAGAGGAATTTGCCTCGATCATTTTTGTTCGAGGATTCGTTTCAGCCCTAAGAAACATCTTCTGGCTTCAACAAGGCTAAAAAGGTGTTGTGGTTGCTGAGGGGTCAGTATCAAATACAACAGAATCACAGTCTCTGCTGCGATTGAATAGGCTCATTTATTTGTTAGCTTTGTGTCAGCTCCATCAAGCTTATTAAGCATCATTTTCCACTCTTCCCTCTCCTCGTTTCTAAGGACCGTCACCAAACTATTCACAAGATGTATGAACATCCTGTTTTGTGTGTTTTATTAAATGGATCAATCTTAAACAAGTAGTGGTATACAGCTTTGTTAAAACATTAGAGTATTAGGGGGCACAGTACTGGTATATGAACTCAGAGTGTGTATGACTGAGCTTGGTGGTGTTTAAAGAAGGTGTGAGCACCTTGCTTGGCTATCTGTCTCAGGTGTGAGTGTGTGCCACACTATTCAACAGATCAAACAGACACTAACACGAAGTCAGTTTTCTAAACATACATATACATGCACTAACATTTGTATAGCATGTATGTACAAATAAAAAAGTTCCTGTGCAAAAATAAACTTGCAGTTAGGCACTGGTTTGGTATAAAAAAAAAAGTTATTTTCATGCTGTGCAGGGCCCCCCCTCTCAAATCAATGTAAATGGTACAACCCGCAGGTGTTTTTTACCGCATTTTTATGCAAATTAGCGCTTTTACATTAAGTATAGGATTGTTCTCAGTTTAATGCACATCTTAATGATTTGAAATGACTTATTTTAAAACGTAATTCAAAGATTGAATGTCTAGTTTGGCGGTTAGTGGCCAGGTGAAAACAGTGACAGTGAGACAAGGTGAGCGTTTAGCGGAATTGCCTGTTTTAACGCTTAGCATGGGCGTAGGTTTGGTCTCAGCTTTGGTGGGGACACCCTGACCCCGATTGACCCCGATTTCTTTTGTTCCAGACTGTTGGCAAAACAGAATATCACAATACTGAAGTGAATCTACTTCTTCTCATTATGTTGTATCCTTACCCCGATATACCATCATGTATACTGTCCCTACAGAGCTAGTATAACTGTATAATCTAGACTTTATTTATATTTAATAATTTGCTATTAATCAATAGTAGTATATCTCATCACAGAATCACTTTAGACCTTCACTTTAAGACCTCACCTGAAGCCATGAAGGTCCAGCTACTTCAACATGCTCTATGACAGTCATTCCCAAACTGTGGTCCGCGGACCACTAGTGGTCCGTGAGGGTACTGCAGGTGGTCCGTGGAAAGGCAAAATAAAATAATATTTTACCAGGAAATTCCCATAAAAAAAATTTAAAAGAATATGTAGGCCTATATTGATATAACATTTGCATTAAATTGTCAAGTTGACAATAAAAAGAGGGGGTGGGGGGGTTGTGGAGAGACCTGTTACTTTAATTTCCATTTGTTTTCCGTTTTTTTGCTCTCGTGTTTCTGAAATGTTTTTTTCAGAAATGACAAAGGTTTTGAAATGTTGACTATCCAAGTGTTCTTTTCCATTGCTATGGAAATAAGCCTGTTCAAATTAACCTGATAATGCCCTCGGGCACATGAGTAAATAAATAAATTAAATATGTGGCAGCCGTTGTGTGCAGTAAACTTTGTTTTAACAAGCCTGTTGCACACTAATGTGATGACTAGTTATAGTAGCGCTAGTAAGCCTATTTAGAGGTGCGGATTAATTCAGGTAAGACTGTGTGTAGACATTTTATTATGTGTCTTATGAGGTGGTCCGCAACATTTTTTGATTACAAATAGTGGTCCACACACACAAAAAGTTTGAAAAACCCTGCTCTATGACATCTTTAGAATGCGTTAGTCAGTATGCATTCAATGCATCATGTTTATATTTCAGAGCAATTTAAATATGAAGGGGACATGGTTTTTAAAACATTTAAAATGCATGATTTCTTTTAATCACGCTTTAATAATTCATAGTTCATAAAGACGTCACCTGAAGGTCCAGCTACTTCTTCCTCAACAAGCTTTATGACATCTTCACAAGATGTCTGAGTTTCCTATATGTAATTAAATGAACTAATGAATAAAATACACACGTATCATAGTATGCATTCAACACATCATGTTTATATTTCAGAGCCATTTTTAAATATGAAGGGGACATGGTTTTGTGGATTAATGTGTTGAAATTTATGTTAATCTATGTGTTAAGTTTGTTTGTATGAGACTAGCAGTAAGCTAGATCAACTTTAGAATAAAATACAGATCATATTCTAACATTTTATTATTGTTGAACTATATAACATTGATTAGTGACTGGTCAGTCGCTACTAGGGCTGGGTATTGTTCAAAATCTTTCGATCCGGTGCCAATTTCGATACCTCAGTTTCGATACCGGTTCCTAACGATACTTTTTTCGATACCATGTGTTTTAAAATCCATTTCAAAATCAACACAAATACATTAAACACAAAACTTTTATTTTTCATCTTAATTAAAACAAATTCTGGTAACACTTCACACTTCGTATCAATCCTAACTTGGCCAAAATTTACAAAAAAAGAGAAACCTTTTTGCCACAACATGAACATATTATAAATAAATAAATAAATTATATTGTGTACATCCTAATATTGAACCAACTAAAATTCAAAGGAATGTAAAAAAAAAAACTTTTAGTGCAAAATCAAACTGTATTTGTGTAGGCTTGTACACAGAGAAACCTGGCTGCCAAGCTGGATAGCATTGGCAGTGTGTCCTTCTTACTCCACCACCAAGTTGCTGGATTCACTGAGAGAGTGTACACGGCAAACCTCTGTAGAGCTGTATCTCCTCCTGAATCTGGAGGTGCTGGTCATGCTGTTGGTTGTTACTTCTATCGCCATGCCTTCCTGCAAAAGGAGGCAGAGGCTAATGTGAACGAGGAAATAACAGCGCTAACGCTACAGCAACCGACTAGCAGCACAAGCTAACATACATAAACGTCAACGTCATGGGGATGCATTTGGTTTAAGTAGGGAAATTACACTTATCTGTCAAGTATTTCTAAAATGTGAAACCTTAACGTTACGTTGGAAAAACAAAGATGTTGCCTGGTCAAAGAATAAGGTTAAAGCTAGCGCCTGGGTAACGTTACATCGCAACGCAGAGTTGCATCCACATACTCAAACCACTCGCGTTAGCGTAAACACTTTAACTTCTGTTCGCTAAAAGGTTATATCTTCCTTTCTTACCTGCTACAATGTCAGAAATGCCAGATGATGTTGAAGGGGCAGGTTTGACTCCGATGAGTGCAAGGCTCCTCTATTTCCTTCTTTTACAGTCGAATACCCTGCAACTTTCTGCCTTCATATTGATCCGTGCATGGTCAAATGCTTCATTAAATTTGTGGTATTGTCGACTTTGGTTGCAATACACTTGTCGCATATGTTGCACTTTGCTGACTCGGCATCCACTTTTATTAAAGTGTAGCCACACTTTAGATCTCTTTGGCATTATAAAACTGGAACGTTTGGAGAAAAAACAACTAACGTTACACTTGTGTTGTGTGAGTGCGAGTAACTTCAGATATCCCACCGTCACGTCACGTGGTGGTGGACAGCCAATCACGGCGAATGTAGTTCCTTACATGCACATATGCTACAAGCTCACACAGACACAGCCGCTTGGCAAAAAAAAAAAAAAAACCCCGGCCGCTTGGCTTTTGGAACCGAAATTTGGCACCGAAAGATAAATAATTTTTCGATACCCATAGAATCGAAGTTTTTCATTCGATACCATAAAGGTATCGAAGTTCGGTACCCAGCCCTAGTCGCTACTGCTAGTTTATTTGTGTCGCTAGCTAGTTATTTTGCACTTACACTCGGACTCTGCCTAATGAAAAAGCTTCTTATGTCCCCTTTTTTCTTCTTGGTTGGCATTTACAAAGTACAAAAAGGGGCAAAAAAACGTTATATTAAAATGTTTTTACTCTGGCCTTTGTATGTGGCAGAGAGACAGCCCTGGTAACTTACCGTCGGCGTCGTCAACATGCGCGCGCACACACACACACACACCAGCCGCTCGCTGCTAGTGCAAGCACAAAAGTAGTCCCGGCCCGCGCATGTAGCCTGTCAGATATCCCGCCGCCAATCAAATGACGGCGTTTCTTTTACTGTCGTCGTCCTGGCTGTTAGAATCGATCCAAATAGCAGTTCAAAAGAGCTTTCTAAATATTGGTGGGGACAAATTTGCCATCTCAAAATATTGATAGGGACTAGTACCTAGCGTCCCCCCCTAAACCTACGCCCATGACGCTTAGTAATTAGTAATTAAGTGTTCAGAGGAAATAAGCAAAATGGGTACATTGTTATTGTACACATTTAAACTTTAAAGGGATAGTTCACCCAAAAATGAAAATTCTGTCATCATTTATTCTCCCTCAAGTTGTTCCAAACCTGTATTACTTTCTTTCTTCTGCTGAACACAAAATAAGATATTTTAAAGAAGGTTGGTAATTAAACAGTTGCTGGTCCCCATTGACTTCCATAGTATTTTTTTTTCCTACTATGCGGTCCATCAGTTGTTTGGTTACCGACAGCCTTGCCATACTCTCTGTAGAAAGTCAGATGGCCAAAAAACTGGACTTTAAAGACCTGATCAGCAAATTTGCTCATGCAAAGACCCGTCAATGGGCATTTAGTACAAACTGACATTATTTAGTTTGTGTTTATTAATGTTCAGACCAAACGTTTTTCTCATTTGGTATGGTCATTGTTCAGAACTGCTTTACAGTATATTTGATTTAGTACAGGTTTAGACCTGCTAGACCTTTTGCCATCTCAGCAAGTAGTAGTTTTGACAATAAAATTAAATATCTTAATCAGAGTGTGGCTTATTTTGATTACATTTTAAGTGTTTTTATGATAAAAAAGCAATACCCCACCCATTGGTATCACTATGGTATTTGGTACGGGGGCCCAGCAAGATGGTTTGTACCCAGGGCCCAAAATTTGGTGCTACGCCGCTGGCTACAATAATATATCTCCTCTTGCCTTTCTTAGTGCCTCTCTGCCAATGCCTCCCACTCCGCCTATGAACAACCAAGAAGAGATCCAAGATGGCGACGAGGTATGGCGCCGTAGCAAGAGCTCTTTTGTGTGTTGTCTGTTTTTTATTTGTTTTTGTCTTCAACGCACTTGCCACTTTAAGCTATGGCCGCGAGACACTGTTGAGGAGTCTGGCGTGTGCTGATTTTGATGTGTGCCCCACTCGAGGCAAGCGAGGCCAGGAGTCGGGCCGCGGAGGTCGGGAGCAGAGAGAAAGTGGAGCACATATCCTGGATTACTGTTACAGTAATGTAAAATCTGCTTATCAATCTAGTCTTAGACCATCTTTTGGAAAATCAGCTCATTCTTCTGTGTTACTTCTTCCTACAGAGGAGTAAACATTTTAAACCTTTGTCATGTATTGTTCAGTGCTGGATGAAGGAGAGTGAAATGAAATTACAGGGATGCTTTGATGCTACTGATTGGTCTGTGTTCCATTCAGAAAATCTGGATGAGTATTGTGATGCAGTGACTGGGTAAATCGACTTCTGCATTGATTGCTGTGTTCCAAAAAAGGTAATAAAACGGCATGCTAGTCAGAACCCGTGGTACAATGCGGATGTAAATAGGAAAATACAACAGCGGGCCGTGGCTTTTAAATCTGGTAATGCTGTTGCTTATAAGTTGTCCAGATACTCTTTGGAGTGGTCTATTAAAGCTGCTAAACGAGGCTATGGAGATAAGATAGAGGGACATTTCACGGAGGCGGACCCTGGACGTATGTGGCAAGGGTTAAATTCCATCATCACTTGGAAACCTAAAGGAGGATCTATCATTAATGTTGATCCATCTTTGCCAAACGAATTAAATGAGTTTTATTGTCGTTTTGAAACTGCATATGTTGAACCTGTTGTTTTTTCGGCTTGTAATGAGCAGAGTTTTACCATCATTCAGGAGGATGTCCAGTAGTAATGGGCGATATGAACGATATGCGATATAAATGATAAAAAATTGGCATACGATAGAGATTTTAATTCTATTGCACTACCGCGATAATACATGTTGATGACGCAATTTCCCCGCAAAATTTACAGCCACGAGCTGCAGCTTGAAACATGGCTGAAAGCCGGAGGAGCTGGTGAAAAGACGCAACATCCATTATTTGATTATACTCTGTAGAGTGTGTGGGGCAACAGTTCCGGCTAAGAGAGGTAACACGACTAATCTGTTGTACTACCTCAAAACGAAACATGTTACTGAATACCAGCTTTGCCAGCTCCGTGAAGACTTCACGGAGCCACGTCAATTATAAGCAGAATGACTGCGGGCTACGAGGCCAACACTGTGAAGGGGGTTTGCGAAAGGAGAAAGAGAGCCGTAAAGTGGGACCAGTGTAGCCGCAGCTTAAACCAAACCTCGGAGCGGAATGAAAGAGACCATGTGTGAGAAAAGGTCATCACTCGGGAAAGTGGAGGGGTCCACGGGGTCTGTTGAAACTAATGGTGGGTTAATCCATTTCCCAGAGCTAGCATAGCCAGGCAATGCAGCCAAAGAGCGAGAGAGAGAGAGAAGAGAGAGATTATAGATTAAATTAACATATAAAATCTTACACGTTTGTCAACAGAAAAAGTGTGAAAGATCCCGAATTGACGTGCTGTTGCTTTATGCAAGAAGATTGTGAGTTCCTTTTCAGGAATACAGGAATAACATTAAAAAATACATTTAGCAGTTTGGCTTTCCTTAGGATCTATGTAACCTGTTCTGAAATGATTCTATTATAATTTATATATCGCAATATATATCGTTATCGCAAGAGGCTGCAATGTATATCGCAATATGGATTTTTGGCCATATCGCCCATCCCTAATGTCCAGAGGATCTTGTCCAGGACGAAGGTTAGGAAGGCACCTGGTCCGGATTGTATTCCTCCTCGTGTCCTTAAATTGTGCTCCGAGCAACTTGCTCCTGTTCTGACTGATCTTTTTAACATGTCACTTGGGAAGTGCACTGTTCCAGTAAGTTTTAAAAGATCAATCATAATTCCAGTGCCCAAGAAGACACCTGTGACGTATTTAAATGACTTATTTAAATGTATTTAAATCGGCCAGTGGCCCTCACATCTGTCTTGATGAAAACCTTTGAGCGGTTGGTGTTGGACTTTGTTAGAGATCAAATCCCTATGTCTGTGGACCCACTACAATTTGCATATAGGAAAAAACAGAAGTGTTGAGGATGCCATTTCCTTTGCTTTAAACTCTGTCTATAAGCATCTTGATGCACATAAATCATATGCTAGAATGCTTTTTATAGACTATAGTTCAGCTTTTAACTCAATGGTCTCAAAGCTCTTTCACAAATTGAAATGTCTTGGACTCGATGATGCCATTTGTAAATGGATTTTAAATTTCCTCACTTGTCGACCACAAAGGGACAAAATTATTGGCTGTATGTCAGATGAGTTGTATGTTAGCACTGGTTCACCACAGGGGTGTATCTTGAGCCCCCTATTGTTCACATTGTATACTCATGACCTTGTAGCATCCTATGATGATAATGTGATAAAAAAATATGCCGATGATACCATGAACTATCATTGGGCTGATTAGTTCAAACGATGAATCTCAGTATCGCGAGGAGGTGGAGAATGTTGTTCAATGGAGTAAAAAAAAAACAACTTGCTTTTGAACACTTCAAAAACGTGTGAACTTGTTATTGATTTTTGTCACAATAGGAATCAGTTGCCTATTACCATCTATGATTCTGATGTGCAGATTATTGAGAAATGTAAATTTTTGTGTGTGACTCTTTCTCATGACTTGAACTGGAGCTCTAATACGACTAGCATTGCTAAGAAAGCGAGACAGCACCTCTTCTTTTTACGTAGGCTTCGAGAGTTTACTCGAAATACTAAGATTCTTTTGAATTTTTACTATTGTGTAATTGAGAGTGTTTTAACTAACTGTATTACTCTGTGGTTTGGTTATCTCACCTTGAAAGAGAAGAAGGCTTTGAACAAAGTGGTTCGCTCAGCCAGCAGGATCATTGGCTGCACTTTGGTTACATGGAGGTTACATATAAAGCTAGACTCTTGAATCGAGCTTTAAAACTTGTTAACGATGCCTCGGGCCATCCTGCAGGGACCTTCTTTGAGATGCTTCCCTCAGGGAGAAGGTATCGCTCGGTCAAATGTTCTACTGATCGCCATTTAAACAGTTTCTTTCCCCAAGCTGTAATCATTTTAAACAAAGCACTTTAAATTAGGCACTTTATATTTATGTGTGGTTTTTATTACAGCATTTTACTTTTGAGCTTTTATGTGGCATCTGCTTGTCTGTTTTATATTATGTCTTTTATGTGTCTGACATTGTACTTTGAGCTTCTTGCACATTTTTTCCAATGTGGTTTTATATTTTAATATTTTAATAAAGTGAACTGTAAACTGAACTGAACCGAGTGGTTAAACATTCTATAAAGATATGGGCTCAGTTTCAGTTTGGTCTTTGCAGTTCCTCTCTCTGGAGCCCAACTTTTTTTAAACCTCATCTCTCACAAGGCAGGTTTTTGGCAGTGGCTCCAGGTAGCTAACCTTGCGCTGCAGCTGGATTCTCGCAATATTTATGATTTTATAAACTCACAAAAATCTATGTTGAACTGCTCCATGCAAAATATTCACACCCAAACCCTAGCCAAACTTGGCAGTACTTACAGTTCTAGGCATGTTTTAGGTTTGAAGACGTAGCAACTGTTTTGCCGTTACGAGCGTGAACAACATGAAGCTAAAGTGACTGGGTAACCTGCGGCAATAAATCCAATCACTGACCAGGTATTGTTTAAAAGTACCTGCCTTTTTGCAAATGTTTTCAACAGAAGCCCTCCCAGATGGTACTGTGGAACAGATTTGATCTGGCACAGTCATCTTTCGTTTTAAAGACCTGCTCATAGTCAACATTATGGGTTGTTGGTCATTATTTATTTAATTTTTTTCAATTCCCTTTTTAGATCTAATAATTTAAGTTTAAGGTTTATTCGGAAAATAGTATTTTTATAGAAAAAAATACTTTGATCTAATATGATTAAATTAACAAATTTAACCTACAAAACAGATAAAAAAATAAAAACCAGACAGAGAAAAAGAGCTCTACTGTATGATGTCTGCTAAATCCTATCTAGTAGGGAAATTGTTATAATATATATTTTTTTAATTATAATTGTTTATATTGTTTATAGTTACTGGGTGCTCATAGTTCTCTACAGGTCATGTCAAATCATGTCATGTCCTCCATGTTAGTCCAAGCATGGAGTAGACATAACTAGATAGACATGGGTTGCCATGGTACTTCTGCACCTGGAGCTGGGGCCTTGAGGGGAGTGTGTATGGAAGATACACCTCCCACTGACAGCCCCCACTGCAGTGATATAAAATCTCATGTTTTGTTTACTTCTTTAAGCAAAATGCACGCTGTACCTTTGATACGTGTCTTTGCTTCATTCTTGCAAGAATAAAACCTGTCCTTTCGCTTTTTATAATATAATCTGTCTCCGTGTCTCTCTGGATAATATAAGGATAAACAACAATGAACAACTGGACAATTGGACTGACAATTCAGGTACAGCTGTTTATTTAATTTTTTGGTGTGTGTGTGATTGTGAATCCCAAAGCTTCCGGAAGTAGTAGTTTTGGAAATCTGGCGGCTGTTGAGTGGGCTGCATGTATTTACATCACCATAGTTGATGTGTTTCCATGAAGTTGGCCAGCATAGGAGATTCTTAAACGCTGAAAGATCGAGATTCCTTAAATGGTGAAATCCGCTTTGTCGAGACCCTGCCTATATGGTTTATGCTGAGATTTTAAACGGGATTTCTGATGTTAAAGCTTGTTGTCTTGCTGGATTTAAGTTTGATAGATACCCTATGCTCTGTAAGTCTTTATGGTGTTTCTTGAAACTGACTCGTGTGATTAGTTCATTGGCCGTGACAAGTGCGGAATCTACGAGATAGAAAGTGCACCTGATTACAAGAAGGAGTATGAGGTCTAAAGAGCTGGTCTGGAAAGCAAAAGAATTAGATCAATAATCACGTATCGTAATACGCCACAATCGAACTGCCTTGCATAGCTAGTATTGTTGGTTTTAATGATGCGTTGGACGCACAGGAAAACTCGAGTATGGACTATTATCAAGATACTTACTAACAACAAAAAGTGAGATGAATGAGTCCGAAGTCAATGTGACTATAAAGGCCTACGTAGAATTGTTCCCTGCAGACGAGAAATGAGATTATAAAGCCCACTAGAAGTGAGAGGCTTTTGCTGAAAAATTATTCCCTGCATGTGATAGCGGTGAGAAAAAAAAAGCCCACTAGAAGTGACGGGGCTTATACTGAGAATTGTTGACCTAAAGAGTTAAAGATAAAAGGTGTGTTTGAGAGAATAAATGTTTTATGAATGGGCCATTGTTGAGATTGACCAAAAAGGTATTTGTAAAGTGTGTTTGTAAATTGGATGAAACTTGAAATTAATATGAATGTAATGTATTTCTCTGAGGAAAAATGCACAATTGCCATTGGAGACGAGAGCGAGGTGGAGGTGGGCGTGACAGACGAGAGGGCACTGAGAGGAGGAGGAGGTCGAAACTGGGTCCAGACGAGAGACGACCGCTTCAACAGGTCAGGTACATAAACACATAAACACACATGTAAATACACACACATACAAACACACACATGTAAATACACACACATAAACACACATGTAAATACACACACATAAACACACATGTAAATACACACACATAAAGACACAAACACAAACACAGACACATGAGACACATCTACAGAAGAGGAGAATGTGATTTTGGTTTATGAGAGAAAATAATGAGTATTCTGTTAAAGAACAGAGTTGGTTTTGTATTTTATGTGACACGGCAGTGTGAACATTAAAAGTTTAAAGAAGTTAAAGATCCAACACTTGGATCCAATATAAAAGTAGTGATTGATGTTTTGCTAAACAATGTTGTGTATCTATTAGTACGAGAACTAATAGAGGTCCTTAATATCAGTGTGGTTCAAACACACGGTATAACGCCAATAAAAGAATGAAAATGATTACTTTGTAATTGGAAGAATTTAAATATGTGTCTTAAAGTTGAGTTGCGCAGAGTAAGTTTATAAAGATAATATAACTTTATAGTTGGGCCATAAGCTCACATTTAAAAGAAAACAAGGTTACCAGAACCTAAATAAAGAAAAGAAACATTTATGTAGTTTTCTGGTTTGGTTTTGATGAATATTGGAGAAAGTGGATTCAAACAACCACTGTTTTGGATTCACGAGGATCCCAGGAGCTAGAAATGTTTTGGTTTGGGTTTTGTTTTTAGCTCCACAGGCGGGAGCCTTTACATTAAACAAACTTTTTAATGTTGAAAAATACTGAGTTAGAAATGTCAGTGACAGAGAAAGTCTGCACTGAACTAATGTGTTAAATAAAGTTTATGATGCTTAATTATGAAAACTGTTTGACCTTCTGACAGGTCTGTTGATACAAATGTAGTCCACATTTGAGTTTTATTGAATCTATGAAACATGATTTGGTAACTAAACGAGTAAATTAATGAGATTGAATATGGTTTTTAAGAAGAAAAACTTAAAATTTAAGTAATTGGAAAATTGAAATGAAGATAGTTCAAAATAAACAATAATCATTATTTTTTTTTGGTACTTTATAATTAAGGTATGGTGTCATCTATACAATAAAGATTTAAACTGTAATGTAAATTGGTAATCTGGTTTTGATGATTAAAAACATATCTATGTTAAAAAAGTTAAAACTGTTAAAACAATCTTAAAGGTTTTATTTGAAAAATTAAAGTTAATGAGAAATAAGTGAATAAAAAAATATTTGTTAAACTAACAAGGTGAATTGTTAAAGTTTAAGAGCATATGCCAATGGCTCGCTGGGTTTTAATCACTGTTGAAGTGATTAAAAAAAAGTTTTGAGTACTGGGACGAACACAAGGTCCTTTTGAACAGAATCAAATTTTTTGTTTGGGTTTTGTTTTTGACCAAACCTTAGGTCTTTGTAAACTAAAGAAAAAGAAAAAAAGGTTGAGATGTTACATTTTATTGAATGAACAGTAATGATAATTACTGATTACAATTTTGGTGAATGTGAATAAATAAAGAGAGACACGTTATTTTGATTTTACACTTGATGTTTAAAGTTTGTGTTTAACGTTGAGTGAGCTGAATTCTAGCACCTGGTGGTAAAACTGAGTTTTACAGACACTGTATAGAACAAGTCTATACTGAACAAGATCCTGAAGAAATTTAGTTTAAAAGTAAATAAAGCAGAATTTGAAAAGAACTTTGTTGATTTTATGTTTATTCATTCATTCATTCATTTTCTACCGCTTTGTCCCGTTAGGGGTCGCGGGTGACTGGAGCCTATCCCAGCAGCTTTGGGCCTGTGGCAGGGTACACCCTGGACAGTGGCCAGTTAGTCACAGGGCTGACATTTAGACATAGACAGTGACAGACATCCATTCACTCTCACATTTATTCACTAGGGATACTTTAGAGTTGCCAATTGACCTAAACAATTTTATGTTTAGTCTTTCCTTTTAAACGACAGTCACAAAGATGATGGTGTTTTAGAGGAAAGCAGTGTGAACAGAGCAGAGGCTTTGTGGTGTGTTCAAGCAGCTGAGACATGCTGCTGTTACTGGTTTAACCCCAGAGGGGGTCTGAACCAAGGGGGAGTAAGAAATTTTGTTTTGTAGTAAGAGAAAAATGTGTTTTCCTTCTAAAGAAAGTAATTTGAGGTAAATTAAACAATATTTTGAGAATATTCTAATTTAAAAGAACACGTGAAATAAATTGTAAATTGAAGGTTGTAACTAACTCTAAGGGAAGAGTAAATAAGTAATAATTTATTTTGTACTTTATTGTATTTGTCTCCTCTGTATGTAAATGTAATGAGCCTTAATACCAATTACAGTTACAGGTAAAGACCTACAACTAATGGTAACTAAAATTAAAACTGAACTAAACAAAGTTAAGTTTTAAATATAACGTAAACAAAAGTGATGCTATTTGGAAAACATAAAGAAGATGAATTAAAGCCGCAAGCGGCGATAAAGGCCCTCGCCTCCCTTGAGACCGCGGGGACACATGCACTCGGAGGATCGCATTTCGTGCTTTAAAGCGTAAACTTCACGGTAATGTCAAATAACCGGGCCTGTGCTACTGCTGGGGCCTGTTACACCACCTTGTAATTTAGAGTTAAAGGTCTCCACAATCCCTGGTTTTCCTGGGAGCTGTCTGAACCTTTGAAAATAATAGATTATGCTTGGGCTAAGGCGAGAAAAACAAATTACTGGCTGGAGATTTGAGATGACTCAGGAATCGCTGCACCCCCCTGTTTAAAAAGGCAAAATGTAAATATAACCTGTCTAAAAGTACAAGGTTACAAGTTCCAAAGGATTCTGAGGAGTTTTCTAAGACTCTAGTCTTGGCTCTGGAGGGGCCTCCTCTAAAGGAAGGATCCTGGCAATTGGGAAATGGCATTTATTTCCCAAAGAAATGGCTGCCTCTTCACAGACTCATTACGACCACAGCCACAAATGTAACAAAAACAAATTGATAACTTTTTTTCGTGTCTAGATGATACTCACCAAATTTGGAGCTGTTTAGATGAAAAGCCTTTAGCACAAGGGGTGCAATTTAGGTGGTCACGCATTCCACCCAACAAAGTAGATTTTCTGTTGAGTTTACGGTATGGCTGTAATAAACTTTTCTGTTTGCCCTGAGGTGTCCTATGGATGTACCAAGTTTCGTATTTCTACATTGGAAAAATTTACTTTCATTTTCCATAGAACCAATGTATTTTGACTTTTCTAGGAGTCGCCACTGAGTCATTTTCATATTTTTTCGGGACTTGAAATACATAAATTTTTGCCGGGCTTGAAGTCTGTGACCAATAAAAATGACTTTTAGTTGCACGTTTACTGGGTCAAATTGGAAATCATTTTTCAGAAAAATTATAATAAAAAAATATATAACTCGAGCAAAAACGACAAGAAAAACACTTGTCTATTTTACATACATGTGTTTAGCTCATTTTGCCCAAGTTTGGTGTCTGTGGAATGAAGCAGCTATTTTCTGTTGTTTTTTAAAAGAGAGGTTGTATTCTAAGTCGGTTCACATTTTCAATTTAAAATGGCTGCCTTCCCGTGTGTGATAGGGTGTGGTCCCCATTGGCTTTTTTGTTCATAAGCCCATACTGGATGTGTGTACCAAGTTTCATTTGCCTACGACAAACTAAAATTTTCACTTCCCATTGACTTTTTCCAAATATTTGGGACGTTGCTATGGCAACACATTTTATAGATAGGGGGTGGTTGTCATTGGCTTTTATGCTCGTCATGACATAAGAGATGTGTGTACCAAATTTCATGTCTCTATGACAAACTAAATTCTTGGGTCCCATTATAAGTTTGTAGGGGCGCTGGAGAGCCATTTCTAAAGATAACCCTTTTATTTACATATTTTTGTGTTCAGGTCATGAATGTGCACAAACGCCTTTTGGGTCCAACTCGATCCGAGAAGGCGTTTGAGAGTTAAGAGACGTTTTATTTTCACAAAAATGGCCACCTCGTTACAGGCTTGCCACACCCATACCCGATAAGATATCAACAACAAAGTCACAACTTTGGTTGGCACACGTGTCTAGATGATACTCACCAAATTTGGGGCCATTTAGATTAAAACACAATGATTTGCATCTTTCTGCGCAAGGTGTGCGATTTTAGTGGCTGCACGTTTCACCCCACATGGCGGACTTCCTGTTAAGTTTAGGGTGTGACTGTCATTGACTTTTCTGTTTGCCCTGAGGTGTCCTATGGATGTACCAAGTTTCATTTTTCTACGTTGGAAAAAAGTTACTTTCACTTTCCATAGGCCCAATGTATTTTGATTTTGTAGGGGTCGCCACTGAGTCATTTTTTGTAATTTTTTTTCGGCGACTTCAAATACATAAATTTTTCGCCGAGCTTGAAGTCTGGTCTGGGACCAATAAAAATGACTTTTCGTGCATGTTCACTGGGTCAAATTTAGGATCATTTGGTCACAATAAAAAAATTAAAAAATCCGAGCAAAAACAATAGGCCCTCCCGGCCATCACCGGCTCGGGCCTAATTAATTTATATTTACATTTACATTTATTCATTTAGCAGACGCTTTTATCCAAAGCGACTTACATTACATTACATTACCAGTGTTACAGTCACTGGAGGCAAGGTGGGTTAAGTGTCTTGCCCAAGGACACAACGACAGTATGAACTGTGGGGCGAGCGGGAATCGATCCTACTACCTTCCGATTGAAGGACGGCCGCTCTACCACTGAGCTACTGCCCCCGTGAAATAACAATTTAAGGTGGTAATTGAAAAAAAAAACATTCTGTTTTAATTTTATTTGTTTTTATTTTATTTTATTTCAATTAGTTTTTTGTTCATTTTTGTGGTGTTTTGAGCCATGGTTGTCCCACGTCTCAAAAAGGGAGGATAAGAAGGTTTAAACAAAACTGTGTTAAAGTGATGAAGGGATGCTTGGTTAACCTAATGGTTAGCATGAGGCTAAAACAACAGTGTTTAATACAGTTAAAAGTTTAAATCAAATAATAAAATAAAGAAAGTTGACAGGACTTTTCTGGAGAAACACTGTTTAGTCTGATTAAACCTTTTCAGATTAAAGTAGATTTCCAGCAGACCATATCTGTGGAAACAGGGTTTATCTGCTGTTTCAATTTTATGGTTTGATCATTTTAAGGGCTTTTATGGTTTCGTTTGACGAAAACCTAGGAGGCACTTTCTATGGGTCTATAATGTCAGAGAACGTTCTGATTTGTTTGTTTGTTCTTTATTTGGATGGAAGCCAACTACAACAAGTATACCAGTTCAGAAAAGGAGTTTTGACAATTAATATAGCCACCACCAGTAAGAGCTAATATTAACATAGTTCTTTGAACTTATATCATCTTGGTTTACACCTGTGAAGGGAAGCACACCTGTGAGCAGGGCTAGTGACGGGAGTCACATGACTTCCTGTGACATCACTCTGAACTTGACAAACGGAGAGATCAGGGACAGGTGCAGTGCAAAGCAGAAGTCTGGAGGTTTTGTGAAAGTAAGACTATATATCAAAGGTACACTTCTGTACATTTGATATATACCTGTTTGCTTCATTCTTGCAAGAATAAAACCTGGCCTTTCGCTTTTATAATATAATCTGTCTCCATGTCTCTCTGGATAATTTAAGGATATAGAATTCCGATAAAAAAATATTATCGCCAAAGAGATGGTAGTGCGTAGATAATGGGCAGAATCCTGTGGGTTTGATCATGTTTTATCTTTAAGATAGCCTCCGTGACGTAGCAGAGATGATGAGGGCGGCGGCCATGGCACAATCTCCTCCAGCCTCCATTTTACAAACTACACGCACCAAAACAAACCACAAACACAGCAAAAACACGAAGAGCTAGTGCGTAACGCTAAAAAACAAACAAACAAACCAGAAATACAATTACACTCCGCTGTTGTTCTGTGCCAAAGTGCGTAGTAAAGGCCTCTTTGTAAACACCGGAGAACAAGCACTAAACCCCGCTCGAGGATGTGGACATTTACACCATGGCTCCGTGCGAACATTCTTAAAACATGGGGCCACATAATCAAAATAACCCTTTTACATATTCTGTGCCTTTCTGGACCAATCTCGGAATGCTCCGTTTACGGGAGAGCCTTTGTTCCACATCAGTCTCCTCCAACACACAACACTTCGCCCTTTATTTGATTTTCTATACAACTCTCAGAATGGTCTTTGAATATAGCTCGCTATAAGGCAGTGTAGTGGGTTTTTACCTGGCAGCTGCGGATGCTGCGGATGCTGCGGTGTGTGCCTCCCCGATGCTCTCTTCACAGCTGCTCGGCTCGATCTGCGCATGACAAAGGGAGCGGATCTTTGCCCCCTACAGGCCTCCAGTTTTAACTGTCGAATCAGATTTGTGCCAATATTTCTGAGATCATTTTTGTTTGAAGAGATAAGATATTATTGATCCCACAGAGGGGAAATTTACTGTGGAACAAGTAAAAGAAGTGCACATGCAACAGAATAAAAAATGTATATACAATTTTAGTAGCATTTTAAATAGAATAAAATATGAAAGCTCTCTGTAAACATATTTACAAAGTAAAGAAAGGAGAAAAAAGTAGCGCTCCACCTTGCTCTAGGGTGTCGCTGTCTCAGAGCCTCCACAGTCTGATGCAGGGAGTGTCTTCCTGTCCCAGTCTGTGGTGCCTGCCCCTCTGCAGACCACAGCGGAGTGGAGGCTACCACAAAGTCCCAGCAACGTGCATCTCTAGTGTCTAACCCTCTGCATCTACTGTGTATGTGTGTGTTCTGTATTGTTTGAATCGTTTTATAATAAAGTCTGTACACGTGTTACCAGGTAAAGTTTTGTATATTTTATATTTGCATAAATCTACATAACTAAACATCTGTCATTATCCCAATATGCTTTAGAGGGATTTAACACACAGCATGGTTTGAAATATAATTCTAGTAACAGTAGGCATACAACATACAGACATACAATTTATATGATAAAAACAAATCAGAGTTTTGTAAAACATAACTTTATTGAAGAAGAAATTTGTCTAAAGCAGTGATATATCATGAGAGGGTTATAAAATCCACAGCCTCTCCTGCTGTGTTCCACCTGAGGACAGAGGTTAAGAAACAGAGTGGGTTTATGATCATATAGGGAGGGTTATTCCTAATTCTGGAGACATACTGCAACATAATGTTCACAAACACAACATTCATATAAACAGGACAAGACAGTTCACTTTGTGACTTTTTCAAACAATGTGAAAAGTAATTACCCACAGAATGATGTCATATACACTGCATTTATATTCCCTAAACTTCAACAATAGTGATACACTTTTCTGAGCTAACTAACTCACAAGTTTCTGACTGTTTTCCTGTTTACAGCTTTTGAAAAAACTCAGTTTTCCAGGTTGTTATGTTATGAAGTTAGTTCGAGAAGAACTCCATTACCCAGAAAGCCACAGGAGTTAAGGGAGACTCATGGAGGACTACTGGTGTAAAACGGTTGTTGAATAAAGTTCAATAATAACTAATCTGTCACGCTTTTTTTGCTTACTAGAAGGCTAAGCAAGACAACACATGGTGTCAGAAGTGGCCGTGCGTAGCTAAGGAAGAAGGATTCGGCACAGAGAAAAGGGAGAAAGAGAGAAAAAGTCCGGTTTTGTGAGTGAAACGTGCCGAAGAGCAACGTCGTGCGCTACGTCGTGTGATGGCTACAAGCACCAGGGAGAGTGAAGCGGGGGACGAGGGAAACATCGAACACATACAAGAGGATTTGGTTCCCGAGCTAGTGGATAACGAACAACAGCAAAGTCCCCAGGAAGTCCGGATATTCCGACCGGTCATGGATAAGTTAAGTCCGCCCACTTCCATGCAATTGACTGGTAATCTTGCAGACAACTGGAAACGTTTTAAGCAAAGATTTAACATTTATCTAGCGGCAAGTGGAGCAGGGGGTGAGGATGAAAAACTGAAAGCTAACATCCTTTTGCATGTTATAGGAGAAGATGCTTTGGATATTTATAATAGCGTTAATGACAAAGTTTGAAGAGTACTTTGTGCCTAGTCAGAACGTAACCTATGAAAGGTACAAGTTTTTCCACCCATGACCAAACGCAAGGGATACCTTTTGAGCAGTATTTAGCAGAGCTTCACATATTAAGCAAAACATGTGAATTTGGAACTCTTAGAGACTCACTAGTGAGAGACAGGATCGTCTGTGGCACAGCGGATAATGCACTTAGAGAAAGACTGCTTCGAGAGACAGGACTGACACTGGACAAGTGTGTCAGTATGTGCAGAGCAGCAGAAACCACTTGAGCACAAGCAAAGGAGCTTCGGAGAGGTGAAACCACAGTCCATGCAATACAGAATGATGGAAAGAAAAAGAAAACATATTCTAAACAAAAAGAGAAATATACAGATTTTAAATGTGATAAATGTGGAAACAGCCACAAGCCAAAATCATGCCCTGCATTTGGGAAATCCTGCAATAACTGTGGGAAAAGCAACCACTACGCTAAATGTTGCAAAGCAGCACCAAAACAAAAAGTCCACACAGTTGAAGAAGTAGAAGAGGAAGATGAGTTCATTGTGGATATGGTGCAAGCCTGTACAACGGAGAAAGAGGAATGGGTTGTACCAATCGAAGTGAATGAGACAATAATTCAGTTTAAGATAGATACGGGTGCCCAGGCAAACCTGTTATCTTTGGAAGATTACAAAACACTGACAGTAAAGAGCAAAATTCATCCGGTAAAAACAAAAGTGACGGGATACACAGGTGAACGTGTTCCTGTAAAAGGTGGATGCATCGCAACATTCAAACACAAAAATCAGCGGATACGAACACAGCTACTGATAGTGGATAAGAGTGTACAACCAATTCTTGGACTCAGTACATGTGTGAAGCTCAACTTAGTTAAAAGAGTGTTTGTAGTGATGTCACCAGATGCAAATGATCAGGACTCACTCATGGAAGAGTATAAAGACTGTTTCAAGGGACTGGGATGTCTACCAGGAGTACATAAAATATGTGTGGATAAAAGTGTGCCTCCTGTTGTGCATCCTTGTAGGAAAATTCCATTTGCACTGCGAAAAAAACTGAAAGACGAATTAGCACGCATGGAAAAACTTGAGGTCATCAAGAAAATAGCTGAGCCAACTGAATGGGTAAGCTCACTGGTGGTTCTGCAAAAGAAGACAGGTGCTCTCAGAACATGCTTATGGGCACCACCTTGTCTTGAGGGGTAAATGGTATTTCCTTATAGGGGGAAAGATGTTATGTTATGAAGTTAGTTCGAGAAGAACTCCATTACCCAGAAGGCCACAGGAGTTAAGGGAGACTCATGGATGGCTACTGGTGTAAAACGGTTGTTGAATAATGTTCAATAATAACTAATCTGACACGCTTTTTTTGCTTACTAAAAGGCTAAGCAAGACAACACACAGGTGAAGACGTTTTGTTTCTAATTCCAAGAGATCAACTGTAAGAGAGCTGAGCTTATATCTCTAAGAGGGAGGGGTTTAACCTGAAACCAAACCTGATGGACCAGGCTGTTCTGGTTTCACGGTCGTTAGCTCTGAAAGGAAAGTTTGTGACTCCTGATGTGAGAGTTGTGAAAAGCTCAGGAGAGTTGTTAGTGTCAATGTTCCATTCAGGTGTTGTTCTTCTAGAGTGAAACTGTTTTGATTTAGATTTCAAAACACTGTTGTAAATACTAGGCAACATGCCCAGGGTCTCCAGATAGAAATTAGCTTTAGCTAAATCTGGTGTAAAGCCTCTTTTCTTTTGTTAGATTAATGTATTTGCACATGGTGCCTGTCAAATAAATAACAAACTAAACTAAAGTAATCTGAGGCCACCTCCTCTGTTCAAAAAGGGCTTTTCCTTAAAAAAAAACATTTCCTCCTTCACCCCTCTCTCAAACCATCTGGCCTTGTCTGGCAAATATTCGGACATTGCTGTTGTCAAAGCTGTCCTTTCTCTTTGAGGTGGAAAGGACTGTCCTTTCTCTTTGAGGTGGAGGTGGACTGCAGACTCAGGTCCTCCAGGATTGGCTCTTCTGTGCTGAGACATCCTCTTGTGAAGCTGTTGTTTTGTTTCTCCAACGTAACTGCACTCTTAACTGAACTGTATAAACTACATTACTCTGTTTGTGTGAGGGGTCTTTAGGGTGGACCAGTTTTTAAAATAGAGTATTCCTTGGTTTAAAGTGGACAGGAATGTTGCGTTTGTGGAAAATCCTTTTAAATTTACATTTAGTCATTTAGCAGACGCTTTTATTCAAAGCACAAGGAAAACAATGGAATTTGAACAATTTGAACAACACAAGGAACAAAAAGCATAAGTGCACCAAAATCTAGTCTGTTTAAACCCAGCACAGTATACAAAGCTAAGGATAGGAAGGATAGGATTAGATAGAAAGGAAGTAGAATTCAGTGTTTGTCAGTCAGGTGTTGACGGAAGAGATGAGTTTTCAGGCGTTTTTTAAAGATGGCTACAGAATCTGCTGATCATTCCACCAATGTGGAACAGATCCAGAGAAGGTACGCGAGAGGGATTTTTTTTTCCTTTGTGAGATGTTGCCATTAGATGTTGTTCATTTGCAGAGCGCAGGGATCTGGTAGGAACGTAGGTCTGTATTAGTGAGTGAAGATATGAGGGTGCAGAACCAGAGGTGGTCTTGTAGGCCAAGAGCAGAGCTTTGAACTTGATGCAGGTCTCAACAGGAGCCAGTGTAACCTAATGAAAAGAGGAGTTACGTGCGCTCTCTTTGGTTCATTAAAGACCACTCTTGCCGCTGTATTCTGGATCAGCTGCAGAGGTTTGGTTGTGCAGCAGGGAGTCCAGCCAGTAGAGCATTGCAATAATCCAGTTTGGACAAGACAAGAGCCTGGACTAGAATTTGCGTAGAGTGCTCAGAAAGAAAAGGTCTAATTTCCCTAATGTTGTAGAGGATGAATCTACAGGACCGGGTGGTGCTGGGGACATGACTTGTGAAGTTTAGCTGATCATCATCAGCACTCC
This sequence comes from Perccottus glenii, assembly GCA_024416835.2. NCBI lineage: Eukaryota > Metazoa > Chordata > Actinopteri > Gobiiformes > Odontobutidae > Perccottus > Perccottus glenii. The sequence goes on along the minus strand of CM044550.2, from coordinate 35,431,489 downwards.
CAGATTTCTGGCAGTGCTGGACGGTGTAATGGTTGATGGGCCTAGTTGAATGGAGAGGTTGTGGTGGGTCTTTGGATTGGCCGGAATCACAAGCAGTTCTGTTTTTGCAAGGTTCAGCTGCAGGTGATGGTCCTTCATCCAAAGTGAGATGTCACTCAGACATGCCGAGACGTGAGCAGAGACCGTCGGATCGTCAGGTTGAAATGACAGGTGGAGTTGAGTGTCATCTGCATAGCAGTGATAGGAAAAGCCATGCTTCTGGATGACAGAGCCAAGGGATGTCATGTATATGGAAAAGAGTAGCGGTCCAAGCACTGAGCCCTGTGGCACCCCTGTATTGAGATGTTGGGACTCAGAGACCTCGTTTCTCCAGGATACTCTGGATAACCTATCCGAGAGGTAAGACTTGAACCATTGCAACGCCATTCCAGGAAGGAGGGAAACCGGTCTGTAGTTTTAGATAGTTAAGACGCAAAATTATCAGCTGTTAAATCCAATGAAGGTGGGGGAGCAGGCGGACAAAGGGGGGCAGAGAAGGTTTTAAAGATGATTTTAGAATGGTAGTAGTCAGTTTTTGCCAAGGTGACATCAATGGAGAAAATAGAGGAGAGACTGGTAGAGACAGAGGTTAGTAGGATCTTTTGACTTGTGCCATTTTCTCTTAGCTGACTGGATGCTCGCATAGAACATTGGATAACCAGGGGGCAGACGAGGATGTACGGGCTGGTCTAGATGTAAGAGGGCATGAGTTGTCCAAGCAGGATGTAAGTGTGGAGCACAATGGAGTGTTGGTGGCGCTATTGGTGTTCAAAAGAGAGAGCTCCCCTGAGCTGTCTTCTCCTCTGTCTGGAGAAGTTAGGTTGAGAAATGATCAAAGAAATGATCAGACGTGTGCGGTGGGGTGACCTGAGTGTGATGAGTGGAGCAGTACCTTACGTAGATAAGATCTAGTTGGTTACCAGACTTGTGGGTTTCTGATGTATAAACCCGCTTGAGGTCAAATGATGCAGTCAGGTTATTGAAGTTAGCAGCCTGTGGCTTACCAAGGTGGATGTTGAAGTCTCCTAGTACCACCAGAAGAGTACCATCCTCAGAGAAGCATACACTGATAGCAGAGAGAAGGAGGAGCGGAGGGAGACGTCCGTCTTGTCACATTCCTGCCCTCGGAAAAGGTGGACGTCTTCCTCTGCTCCTCCTGCTCTCTGGTATAGTGTATGCTTCTCTGTCTCGTCTTGTCTCGTCATACTAAATTTCTATTATTTCTTTGACGCTACTGCTGGCTGGATTCCTAAGAACTGAAATGGATCTGATTACCTGGTCTCTGAGCGCAATTAACACAATTTCTTCCCACAAGGAGGGTGCACCGAGGGAACCCATTTGCCCTGGCGGGACCTTTGCGGCAGGCTATACTCACAGGATGCCTGGAAGAACTGGCAAGTTCTGTCCGTGTAGGATGTTAAGGATTTATTTCTTTTTGGATTTAAGATAGTGGGATTACTGCTCTTTGATCTGGAGACTGCCTTATCGCAAAGTTTATAAGACATTTAAATAATAATAATAATACATTCTATTTGAAATGCACTTTTTGTTTTAAACAAAACCTTAAAGTGCAACATAAAAGTTAATCAGCATAAAAGGAATAATAAAAAGATTTGACCCCCAGGTTAGTAATGGAGGGGCAGAATGGAATGTTGTGGCCGGAGAAGGATATGGAGGTAATGGGGGAGGAGTGGAGCTGGTGAGGGTGCCAATCTGAATGGCTTCAGTTTTTGAACTATTAAGCTGCAGGAAGTTTTGACTCATCCAGGCCTTTATCTCCTCCAGGCAGTAGGTAAGACAAGTGACGGTGGCAGAGGGGGTGGAGGAGGGGGTGACCTTGATGTATAGCTGTGTGTCATCAGCAGACCAGTGAAATAAAACTCCAAAGCTGCTGATGACACGACTGAGAGGGAGTAGGTAGATGATGAAGAGGGTGGGACCGAGCACTGTTCCCTGGGGGACCCCACAGGTGACCATTTGGGGCTGAGATTTAGCATCCCCCAGGGCCACGAACTCGGTCCTCTCTGTGAGGTAGGAGTGAAACCAGAGGAGGGCACTGTCAGAGAGTCCAGTGTAGTGTTGGAGGCGATGGAGGAGAATGTGGTGGTCAACAGTGTCAAACGCAGCAGAGAGGTCGAGAAGGATGAGGAGAGATGGGGAGCCAGAGTCCGAGGCCATCAGCAGGTCATTGGTGACCCTGATCAGAGCAGTTTCTGTGCAATGGGAGGGGCAAAAACCAGATTGGAATTTTTCATAAAGACTCTGTGATTTGAGATGGTTGTGGAGTTGAGCAGAGACTACCTTTTCTAATATGATATGAATGGGAGGTTGGAAATGGGCCTGTAGTTGGACAGATCTTCAGGGTCTAGAGTGGGTTTTTTGAGGTGGGGTCTGATGAGGGCTGTCTTTAGGGAAGATGGGACATGGCCGGTTTGGAGGGAGAGGTTTATGATTTTAGTTAGTAGAGGACTGATGGATTGAATATGTGCTTTGAGCAGGGGGGAGGAGAGCGGGTCCAGGGTGCATGTGGATGGTTTCGTTTTATGAATGATGATTTCATTTTATGAATGATGATTTCAAACTCCTGAGGGGTTTTGTGGTTTAAGGAGGTGATTTATGGTTAGGAAGAGTTGTTTTGAGTTTCCAGGGCTATTATTATTTTAGAGTAGTGGTCTGACCTGGCCTTTAAAAGTGCTTTTGAGTAAGCCTTTTGTTGTTCCCGGTAGGCCAATGTATGCACCGTCAACCCTAAGGTTTTAAAAGCACGCTCCAGGGCTCGGACAGATCTTTTCATTTGCCTGAATTCATCTGTAAACCAGGGGGCGGAGCGTGTAAAAGTCACAGTACGGGTTTTTACTGGTGCATGGGAGTCTAGAATGAAATTGAGGTTTCTATTGTAAAAATCCATGGGGTCAGTGAGTGATAAATGTGGAGAGGGGGAGAGGTGTTGAAGGTCCAGGCTGAAGGAGGCAGGGTCAATGTTCCTGATGTTCCTGGTGGTGATGTGGCGGCGTTGCTTGGTGAGGGGAGATGGCAAAACAAGTTCCATGGGGATGGCCCGGTGATAGGAGACCCCCAGGTCTGTAGGTCTGTAATGGGGGCAGAGCCAGTGATTACCAGGTCCAGTATGTGCCCCCTGTTGTGTGTGGGGGTCTTTATGTGCTGATGAAGGTTCAGGCAGTCCAAAACTTGTCCCCTTAACGACAGGAGTTTGAGTCCATGTGAATGTTGAAGTCACCCAGTATCAGTAAGTTTATGGATGTTGAGCAGAGTGATGAGAGGAGGTTGTATATTTCAGGAATGAATGTTTGTTGTAATTCTGGGGGGCGATAAAAGTGAACTAATTGTTATGGTGAGTGGATGTTTAGATTTAATGACCAAGATTTCAAAAGAACAGAAAATAGAAACAGACAGGGAGGTTATTTCAATGTTGCTGCGGTGAATGACAGCCAGGCCACCTCCGCGGCCAGTTGTGTGGGCTTTTTCCAGGTATTTGTATCCAGGGGGGACCTCAGGCTGTTGCCAGGTTTCTGTGAGGCACATGATGTCAATCCCCTTATCGAGGATGTGATTGTGAATAAGACCAGATTTATTTGTGAGTGACTGTACATTGAGTTGTTCCAGAGTAATGTGGTGTGTGGAGTCCAGTTTGTTTATTGGACGGAGGACACTATGATCCACCCCGGGTTTTTTGTTTTGCCTGGCGTGTGAAAACCCAACGCTATTGATGTGTCAGCTCCGCGACAGGACCCGCCATCGGATGGAGCTGCCGTGACTGAACAAAGCAAACCGTCGTCGTCGATCCTCTGTGAATGTAACAAGGCCGGCGCAGAAGTCCCAGCTGTAAAATGATGGAGAACCCAGCTGGAACACCACAGCGGATGAGTTTCCGTAGCTGTGTGGATGAGTAGGTCAGCATGATGACAGCTGGGTTGGAATCTAATGAGCCAGTGCTAGCTGCTAGCCATGTTCCCAGTGCACCGTGCCAAATTACAACTGTGCAAACCAAGACGGCTGACAGCACAGCAGGAGATGGTAATCCGCTGCCAGAGTCTGCACAAGGACCGTGGAGGCCATGACGACTTGGCTCAGCTGAACAGCAGCCAACCACTGCCAGCACTGGCTAGATGTCGATAGATGGCTTGCTGGCTTGCTAGCCACCAAGCAGAGTCCGTCCAGTTGGAGACCAGGAGACAAAGAAAAGGCACAGCAAGCCACCCTTTTCCTACTGAGAACCATGGTCTCAGACTTGGAGGTGCTGATCCTCATCCCAGCCGCTTCACACTCGGCTGCAAACCGTTCCAGTGCACACTGAAGGTCCTGACTTGATGGAGCCAACAGGACAACATCATCTGCAAAAAGCAAAGACGAGATCCTGTGGTGCCCAAACCAGACTCCCTCCGGCCCCTGGCTGCGCCTAGAAATCCTGTCCATAAAGATAATGAACAGGACCGGTGACAAAGGGCAGCCCTGCCAACATGCACCAGGAAAAGGTCTGACTTACTGCCTGCAAAGGGCCCCGGACCCCATACTCTCAGAGCACCCCCCACAGGGCGCCACGAGGGACACAGTCATATGCCTTCTCCAAATCCACAAAACACATGTGGACTGGTTGGGCAAACTCGTCCACAAAACACATGTGGACTGGTTGGGCAAACTCCCATAAACCCTCCAGCACCCTGGAGAGGGTATAGAGCTGGTCCAGTGTTCCACGACCGGGACGAAAACCGCATCGTTCCTCCTGAGACTCCAGGAAGGCTGGGTACTCTGCTCTGCCATTTGGCCCGTAAACACAAACAACAGTGAGAGACCTATCCCCGACCCGAAGGCGCAGGAAAGCGACCCTCTCGTTCACCGGGCTGAACTCCGACACATGGCGGCTGAGCTGGGGGGGCTATGAGCAAGCCCACACCAGCCCGCCGCCTCTCACCGCAGGCAACTCCAGAGTAGTGGAGAGTCCAGCCTCTCTCGAGGATTTAGGTTCCAGAGCCCAAGCTGTGCGTGGAGGTGAGCCCGACTATCTCTAGTCGGTATCTCTCAACCTCCCGCACAAGCTCAGGCTTCTTCCCCGCCAGCTTCCCCGCCTAGCGCCAGATTCCGTGTCCGGGGAGTGGGTCGTTGAGGCCTCCGCCTTCGACGGCCACCCAATTAATTCTGCAGGTGGTGGGCCCACGGGAGATCGGCCCCATGTCGCTCCTTCGGGCTTAGCCCGGCCGGGTCCCGTGGGGAAAGACCCGGCCACCAGGCGCTTGCATATAAGCCCCAACCCCAGGCCTGGCTTCAGGGTGGGGCCCCGGTTGTGCCATACGGGGCAACGTCACGGTCCTTCATATTCCACTATCCATAAAGGTTTATATATATATATATATATTAGGGATGTGCATCTCCATAACTGAGGCCGATGCGATACGCATCTCGATGCATAGCCAACGATACGATACATTAAAGATACATGAAGCAGCTAGCGATGCGATACAATACGATACACCTCTGTTACAATGCAGTGCGATCCGATTTCGATTCGATTCAACACGATTCGATGCGGTATGATGCAATGAAACAAATCATGATATGCATTTCATTATGTTACAGATACTTTTATTTCTTTGTTTCAGACAACAAATCATAAATTAACTTAAGTGCCTTCTGATTTGTAGTGCATGACCCTTATACAAATAGGCTTTGGTAGTGCAAAAAAATATTAAATAAAACCAAATGTTTTTTTCCTGTTTTGTCCCTACTTAAACTTTTAAAAGCTCAAACATTTAACAGTGAAACAATTTAAGGATGCTGCTCAGAGGTAAACTGAAGAAATGTTCCATAACATGCTAGCAGATGAATGTGCTTTCAGCAGACAGGCTTACTCAGTGAACAGAAAACAGGTGCTATTTTGACATAACCAATAATAATATGAAGTACCAAAAAAAACAAAAAACTGTCAGTTATTTCATAACTGTATTCAAATGTAAAAAAAAATGAAAATAAAATAAACTAGTATAGGCAGTCACAGGCTGCTGTAAACCAGACTCATCAGATTAAATTTAACTTAAATATTCTCTTTTAAGGTTTTTCTTAAGAAATATCAGTTGATCCACATGATTACAATGAAGCAAACTGCGCTTTGCTGTAACTATATCTCCAGCTGTGCTAAACACTCTTTTAGAGGGTACACTTGTAGCTGGGATGGAGAGGTAGCTCTTTGCTAATGCTGAAAGCAGTGGAAGATCCATTTGTTTTTTCCATCACTGCAGCACATCACCACTCAGACCTAAAGAATCTTTTTCTCTGTACTTTAAAATTTCCTCCTTAGCTCTCTCCCTTGTGCTCTTTGTCGTCTGTGGTCTCGCAGTGTGGAAATCCCCAAACATCTGGTCCAAGGCCGTTTTCTTCTTGGGAGGAACATCATCTAATAACAAAAGAGAAGAGGGGATTATCAGTTGTGTTGAAAAAAATATATCAATCAATACTTATACCACAAAACATTTGACATACAGTATTAGACAAATAACATGCATCTACAAATCAACATACAGTAGTTTTATAAGTTGTGCCACAGTTCCTAAAGTTCCTATTAGAACAAAGCAAACCTGTCTCTTCCTCTCTGTGGGGCTCCTGTCAACTTCTGTTTCAGCTGCCTGACTCTCATTCAGCGTGTTCCTGTCCCCTGCCTGACAATAATTATAATCCAAAGACTAACTGTTAGATTTCCTTAAACTAGACATCATTTAAGACACAGGTAAATAAATTTAACAAATGGATACATGATAGAGAGGTAGAGGAGAGAGTGAGTGTGTGTGAGTCTAGCTACAGTATTCTGAGTATATTCTTACCTTTTCATCCATCTTCACCACCTCTGTAGTTAGCTTCATGAATATCATGTCCTTAGTGTCGCTGTCATCCAGGAAAGCCAGGTCTTTGAAGCGTGGATCAAGGGCTGAAGAATAGTGTAGGAGGTCTTGGAGATATGTATAGCGAGATCAAAGTCCTCTCTGAATCGTTCCTTCATCTGGGAAATTACAGGTAGATCACTTTCATCTGACTGGAAATGTTTCTGTAATTTGGCCTGGATTGGGAGATCATCGAGATGGTGGGGTTTTTTTCCTCACTTAGGAGTGTTGTTGCCACTTTCAGAGGGGACATCAATTTGATGACCTCTTGGATTAGTGTCATGTCTTCCTCTGTCATGCTGGCCATGTTTTCTCTCTTCTTTATCTTCTTTGACAACAGTGTGTTCAACACAGCAGGCTGCTGCTCCCAAAAACGTTCCAACATATCAAAAGAAGTTCCATCTTGTGGAAACATCATGGATTAGCTTGTGGTTTGGCAGCTGTAACTGGGCCTGCGTTTCACGCAGAACTTCAGTTGCTTTTGGGCTCCTGTGAAAAAATGTTACCACCTTCCTCACTTTTGCTAGAAGCTCTGATACCCTTTCTACCTTGAGGGATTTTTGCGACGCCAAATTAAGTGTGTGCGCGATGCATCGCACATGGGGGTCCATCTCAGCACCGGCTCCTGCCAGTATCATGTTTTTAGCATTATCAGTGGCCAACGCTGTTTTCTTGTCATTGATGTTCCACTCACGACAAACGTCCTGCAGTAAAACTGCTAGATTACTCCCCGTGTGAGCCTCTTTGAACACTCTAGTCTGCAGAACGTGGTTTTGCAAAACCCATTCGTCGTCAATATAGTGTGCTGTGACAGTGATATATGAGTCAGTGGCGCAAGACGTCCAGCCATCAACCGTAATTGCAACTCTTTGGGCACTGCTTAATGACTCGGCTATCACTCGTCGGACTTTGTCATACAGAATAGGGATTTGTTTCTCGGAGAATAGCTTTCTATCTGGTATGTGGTACCTCGGCTCCAACACGTGGAGGAGGTATTGGAAGCCCTCGTTCTCTGTAACGCTGTAAGGCTGAATGTCTTTACAGATAAAAAAGGCGATTGCGTCGGTTATTGCCTTGGACCGAGCAGAACTGTTAGGCAACTTCGATTGAAAAAAAGTTTTGATCGTTTGCTCACCCGGCGTCCCGCTAGCAGTGGCAGGTTCAGCTAAATCTGAGTGAGAGGAGGAGGAGGAGGCGGCCGGCGTCTCAAACTCACACCGTGTCGGCGCTTCAGGTGTGTTGTCAGATTTGTTGTGCTGCCTGTATATTTTATAGCGGCACGACATATTTTACAAATTGCATGGGTTTTATCAAGATTTCCAGCTTTCTTATAAAAGCGTTTCCACACACTGGATTTGTAATTACTTGGTGGAGGATGCAGCTGCTCTACCTCTGCCATGTTAATCTATGTGACTTTCTTGACACGCCCCGGTCTCTGTGGTGTTGTGAAAGGCTACGTCATCACGCAACAGTGAAGAGAGACGTGCTTGAAAAACAGTTTAGAAGGGTGAAAACAATCTAAAAATATTATTCCTTTTCTAAATAATGAGAGTATAGTTATCTACTAATAATTATAAAGAAATAAATCTGGGTTTACCGATGCAGATATGTTAGAAACGATGCATTGCGATACAAAAGCCAATTTGAATCCGATGCACACTTTTTAAACAGATGCATCGCATCTTTAACTTTTTAAGCCGATGCACCGAGCGAATCGGGGAATCTTCCCATCCCTAATATATATATATATATATATATATATATATATATATATATGTTTTCAATTATATGGGATGTTTTTTTTAATCCATCCAGCCGCTGTCTGCTGAAATTAAACAGTGCTTCTGTGATGAGTAACAGACTGAAGGGATTACAACAAAAAGACGCACAGTCCAAGGAGCTGACTGACATCTCAGCACGGACTGTGGAAGGGGTTACCTCCAGAGAAGAGTGGACAACATCTAGAAACAGACCGCTGAGCTGCTACGTGGTATTACGGGTCTGAGCAAGGATTGGAAACATCAAGGTTACTCCACAAAATAGACGCACACACTTGACGCTGAGAACCAGAACTGATTGATTATGATCCGGATAAATTACCGAAGATCAAAATATATAAATTACAAATTTCTGTCTCCTTTATCTCTGCCCAGTCCCTTCCCTCGATTAGAAGCCTAGCCTGCAGCTGGGTCTTATCTTATCCTCTTGAGACTTCTCGCACTCCCATCAAGGACAAGGCCACTGAGCTCAGTCCAACAGCAGCCTAAACACCGCCCCACAGAGGCCTTAGCCTACCACCACCCCCAGTCCTCAGGCCAAGTAGAAAGAGCCAACTGAACGGTGATCGACATCCTAAAGAATTATGTCGCATCCAATCAGAAAATGATCCAAGATGGCGGCGCGAGTACATCGCGAGGCTCGGGGTCTCTCCAGTGGATGCTGATGCCAAGCTTGCTATGAAAGAACTTTATGCAGCCATCAGTAAACAACAGACTATTCACCCGGAAGCGGCGTTTATTGCTGCGGGTGATTTTAATCACTCTAACCTAAAGACTGTACTACCCAAATTTCATCAGAATGTTTCCTGTCACACCAGAGGCAACAAAACCCTAGACCATGTCTACACAAACATGGCTGGAGCTTACGTGGCGACACCCCTCCCCCACCTGGGACAATCAGATCACATATCTCTGTTCCTCACTCCCAAATATACACCCCTCATCAACCGTGTGAAGCCATCAGTGAAGACCATCAAGGTGTGGCCTGCGGGGGTAGATTTCACACTCCAGGAAAAGTTTCTACACACAGACTGGAGTATGTTTGATCCCAAGCCGCCAGTGGTGCTCACACAGACATTGACTGCTACACCTCCTCTGTATTGGATTATATTAATACCACCATTGACAGTGTTACAACCCAGAAACAGATCACCACATACCCAAATCAGAAGCCATGGATGAAGGAAGTGCGCACTCCTGTGTTGAAGACACGCAATACTGCCTTCAGATCAGGAGGCGCACAAGCCTACAGCACATCCAGAGCAAACCTGAAGAGGGGCATCAAAAAGGCCAAGCACTGCTACAAGCTGAAGATAGAGGGACACTTCTCCAACTCTGACCCTCGACGCATGTGGCAGGGCATCCAGGCCATCAGTGACTACAAACCCACCCACTCCACCCCTGCAGCCACCGATGTCAACTTCCTGAATGAGCTAAATGACTTTTATGCTCGCTTTGAAAGAGACAACAGAGAAACTGCAACCAAGCTCAAACCCTCAGTTGACCACCCCCCATTTACACTCTCATCCACTGATGTCTGCAAGGCACTGAGCCGGATCAGCACACACAAGGCTGCTGGACCAGACAACATCCCTGGTCGTGTTCTCAGGGCATGTGCGGAGCAGCTCGCTGGGGTTTTTACAGACATTTTCAACCTGTCTCTTGCCCAAGCAGCTGTACCAACATGCTTCAAATGCACTTCCATTGTGCCAGTGCCAAAACACTCTAGTCCAAGGTGCCCCAACGACTACCGCCCTGTAGCACTCACACCCATCATCATGAAGTGCTTTGAGCGGCTGATCCTGGAACACCTAAAAGACTCCATACCACCCACATTGGACCCGCATCAGTTTGCTTACCACAGCAATAGGAGCACAGAGGATGCAGTTGCTATGGCACTGCACTCTGTGCTAACCCACCTGGACAATAAGAACTCTTATGCACGTATGCTGTTTGTTGACTTCAGCTCAGCATTCAACACTATCATCCCGACCAAGTTAATAGCCAAACTTGAAGACTTGGGCATCAATACCTCACTCTGCAACTGGATTCTGGACTTCCTGACCAACAGACCCCAGAATGTCCGATCTGGATCCACCTGCTCCACATCCATCACACTCAACACTGGTGTACCACAGGGCTGTGTGCTAAGCCCATTTCTCTACTCCTCTTCACCTCCGACTGCAAGCCTGTGTTTGGATCCAACGCCATCGTCAAGTTTGCAGACGACACTACAGTGATTGGTCTCATCAGCAACAACGATGAGACTGCCTACAGGAAGAGATCCAGCACCTGTCCACATGGTGCAACGAAAATAACCTGCTCCTCAACACCACCAAAACGAAGGAGCTCATCGTGGACTTCAGGAAAGAGTCTAGAGGCACACACGACACCATCCACATCAAATGGAATGGGCGTCGGCGTGTCTCCAGCTTCAAGTTCCTGGGGACCCACATCTCGGCTGACATGACCTGGACAACCAACACCTCCAGCCTGGTCAAGAAGGCTCACCAGCGCCTCTTCTTCCTGAGGACACTGAGGAAGAACCAGCTCTCCTCGGCCATCCTGGTGAACTTCTACCGCTGCGCAATAGAAAGCATCCTGACGAACTGTGTCACAGTGTGGTATGGGTGCTGCTCTGTCGCGGAGCGCAAGGCATTGCAGTGGGTGGTGAAAACTGCCCAACGCATCACAGGGACTCCACTTCCTGCCATCGAGAACATCCAGAGGAAACGCTGTCTGTGTCAAGCTCGCAGCATCCTTAAGGACTCCTCTCACCCAGCCCACAGACTGTTCTCCCTCCTCCCCTCCGGCAGGCGTTTCAGGAGCCTCCGGACTAGAACCAGCAGACTAAAGAACAGTTTCTTCCCCAGAGCTGTGTCTTTACTGAACTCTAACCCTTGCTGACCCCACACCTCTCACAGACTCCTCTCTCACCCCCACCATGCCACTCCCCTCACAGACTCTCCTCTCACCCCCACCATCCCACTACCCTCATAGACTCTCCTACCCCCCCACCACCATCCCACTCCCCTCACAGACTCTCCTCTCATCCCCCACCATCCCACCATCCCTTGCACTACCGCACCTTTGCTACCAACTGTTCATACAGTACCAACTGTTTACATTTCACTGTTTGCACTACCTTCAATCTACTGCTTACCTTAAGCTAACATACAATTGTATACACCTACCTGTAACAGACATCTGTATATCACATGTGTGTGTGTGTGTGTGCGTGTGTGTGTGTATATGTGTGTGTGTGTGTATGTGTATATGTGTGTGTGTGTATGTGTGTGAGTGTGTGTGTATGTGTGTGTATGTGTGTGTGTATGTGTATGTGAGTGTGTGTATGTGTGTGTGTATGTGTGTGTGTATGTGTGTGAGTGTGTGTATGTGTGTGTGTGTGAGTATGTGTGTATGTGAGTGTGTGTATGTGTGAGTGTGTGTGTGTGTGCTTGTGTGTGAGTGTGTGTGAGTGTATGTATGTGTACGTGTGTATGTGAGTGAGTGTGTGTATGTGTGAGTATGTGTGTATGTGAGTGTGTATGTGAGTGTGTGTGTGTGCTTGTGTGTGAGTGCGTGTATGTGAGTGTGTGTATGTATGTGTGTGTGTGTGTGTGTGTGAGTATGCGAGAGTATGTGTATGTGTGTATGTGAGTGAGTGAGTGTGTGTGTGTGTGTATGTGTGTGTATGTGTGTATGTGAGTGTCTGTGTGTATAGCTCTCCCAGTTTAATTCCCCTGTGTGTATGTGTGTATGGTTGTGTGTGTATGTGTGTGTATATGTGAGTGAGTGTGTGTATGTGTGTGTGCGGCGCGACGTGCGTGTATTACATTACATTTAGAGTACATATTCACCTGTAAATGCTGTTTATAGAGAAGAGACACCTGTAATTATATTTATGGCACACACTCACCTTTTATAGTAATAACCATCTGTATATTTATATTCATTGTACATATTACCTGTAAATCCTGTACATCTCCATATCCTGCACGTATGCAACCATTGTATATATCCTGCACTTTGCTGCTCTTGCACTTCTGGTTAGACCTAAACTGCATTTCGTTGCCTTGTACCTGTACTTGTGTAATGACAATAAAGTTGAATCTAATCTAATCTAATCTAATCTAATCTAATCTAATCACCGAGATTGGGACGTCAAACTGCCCTTGGTCTCCACACACGGCGACCGGAGTGTCCCCATTTGAGCTCATGACCGGTAGGCAGATGACGCTCCCCCTTCACTTACTGTATCAACCAGGAGAGGCTAACATTGCTACGGCCTACACCACACAGTACATGACTGACCTCCAAGCACACCTCAGAACCACCTTCGCCTTTGCCCAGGAAAAACTAGGCAAGAGTGCAGAAGGCTGGAAGGCCTATTATGACCAAAAGTCATCTAGGGATGAACTGCAGGTGGGAGACAAGGTGTGGTACATGTTTAGCCAACTCACCGGACAAACGAGCAGTGGTACCAACCGACTGACGCGGAAATTCCTCCCGCGTTGGACCGCGGGACCATACGCCATTGTCAACAAGCTTTCCCCAGTGGTGTATCAGATAAAGATCACCAAAGGACGAAAGGAAACCACTCCCAAGTGGATACACCGCAACCAGATCAAGTTACACAAAGCCCCCATGGGATCTACAGGGGATGTTCAAACTCCCAAGTAGTCTCCACTAGACCCCTCAGCCCACAACTAACCACTCACTAATAACAGCTAACTCAGTCTTCTTAACATTTTCCATTTTTCATTGGTCACTGCGGGTAACTCAATAACTATAACTGGTAATTCTGGTATTCACTGTCAGTAAAACAAGTCTCGTTGCGACCACCGCTGTGTGTACCCTGATCAACCCCGGGTCGTCCACAAGCGAATACTGTTAGTAATTCCACTGTAGAAGACGACTTGAGGCGTAGATCAACCAACCACAACAGCAACTCCAAACAGTAGGAAAAACGTGAAGAACACTGTGTCGGTGGTAAACACTCACAGTGAGGGCCTGAACGAAAAAAAAAAAACTCCGCGCTATAGACTTACTTCTGACAATTTTCCAAGTTCACTATGTACACACTCAAATGATCACGTTGCTGATAAATGACACGCTCAGAGGCATCAGCTTCTCAGTGAACAGCCTAGCAATGAGAAGAATTATGTAGTGTGTTTCTTGTATGATCACATATAACCATTATGTACCTTATATAATCACCATGTGTATTCTCATCCCTAAAATGCATGCAGAATCCCTCCAAATTATGACCCACTAATGTACTTCACTTTATGGTAAATGACTTAATAAATTTCAGATAATCAACTTGAGACCTCTCTCTTGTTTCTTTATTCCCCATGTTTCTTTATTCCATAAAGTCCCTCTTTAAGTGTTGAACTTAAACTATCTCCCTTTAGCCACGGATATAGTACAGAACATGTGAAGACCACTTCACACTTATACACACGTGTTTCCCCTAATCATGTTTACATCAGTACATGTATTGTAACGCCAAACTCTTTCTGTGTCTTAACGTGTGGCTTCCTCCCTGGTCACTAAGGATGGTCGACACCAAGCTTGGAACCCTGCTTCGTGTCGAAAGGGGGGACTGTAGCAACCAGGACAAGGAGCTCAGTCCATGTACTGTATCATACAAGGGTTGACATCACTAAATGTCACGGACTGACAATTTATGTTGTAAACCCCCTTTTTCAGACTCTCAGAAAGTGTTTGCTCTACTGGAAAAAAGGACCATAACATCCCTCTGCTAATTCTGCTGTTTTCATAAAAGGACAAGAACTCAGGGATAACCCTAATTAACAACTTTGTTTTTCTACATTCCAGAGCAGATAGAGGTGTTATCTCCAAACCTTTAGACTGGCTGTGCCCAGGACGTGACAGTTACATCTCTTTAAAATACGATTTTTGTGTATTGGTACCATCCAGAAACTAATGGAAAGACCTTTGAGGTCAGAAATCTGCGCTTTCTGGATGATACCATACTGCCATCTAGTGACAGTATGGATGAACGCCGCTAAGTCTTTCATTAAACGAATGACTTGGACCATCGTGTTCATGTGTTTGTGTGTGTATATTTACATGTGTGTTTGTGTGTGTGTGTGTACATGTGTGTTTGTATTTGTGTATTTACATGTGTGTTTGTGTGTGTGTATTTACAAGTGTGTTTGTGTGTGTTTATTTACATGTGTTTGTATGTGTGTATGTACATGTGTGTATGTATGTGTGTATTTACATGTGTGTTTATGTGTGTGTATGTACATGTGTGTTTGTATGTGTGTATGTACATGCGTGTTTGTATGTGTGTATGTACTTGTGTGTTTGTATGTGTGTATTTACATGTGTGTGTTATGGACCGGCAGATAACCCAAACACAGACACACACGTAAAGTAAACAAAACAGATTTATTGAAAAAACAACTTAGGAATAGCGAGTTCTTCGGGAATAGCGAGGTGCAGCAGGACAAGACCGGGGCTGGGCTGGAGCGGGACTGACGACGGGATTTGACGGTTCAAGAGAAGGCAGAGGTGGAGCGGGAACAGGACTGACGGCAGGACTGGAAGGATCTGAGATGAACAGAAGAACAGGTAAGTAAGCATAAGTATAACAGGTCATTCGAACGCAAGACGTATTACTAACTGTAGTAAGTGTTACGATCTGGCATCGAGGAGCAGGCTGCGGTGCTTCTTAACCCCTGTTAATTACCAACTCAGATCAGCTGGTCTTGCTCTGCCGGCGCTCCCGCACACCTGTTTCCCCTCTGCGAATCTGTAGGGGCGGGGGAGCAGGGTGTGGAAGCCGCGGCCAACTGTGCAGAGTCCTGAGCCACCGTGACAGTGTGTTTGTATGCGTGTATGTACATGTGTGTTTGTGTGTGTGTATGTACATGTGTGTTTGTGTGTGTGTATGTACATGTGTGTGTTTATGTGTGTGTATTTACATGTGTGTTTGTGTGTGTGTATGTACATGTGTGTGTTTATGTGTGTGTATTTATATGTGTGTATGTACATGTGTGTTTGTATGTGTGTGTATGTATACGTGTGTTTGTCTGTGTGTATTTACATGTGTGTTTATGTGTGTGTATTTACATGTGTGTTTATGTGTGTGTATTTACAGGTGTGTTTGTGTGTGTGTATTTACATGTGTGTTTGTGTGTGTGTATTTACATGTGTGTTTGTGTGTGTGTATTTACATGTGTGTTTGTCTGTGTATGTACATGTGTGTGTGTGTATTTACATGTGTGTTTATGTGTGTGTATTTACATGTGTGTTTATGTGTGTGTATGTACATGTGTGTTTGAATGTGTGTGTATGTATATGTGTGTTTATGTGTGTATTTACATGTGTGTTTATGTGTGTGTATTTACATGTGTGTTTATGTGTGTGTATTTACATGTGTGTTTATGTGTGTGTATTTACATGTGTATTTATGTGTGTGTATTTACATGTGTGTTTATGTGTGTGTATTTACATGTGTGTTTATGTGTGTATTTACATGTGTGTTTGTCTGTGTGTATTTACATGTGTGTTTATGTGTGTGTATTTACATGTGTGTTTGTGTGTGTGTATTTACATGTGTGTTTGTGTGTGTGTATTTACATGTGTGTTTGTGTGTGTGTATTTACATGTGTGTTTGTGTGTGTGTATTTACATGTGTGTTTGTGTGTGTGTATTTACATGTGTGTTTATGTGTGTATTTACATGTGTGTTTGTGTGTGTGTGTATTTACATGTGTGTTTGTCTGTGTGTGTGTGTATTTACATGTATGTTTGTGTGTGTGTATTTACATGTGTGTTTGTGTGTGTGTATGTACATGTGTGTTTGTGTGTGTGTATGTACATGTGTGTTTGTATGTGTGTATTTACATGTGTGTTTGTGTGTGTGTGTGTGTGTATTTACATGTGTGTTTGTCTGTGTATTTACATGTGTGTTTGTGTGTGTGTGTATTTACATGTGTGTTTGTGTGTGTGTATGAATATGTGTGTTTGTGTGTGTGTATTTACATGTGTGTTTATGTGTGTGTATTTACATGTGTGTTTATGTGTGTGTATTTACATGTGTGTTTATGTGTGTGTGTTTACATGTGTGTTTATGTGTGTGTATTTACATGTGTGTTTGTGTGTGTGTATTTACATGTGTGTTTATGTTTATATGGCCACCTCGTTACAGGCTTGCCACACCCATACCCGATAAAATATAAACAACAAAGTCACAACTTTGGTTGGCACACGTGTCTAGATGATACTCACCAAATTTGGGGCCATTTAGATTAAAACACAATGGGTTGCATCTTTTTGCGCAAGGGGTGCGATTTTGGTGGCCGTTTCACCCCACATGCGGACTTCCTGTTGAGTTTAGGGTATGGCTGTCATAGACTTTTCTGTTTGCCCTGAGGTGTCCTATTGATGTACCAAGTTTTGTATTTCTACATTAGAAATAAATTAGCCGGATTGAAAGATTTCATATACAGTCAGGTCCATAAATATTTTTTGGCTATATACACCACCACAATAGATTGGAATTAATACAAACAAGATGTGCTTTAACTACAGACTTTTAGCTTTAATTTGATGGTATTTACATCCAAATCTGGAGAACGGTGTAGGAATTACAACAGTTTGTATTTGTGCCTCCCACTTTTTAAGGGACCAAAAGTAATGGGACAGTTGGCTGCTCAGCTGTTCCATGGCCAGGTGTGTGTTCTTCTCTCATTATCCCATTTACAAGGAGCAGATAAAGTTTCAGAGTTCATTTCAAGTGAGCTATTTTCATTTGGAAACTGTTGCTGTCAACTCTCAATATGAGATCCAAAGAGCTGTCACTATCAGTGAAGCAAACCATCATTAGGCTGAAAAAACAAAACAAACCCATCAGAGAGATAGCAAGAACTTTGGGTGTGGCCAAATTTGGAACAAACAAAAGAAAGAACGCACCGGTGAGCTCAACAACACCAAAAGACACGGAAGATTACGGAAAACAACTGTGGTGGATGACTGAAGAATTCTTTCCCTGGTGAAGAAAACACCCTTCACAACAGTTGTCCAGATCAAGAACACTCCAGGAGGTAGGTTTATGTGTCAAAGTCAACACTCAAGAGAAGACTTCACCAGAGTGAATACAGAGGGTTCACCACAAGATGTAAACCATTGGTGAGTCTCAAAAACAGGAAGGCCAGATTAGAGTTTGCCAAACAACATCTAAAAAAGCCTTCACAGTTCTGGAACAACATCCTATGGACCGATGAGACCAAGATCAACTTGTACCAGAGTGATGGGAAGAGAAGAGTCTGGAGAAGGAAAGGAACTGCTCATGATCCAAAGCAAAGCACCTCATCAGTGAAGCATGTGGTGGTAGTGTCATGGCGTGGGCATGTATGGCTGCCAATGGAACTAGTTCTCTTGTATTTATTGATGATGTGACTGCTGACAAAAGCAACAGGATCAAGGATTCTGAAGTGTTTCGGGCAATATTATCTGCTCATATTCAGCCAAATACTTCAGAACGGTGCTTCACAGTGCAGATGGACAATGACCCGAAAGCATACTGCAAAAGCAACCAAAGTATTTTAAGGGAAAGAAGTGGAATGTTATACAATGGCCAAGTCAATCACCTGACCTGAATCTGATTGAACATGTATTTCACTTTCTGAAGACAAGACTGAAGGAAAAATGCCCCAAGAACAAGCAGGAACTGAAAACAGTTGCAGTAGAGGCCTGGCAGAGCATCACCAGAGATAAAACCCAGTGTCTTGTGCAGAGGCACAACTACCCAGTGCTATCCAGTGTGTATCAGTTGTTTTCCAAATTATTGTAATTTATTGTACATGGCATGCTGCCTTATATTTTCCAGTTTTCAGCTCAGTATTCTCAGTTTTGCATATTTTTCCTTAATTTAAACCCCATTTGGCTGCTACATTCCCAGTGTTAGCAAATGCTAGCTACTCTGTTAACATGAATATTACAAACCTCCAGAGGACTCACTTTATATCCTACCTGTTGCCTTTCACCATCCACTTGTTTATTAGCTGTCCCATACCTTGACAGGCATTCTCCTTTTCCCTCTTTCTTTTTCTTTATTTTTTTTATCCCCGACAGCTTTTTTGCTTTATCCATCTTTCAAAGACAACTGTGTGTGTACTGTGACAACTGTACGTAACGTTACCTGCTCGCTCAGCGGGCTCACGGCGCCCCCGCCAGCCACGCCCACTCGCGATAATGAGGGCGCCTACTGTTAGTCCTCTAAAATGTTATATAGTATTGAGGAAATACTGAAATGATTTAGAAACGCACAACAGCAGCTAAGCTACATTTAAGAAATACCACAAAAAAAAAAAAAAATTAGAGCGCTCCTATGTGCCGCATATAGCGCATACCCCCTTTTTGCACCACTGGTCTGGTGAAGTCTATGCGTTTTAGACATTAAGACTGTAATTGACTCCAAAGGATTTGCAACCAAGTATTAAAAAATGAAAGTTTGAGTTATGAATGTTAATCTGTCCCATTACTTTTGGTCCCTTAAAAAGTGAGAGGCACATAAACAAACTGTTGTAATTCCTAGACCGTAGGAAAAAGATTAGAATTGTGTCAATGTCCCAATATTTATGGACCTGACTGTAACTGATTGGAGTGTAGATATTGCTTGAGTTGAGAGGCAACAGATCGTTCCAAGATTTTGGAGAGAAATGGAAGATTTGATATGGGACGGAAATTTTCTTGGTTATCAGGGCCTCGCGCTGCTTGTTCCCATAAGGTGAACATGTTGCCACTGGTTTCTTTGTTGACATCACCGCAATGTGGTAAAGATGTGATATACTTCTCCACATTATTATGATATTTTGAGGTGTTGCTATACTATAAGCTTTACTAGTATTTGTAAAGCTGGACCCACACCAATTTGCCTACTGCAGAAATAGGAGCACAGAGGATGCAGTATGCACAGTGCTGCACTCTGCACTCACACACTTGGACAATAACAACACATATGTTAGGATGTTGTTTGTTGACTTCAGTTCAGCATTTAACACTGTCATTCCCTCCAAGTTGACCACAAAACTTGGAGACCTGGACATTAACACCTCCCTCTGCAACTGGATTATGGACTTTCTGACCAACAGGCCTCAGCATGTTCGGTCAGGCTACAACCACTCCTCCACCATCACACTCAACACTGGCGTACCACAGGGCTGTGTGCTGAGCCCATTCCTTTACTCCCTTTACACCTACGACTGCAAGCCTGTGCATGGATGCATGTGCATCATTAAGTTTGCAGACAACACCACGGTGATTGGCCTCATCACAGACAACGATGAGACTGCCTACAGGGAAGAGGTAAAGCACCTGGCCACATGGTACGCTGACAATAACCTGCTCCTCAACACCACTAAGACAAAGGAGCTCATTGTGGACTTCAGGAAGAAAAAAGGAGGCACGCATGACCCCATCCACATTAATGGTATGGTTGTTGAACGTGTCTCCAGCTTCAAGTTCCTGGGAATCACCATCTCGGAGGAACTGTCCTGGACCACAAACACCTCCAGCCTGGTCAAGAAGGCTCACCAGCGCCTCTTCTTCCTCAGGACACTGAAGAAGAACCAGCTGTCTTCAGCCATCCTGGTGAACTTCTACCGGTGTGCGATCGAGCATCCTGACCAGTTGCATCACAGTCTGGTATGGAAACTGCTCAGTGGCTGACCGCAAAGCACTGCAGAGGGTGGTGAAAACTGCCCAGTGCATCACAGGGACACCACTTCCTGCTATTGAGGACATCCAGAGGAAACGCTGTCTACGTCGAGCTCGCAGCATTCTTAAGGACTCCTCTCACCCTGACCATGGACTGTTTAACCTCATGCCCTCCGGGAGGCGCTTCAGGAGCCTCCGGACAAGGACCACAAGATTCAGGAACAGCTTTTTCCCTACAGCTGTCTCCTTACTGAACTCTGCCCTCTGACACCACCACACACACAGACTCCTCCCCCACATCACCACTGCGTCTGACTGATTTATTTATTATTCACAACTAGCAAACAGAAAACTTGTTATTACTTGCACTACATCCATTTGCACACTGTAATATTTTCTATGCACTGTAATGTCCATTGCACGAGTGTAAATGATGTTCATAGTTCTGCCTATAGTGTACATACACTTTTACATAATCCATTTGTATAGTATGTTCATAGTACACCTACCTGTATATCATGCTTATAGTATTTAAAATCTGTCAATTATGTCCATAATACTTATCTGTATAGTTATTGTACATATTATAGACCTTGTATATTCTGTATTACTGCTTATTGCACTTCTGGTTAGATGCTAACTGCATTTCGTTGCCTTGTACCTGTACTTGTGTAATGACAATAAAGTTGAATCTAATCTAATCTAATCTAATTAATCTGAATCCGCCAGATAGAACTGCACATAACATAGTCTGTTTCACAGAACAATCTGGGAAGGCTCCCATTGAAAGTGTTTGCAAAGACAAGGCACCTTCTGTCAGAAACTTGTTAGGTAAGTGGATGAAGCACTGACTAGTATCCGCCTACCACAAGTTTTGCCAATCATAGCAATGATTCATTTGACATAACCAAAGTATGGCCGATATAAAGAAACAACAAACCGCTGTAATAGTAAAAGTTTTTGCAAAGTGAATCTGCAAATAAAAAGAACCTTAACTAACACTAAATCGGTAAATGAAACAAGGACAAAGAGTGTGTGTGTATTTAGGATATGCCAAAGCCAGTAGGAATACACAGGCATCTTTTCCTTGCAGAAAATACATTAGTGCCACATTTTTAGCTTAAGATGTCTTTCAGCGTAGCCATGTTGATAACAAAGAGAAGAAGAAGAAATGGATTTACTTGAGTTTGGAATCTCCCAAATCTCACGAGAATCCAGCTGCAGCACAAGGCTTTCCTAGCATAGCATCTTTGTCAATTTCTAACCTTTATAAATTATAACTTTGTTTCTGTTTGGGATGTGCTGACGTATCCCAATGACGTTAACTCCTGGCATTGTTCGAACGTTACGTTTCCATTATTTCTTAACATTGTCAACACTTTAACTGTGCACCCCCCTTATTCATTGTTATACTGGTAATATTTCTGCAAGAAATATTTCTACTAGATTTGCTGTCGTTTTTGTGAACAGGGCACCCTTCTCTTAGTGCTAACATGCTAGTTCCGTTTTCCGTTTACCCTTTGGTTAGTACTGTTGTGCGTGTGTGTGTGTTGTCATTGTAAATTGTCTACAGTTGGCTTGACTACACTAGCTTACACTAGCTTAGCTAAGCTACTTGGTGTTGTTGCCGCTGGTGGCAATGGAGTGTCTCTCTTGTTAGTTGTTGCTAGATAGGCTGTCTCTATTAGAGAGACGTGTTTGTGAGTTAGAGCTGCTAGATCAGCATAGACAGGGTTTGGTAACAAGCATTCATTCTGGGACTCGGCGTGAATCTGTTTAGGCGCGTCACGCAATATACACGGCCTGTCCTCGGCCTCCCCAGTAACAAAAGGAACTAATAAGTCGCTATTACAGTTACTTAAGATGTGTCAGAGTTTCCTGATAGAATTAGATGCAGGTCTGATAGCAGTCCTACTAGCGATAGCTCCAGTTGCGGCTCAGCTGCTCCGGCAATTGTTGCAGAGTGTGCAACGTTTGTCCCAGTCCGGCAGCATGAGCGTGCAGTGATGAACACTAGAGCAGATTAGTTTCTAAAGAATCGATGGCTGGCCCGGTATTGTAGTCAGAAAGAATATTGTTTTGTGGATAACTGGCCTTCTTTCTGGGGCCGCCCAGGCCTGCTGAGGGCAGACGGCCTGCATCCTACTGGACAAGGTGCTGCCTTTTGTCTAGTAATATAGACAGGTGCATTCAATGCATTTGACACAAGGAATCTCAGCAGGTCGCAGGAATTAGAGAACCTGCTAGTCATGATAGTGCGGGTGTGGAACTGGATAATGTAGCAGCTTTTAGTTGTCTGGTTAGGCCGTGTCATCCCGATGTCTACTGCCTAAATCTATTAGATATGGTGAATTTATTTTGTCCTCAAACATATCTGAAAACTCACAGTCAGTGACCCAAAAGCATCATGTCCTCATGTTATTATAACTCAGAGGCATTCTTTTAAACCCGGCAGAACTGTTAGAGCTCGACAGCTTGTTCCTGTCACTATCGCTCCACTGGACCAGCCCTCAAATGCAGGCTCTACGTCAAGACTAAAGATTGGTCTCCTGAATGTGTGGTCTCTATCCTCCAAAGCACTCTTAATTAATGATCTTATTACTTCTTATAGCTTTGATTTACTTTGTCTTTGTGACACTTGGATTAGATCTAAAGTTTTCCTGCCACTAAACAAAGCCTCTCCCCCTGATTATGCGTATGCAGAAAATGCTCACACGTTGAAATAGGGTGATGGTGTTGCAAGCTGCATTTCACTTTATCGGTACATCATAGCCAAAATTAATTCAAAGTGTTACTCATCAAACATATTCCTTCTTCTCAAATTAACGGAAGGAAGACATTTTATTTAGCTGTATTCTATCGCCCTTTGGGTCCCTACTCTTCTTTCTTGGATGAGTTTGGAGTTTTCCTATCAGACTTAATAACCCACGCTGATAACATCCTTCTAGTTGGTGACTTTAATATTCATCTAAATAAGGAGTGTGATCCTCTGGCCAGAGCATTTCAATCACTGCTTACAACCCTGTCTTTAACCAGTTTGTTCATGAGCCCACACACATTAGTGGAAACTATCTGGATCTGTCAGGATTCATGTCTGTTAAAATAGTCTGTCGGTTTTGTTAGTGTATTCTGTGTGTCTGTTTGTTTTTGATATCATATTTATTATTAGGCCCGAGCCGGTGATGACCGGGAGGGCCTATTATTTTTGCTCGGATTTTTATTTTTTTTTTCTTCCGACCAAATGATCCTAAATTTGACCCAGTGAACATGCACGAAAAGTCATTTTTATTGGTCCCAGACTTCAAGTCCGGCGAAAAATTTATGTATTTGAAGTCCCCGAAAAAAAAATACGAAAAATGACTCACTGGCGACCCCTACAAACAGGGCCGCGGGAAGTAATTTTGAACAGGGGGTGCTGTGAATTTTTTTTTTTTGACAAAAAACCTATGAGCCTATAGGCCTATTTAAAATACATTTTAAAAATAAATACATTGAGATTTACTACTTTATTGTCATATACACTTCAGTGCACAGCCAGCCAGGGTCTGAAACACAGACATCAGTTCTCAGATATGCGCAATGCGCTATTAATCTGAAGCAGAATAAGACATAGCCTATACATACGTGCAACTTATTTAGATCAACAAATAATATTACAACAAAATATAATATTAATCAAGCTTCACAATAACGCTAAAACAACGCTGACAATTTTGGTCAGCTGGCTTGAGTCACTGCACGTTTATGTCACACGCAACTCTATTAACTCTAGAATCTTTTTACGCACACCACAAGGAAATAATCTCTGACTATTTAAGCAATTTGTTTATTGAACAGTTCTCCACATCCATTAAGCAAAAAACACACGCACAGTATAAAGCTTTCTGTCTCCATCTCCAATCTTTTTACACAAACCACAGGGAAATAATCTCCGACTATTTAAACGTTATTTAACAGTTCTCCACAACCATTACGCAAAGAACACACGAACGAAATAATACTCTCCATCTCCATCCCCACCACCTTACAAAAAAACTATAGTGCACTACTTACAATTGCTTTGCTAGTCAAAGCTCATCCCACGCTTGTTGCCAAAAAAATAAATGTTACAAGCGCGGCAGCACCATGCTCTTACCTGAGCTATGCAGGCGGGGTGCCCTGGTTACAGGTGTCCAAATGTCGAGGTGCGCTCTGGGGTCATGGAGATACGGGGGACGAATGTCCAGGGAGTTCAGAATGTCTGTGTTGGTATGCATCAGCGAAAGGTGTGCGAGTCTTTTCTGGGTCATGGTGCTGCGTACCCATGTCTTCAAAAAACGCAAGGCGGAGAAAGTGCGTTCGGATGAGGCCACGGAGATGGGTAGGCACAGACATAACTCGATCAGTTTTTCTATCTCTGAAAACATGGCTCTTGTTTGTGGCTGGAGCTTTATCAAACATGATGCTAAATCTTGGACTGTGACACACATAAACCCTCTGTCTTTTGTGACATCGGCAAGCTGCTTGGCGATGCTTGGCCTAAGCATTTTGAGCTGGAGTTCAAGGCGGTGACCTGCCTGCCTGACGTTGACCACGTAACTTCCGAACCTGATGATTAGGCCTCAAAATATGAAATAAAATCCAAAAGAATACGTAATAGCCTACGTGTGTCAAAATCATTTTCTAAAATATTCATAAGGAATTTATAAATTGTGCAAAATATTTTAATAGGTCTACATTTTTTTTAATCTCCCTCTCGTCTCTAGGGGGTGCTGCAGCACCCCCAGCACCCCCACTTCCCGCGGCCATGCCTACAAAAGTCAAAATACATTGGGCCTATGGAAAGTGAAAGTAACTTTTTTCCAATGTAGAAAAATGAAACTTGGGTCATCCATAGGACACCTCAGGGCAAACAGAAAAATCTATGACAGTCACACCCTAAACTCAACAGGAAGTCCGCCATGTTGGGTGAAACGCGCGGCCACTAAAATCGCGACCCTTGCGAAAAAAGATGCAAATCATTGTGTTTTAATCTAAATGGCCCCAAATTTGGTGAGTATCATCTAGACACATGTGCCAACCAAAGTTGTGACTTTGTTTTTGATATCTTATCGGGTATGGGTGTGGCAAGCCTGTAACGAGGTGGCCATTTTTGTGAAAATTAAATGTCTCTTCACTCTCAAACGCCTTCTCGGATCGAGTTGGACCCAAAGAGGCGTTTATGCACATTCATGACCTAAACACAAAGATATGTAAATAAAAGGGTTATCTTTAGAAATGGCTCTCCAGCGCCCCCTACAAACTTATAATGGGACCCAAGAATTTAGTTTGTCATAGAGACATGAAATTTTGTACACACATCTCTTATGTCATGATGAGCATAAAAGCCAATGACAACCACCCCCTATCTATAAATGTGTTGCCATAGCAACGTCCCAATAATTTGGAAAAAGTCAATGGGAAGTGAAAATTTTAGTTTGTCGTAGGTAAATGAAACTTGGTACACACATCCACCATGGGCTTATGAACAAAAAAGCCAATGGGGACCACACCCTATCACACACAGGAAGGCGGCCATTTTGAATTGAAAATGTGAACCGACTTAAAATACACCTCTTTTTTAAAAGAACACAGAAAATAGCTGCTTCATTCCACAGACACCAAACTTGGGCAAAATGAGCTAAACATATGTATGTAAAATAGACAAGCGTTTTTCTAGACTTTTTTGCTCGAGTTATATTTTTTTATTATAATTTGGTATATATTTTTTATTACATTTTTTTTGCAAAATGATCCTAAATTTGACCCAGTAAACGTGCAACTAAAAGTCATTTTTATTGGTCCCAGACTTCAAGCCCAGCGAAAAATTTATGTATTTGAAGTCCCTGAAAAAAAATACGAAAAATGACTCAGTGGCGACCCCTAGAAAAGTTAAAATACATTGGGTCTATGGAAAATGAAAGTAAATTTTTCCAACGTAGAAATACAAAACTTGGTACATCCATAGGACACCTCAGGGCAAACAGAAAAGTTTATTACAGCCATATCGTAAACTCAACAGAAAATCTACTATGTTGGGTGGAATGCGTGACCACCTAAATTGCACCCCTTGTGTCTAAATGCTTTTCATCTAAACAGCTCCAAATTTGGTGAGTATCATCTAGACACGTGTGCCAAAAAAAAGTTATCAATTTGTTTTTTGATACATTTGTGGCTGTGGTCGTAATGAGTCTGTGAAGAGGCAACCATTTCTTTGGGAAAAAAATGCCATTTCCCAATTGCCAGGATCCTTCCTTTAGAGGAGGCCCCTCCAGAGCCAAGCCTAGAGTCTTAGAAAACTCCTCAGAATCCTTTTACCGTGAAGTTTACGCTTTAAAGCACGAAATGCACTCCTCCGAGTGCATGTGTCCCCACGGGCTCAAGGGAGGCGAGGGCCTTTATCGCCGCTTGCGGCTTTAATTAGGCCCGAGCCGGTGATGACCGAGAGGGCCTATTGTTTTTGCTCGGATTTTTTTTTTTTTTTTTTTTTTTTTATCTTTATTGTGACCAAATGATCCTAAATTTGACCCAGTGAACATGCACAAAAAGTCATTTTTATTGGTCCCAGACTTCAAGCTCGGTGAAAATGTTATGTTTTTGAAGTCGCCGAAAAAAAAAAACGAAAAATGACTCAGTGGCGACCCCTACAAAATCAAAATACATTGGGCCTATGGAAAGTGAAAGTACGTTTTTTTTTACGTAGAAAAATGAAACTTGGTACATCCATAGGACACCTCAGGGCAAACAGAAAAGTCAATGACAGTCACACCCTAAACTTAACAGGAAGTCCGCCATGTGGGGTGAAACGCGTGGCCACTAAAATCGCACTCTTGCGCAGAAAGATGCAAATCATTGTGTTTTAATCTAAATGGCCCCAAATTTGGTGAGTATCATCTAGACACGTGTGCCAACCAAAGTTGTAACTTTGTTGTTGATATCTTATCGGGTATGGGTGTGGCAAGCCTGTAACGAGGTGGCCATTTTTGTGAAAATAAAACGTCTCTTAACTCTCAAACGCCTTCTCGGATCGAGTTGGACCCAAAAAGGCGTTTGTGCACATTCATGACCTGAACACAAAAATATGTAAATAAAAGGGTTATCTTTAGAAATGGCTCTCCAGCGCCCCCTACAAACTTATAATGGGACCCAAGAATTTAGTTTGTCATAGAGACATGAAATTTGGTACACACATCTCTTATGTCATGACGAGCATAAAAGCCAATGACAACCACCCCCTATCTATAAATGTGTTGCCATAGCAACGTCCCAAATATTTGGAAAAAGTCAATGGGAAGTGAAAATTTTAGTTTGTCGTAGGCAAATGAAACTTGGTACACACATCCAGCATGGGCTTATGAACAAAAAAGCCAATGGGGACCACACCCTATCACACACGGGAAGGCGGCCATTTTGAATTGGAAATGTGAACCGACTTAAAATACACCTCTTTTTTAAAAGTACACAGACAATAGCTGCTTCATTCCACAGACACCAAACTTGGGCAAAATGAGCTAAACACATGTGTGTAAAATAGACAAGTGTTTTTCTTGACGTTTTTGCTCGAGTTATATTTTTTTTTATCATAATTTGGTATATTTTTTTTTTATTATAATTTTTCTGCAAAATGAACCTCAATTTGACCCAGTAAACCAACAACTAAAAGTGATTTTTATTGGTCCCAGACTTCAAGCCCAGCGAAAAATTTATGTATTTAAAGTCCCCGAAAAGAAAATACGAAAAATGACTCAGTGGCGACCCCTAGAAAAGTCGAAATACATTGGGCCTATGGAAAGTGAAAGTAAATTTTTCCAATGTAGAAATACAAAACTTGGTACACCCATAGAACACCTCAGGGCAAACAGAAAAGTTTATTACAGCCATACCGTAAACTCAACAGAAAATCTACTTTGTTGGGTGGAATGCGTGACCACCTAAATTGCACCCCTTGTGTCTAAAGGCTTTTCATCTAAACAGCTCCAAATTTGGTGAGTATCATCTAGACACGTGTGCAAAAAAAGTTATCAATTTGTTTTTTGATACATTTGTGGCTGTGGTCGTAATGAGTCTGTGAAGAGGCAGCCATTTCTTTGGGAAATAAATGCCATTTCCCAATTGCCAGGATCCTTCCTTTAGAGGAGGCCCCTCCAGAGCCACGGCTAGAGTCTTAAACTCTTCAGAATCCTTTGGAACTTGTAAACTTGTACTTTTAGACAAGTTATATTTACATTTTGCCTTTTTAAACAGGGGGGTGCAGCGATTCCTGAGTCATCTCAAATCTCCAGCCAGTACTTTGTTTTTCTCGCCTTAGCCCAAGCATAATCTATTATTTTCAAAGGTTCAGACAGCTCCCAGGAAAACCAGGGATTGTGGAGACCTTTAACTCTAAATTACAAGGTGGTGTAGCAGGCCCCAGCCGTAGCACAGGCCCGGTTATTTGACATTACCGTGAAGTTTACGCTTTAAAGCACGAAATGCACTCCTCAGAGTACATGTGTCCCCGCGGTCTCAAGGGAGGCAAGGGCTTTCATCGCCGCTTGCGGCTTTAATTGTATTTGATTTTTGTTTTAAGGTTGTATTATGTTCTTGGTTTTTATTTTGAAATGTCTGTGATTTATGATTTACTTCCTGCCTGTTGTCTTCCCCTTTTGTGTGATTACCTGCTCCGCCCTGATGTGTTTCACCTGTCCCTTGTTGTCTGTGTCTATTTATACCTGTGTGTCCTGTGACTCAGTGCCAGGTCGTCTTCACCCCTACGTGAGTCTGTTCAGTGGGTCCTTGTAGTTCATCTGTCTTAATCTGTGTTTTCTGTGGAGGTTCTGTCTAGTGTTTTTGTATTCTGGTTTCTTTTTGTAATTATTCCTGGATTATCTGCTCGGACCCTAGCCTTGGTTTTTCCTGTTTCTTGGATTTTGTTTTTTACCAAATAAACTTTGTTTTTTGAACCGTTTGCCTGTGTCTGGGGTTTTGCTCTGGAGTCTTCCGGTTTCTGGGCCTTTGGCCATGACAGGATCTTGTTTTGGCTCGGGGAATAGATGTTTCCCATCTCTTAGTCTCCTCTCTTTCATCTGCTGTTTCAGATCACTCACTGTTGGAATTCGAGAAGTTATACAAACCCGATTCCAAAAAAGTTGGGACACTGTACAAATTGTGACTATAAACAGAATGCAATGATGTGGAAGTTTCAAATTTCCACATTTTATTCAGAATACAACAGATAACATATCAAATGTTGAAAATGAGACATTTTGAAATGTCATGCCAGATTTTGGCTCATTTTAGATTTCATGAGAGCTACACATTCCCAAAAAGTTGGGACAGGTAGGGTTTGGAGGACCAATTTGCAACTTATTAAACAAATTACCAACATGCTTGGGTATAAAAAGAACCTCTCTAGTGGCAGTGTCTCTCAGAAGTCAAGATGGGTTGTAGCTGTAGATACACGTTTACACTGGTTGTAGCTGTAGGTACACGTTTACACTGGTTGTAGCTGTAGGTACACATTTACACTGGTTGTAGCTGTAGATACAGGTTTACACTGGTTGTAGCTGTAGATACACGTTTACACTGGTTGTAGCTGTAGGTACACGTTTACACTGGTTGTAGCTGTAGGTACACGTTTACACTGGTTGTAGCTGTAGGTACACATTTACACTAATTGTAGCTGTAGGTACACATTTACACTGGTTGTAGCTGTAGATACAGGTTTACACTGGTTGTAGCTGTAGATACACGTTTACACTGGTTGTAGCTGTAGGTACACGCTACACTGGTTGTAGCTGTAGGTACACGCTACACTGGTTGTAGCTGTAGGTACACATTTACACTAATTGTAGCTGTAGATACACGCTACACTGGTTGTAGCTGTAGGTATACGCTACACTGGTTGTAGCTGTAGATACACGCTACACTGGTTGTAGCTGTAGGTACACGCTTACACTGGTTGTAGCTGTGGGTACACGCTACACTGGTTGTAGCTGTAGGTACACGCTACACTGGTTGTAGCTGTAGGTACACGCTACACTGGTTGTAGCTGTAGATACACATTTACACTGGTTGTAGCTGTAGGTACACGCTTACACTGGTTGTAGCTGTAGGTACACATTTACACTGGTTGTAGCTGTAGATACACGTTTACACTGGTTGTAGCTGTAGGTATACGCTTACACTGGTTGTAGCTGTAGATACACGCTACACTGGTTGTAGCTGTAGGTACACGCTTTACACTGGTTGTAGCTGTGGGTACACGCTACACTGGTTGTAGCTGTAGGTACACGCTTACACTGGTTGTAGCTGTAGGTACACGCTACACTGGTTGTAGCTGTAGGTACACGCTTACACTGGTTGTAGCTGTAGGTACACATTTACACTGGTTGTAGCTGTAGGTACACATTTACACTGGTTGTAGCTGTAGGTACACGCTTACACTAATTGTAGCTGTAGATACACGCTACACTGGTTGTTGCTGTAGGTACACATTTACACTGGTTGTAGCTGTAGATACACGTTTACACTGGTTGTTGCTGTAGGTACACATTTACACTGGTTGTAGCTGTAGATACACGCTACACTGGTTGTAGCTGTAGGTATACGCTACACTGGTTGTAGCTGTAGGTACACGCTACACTGGTTGTAGCTGTAGGTACACGCTTACACTGGTTGTAGCTGTGGGTACACGCTACACTGGTTGTAGCTGTAGGTACACGCTACACTGGTTGTAGCTGTAGGTACACGCTTACACTGGTTGTAGCTGTAGGTACACGCTTACACTGGTTGTAGCTGTAGGTACACGCTACACTGGTTGTAGCTGTAGATACACGCTTACACTGGTTGTAGCTGTAGGTACACGCTACACTGGTTGTTGCTGTAGGTACACATTTACACTGGTTGTAGCTGTAGATACACGCTTACACTGGTTGTAGCTGTAGGTACACGCTACACTGGTTGTAGCTGTAGGTACACATTTACACTGGTTGTAGCTGTAGATACACGCTACACTGGTTGTAGCTGTAGGTACACATTTACACTGGTTGTAGCTGTAGGTACACATTTACACTGGTTGTAGCTGTAGATACACGTTTACACTGGTTGTAGCTGTAGGTATACGCTTTACACTGGTTGTAGCTGTAGATACACGCCTTACACTGGTTGTTGCTGTAGGTACACGCTTGCACTGGTTGTAGCTGTAGATACACGCTTTACACTGGTTGTAGCTGTAGGTACACGCTACACTGGTTGTTGCTTTAGGTACACATTTACACTGGTTGTAGCTGTAGATACACGCTTACACTGGTTGTAGCTGTAGGTATACGTTTACACTGGTTGTAGCTGTAGATACACGCTTTACACCGTTGTAGCTGTAGGTACACGCTACACCGGTTGTAGCTGTAGGTACACGCTACACCGGTTGTAGCTGTAGATACACGCTACACCGGTTGTAGCTGTAGGTACACGCTTACACTGGTTGTAGCTGTAGGTACACGTTTACACTGGTTGTAGCTGTAGGTACACGCTTACACTGGTTGTAGCTGTAGATACACGCTACACTGGTTGTAGCTGTAGGTACACGCTTACACTGGTTGTAGCTGTAGATACACGCTTACACTGGTTGTAGCTGTAGGTACACGCTTACACTGGTTGTAGCTGTAGGTACACGCTACACTGGTTGTAGCTGTAGGTACACGCTACACTGGTTGTAGCTGTAGATACACGCTACACTGGTTGTAGCTGTAGGTACACGCTACACTGGTTGTAGCTGTAGATACACGCTACACTGGTTGTAGCTGTAGGTACACGCTTTACACTGGTTGTAGCTGTAGGTACACGTTTACACTGGTTGTAGCTGTAGGTACACGTTTACACTGGTTGTAGCTGTAGATACACGTTTACACTGGTTGTAGCTGTAGATACCAAGCCTCTCCCATGGTACCTCTCAAATGGTCGTTGTGGAAGGGCGCCGCCATACGGCGATTTACCGCGAAATCCAGCGATATACCTCTGTCCACCAGAGGGCAGGCTCCAAAAGCGGAAATATAAGGAGTAACTCAATGGCGACTTCACAGGTGTAAAAATCATGTTTACAGCCTGGTACAAAAGATGGCAACGGTCTCTATAGCTAAGTTTTTACTATGTGACAACTCTGGAGGGGGGGTGAATTTTTGATTATTACGTCCGTTTATGCTATCTGAAAAGTGTAGTTTTGAGAATAAATTTGGGTGTGGTTACCTTGGTGTGCATGTGTCAATCACCGAGCCGCGCGCACATCGTGTGGCTAGTTAGCTGCTCCGTGATACTTGCCGGAGCAGTATCACGGAGCTGCTCGGAGCTAGTTGTGTCAGTGTGTCAGGCTTCTGTACTTGACCGTCGGCTGTTCTCTGAGTATTTGAGAAGAACGTTGTTGAAATGGCTTGCTGTGCTGTTGGCTGTACTAACAGACTCTCCAAGAAGTGTGGTCTTCAGTTTTTTTTGGTGAGTAATACATTTTTTTGGTTTTATGGATGGTTTTAAGAGCTCTTAAACGGGTAAATATATAGCATTACTCAGCTATTTAGCCTAGCTAACAACTTTTCCCCATCAAAATTACATCGAGTACGGTAATTTAGGATTAGATGTTAATACTGTTAAAGTAGAGTTCACAAATTTATTTTTACTGGCTTTGCTTTAAAAAATAGATCCAGATATACAATATATCATGGCATTTCTTGCTCAAATCCAAACACTATTTGCATTGTGTACATGGCTATTAAACATAGTTTAACATCAAAACAATAGATTTATTCAAGCTAGCTGTAATATCTTTTTAAGTGATCGAATTAAGGATGTTATGGCTTTGACATATAACGTGCAAATGAGCGCAACTTGGTAAAACTGCATTATTCACCGGGTGCACTATGCATACGCTAGGCTACCGTCAATGCTCTGAAGCCCACCGCTAATGACTTTTGAAAATAACGTGCTATCATTATGTACGAGATAATGTAAGATTATCTCGCAAAAAAATCACGAATGAACTTTTTCAATGAAATCGTAATTGCACAGAAGTTTGTGCTAGTGTTATGTGTATTTCCTCCGTTTAGGACGTGTAGAGGGTGTCTCTGGGAGCTCTGTTCTTATATTAAACTGCCCTCAGAGTGTGTTATAAAGTATGACAACTGTACCTAGTACCTTCAATGTAGTACCTAGTGCTGTTAACACTTTTCAGTTACATTCAAAACATCTAAGATATAAACTACTATTTTAATATTTATAAATCTAGGCTTAAAAAAATATTGTCAATGTAAACATATGTACATAGCTTATGTTAAAACATAATCTTTTTTTAGTCACTTAGTCTAAGAGAAATTATTATAAGCTTATGACCATGATCTTGTGTTTATGTGAAGCCCTGTTGTTATCTACCCTAACCCTACCCTGCAGTTGTTATTGTAACACTATATGTACAGGTTACAAGTTTGGTAACCTTTTAAGGTCATACTAACACCTAATGTGTTTTTGTATGTTTGTTTAATCCAGGCAGACTGGACCAGTGGGTGTTGAAGATGAGGAGACAGAACTGGACTCCTACCTCTTCCAGTCGGTTGTGCAGTCAACACTTTGAGATGGATTGCTTCTGCACTGATTTGAGGGTACCCAAAGCTTTGTGTCATCTTTATTACAAGGACAGTACATACTGACCAACAGTACAACTGTATAATAACATTAGTCCACATGGGTTATTGTAGAACTGCACAGTGAGTCACAAGCGAGCAGCAGCTTTATCAGAAACATCATTAATTACATGCAGGCCATTAGGGAGACTAATAAAACACACTGTCAAAATTAAAAGGACAAATAGAAAACATGTTAGTTACACTACAGACATCTTATTAAGCAAAGAGAAACAGAAGTTGTTAAAACAGCAGGGCACAGAGGGATTTAATACTGACAAGTCTGTTCTGAAAAGCCACATTTTTGAAAGAGAGTGAAATAATCCAGTTAAATTTTTCTGATGGTATTATTTGGAATCTCGAAAAGAAACGGCAGACTGACTGAAAGCTGTTTTTCTAATCTATTTAGTCGATCAATTTGTATTTTTCTATTGAGATGCACTCTTTTTACACTTGTTATTTGCTCACTTTGCTACATTGCACCTAGATTAGACACCTACTCACTCACCTGTTGAAACCAGTTAGAACCAGTGGACATAGTGGGAAAGTACTGATACAGACTGCTTCCTGCGAGGGGCGCGGCCATAGATTACTATTACTTTTGTGGTGTCAAGTTGACCATGGACACAACTCGATGATACAGGAATGCTCTAAATAAAAAATATGTACAACTGTGATTCTACAAGAAATACATTAAATAAAGTAGCTACAATGCCATATAATGTCTTTTCTTTATGTCTCTTTTAACAGGGAAGGACTTGACTTGCTTGACAAGCACAGCTGTGCTCACCAATTTCTTTTTTTCAAAAGACAAACATCCAAAGCCTAGACGGTCACGGCAGGTATGTTGGTTGAGAGGTTGAGAATGTTAATAATGTGTCAAATGACAGTGTTGAGTGTCAAAGTGTAAATATTATGTATGTCATGTACATTTGTGGCCATGCAAACCTTAAATGGGAAATGAATTGAACTTGATTAGACCATTTTCTATCTGTCTTAGAGCCTGCATGAACGGGGCCTAAGTACATTTCAGAGCCTGTGTGTGCAATAGTTTACATCGTTGGTGGAATATGTCTGATAACAGGATTTGTTTTTAATAGAGTTGGCAGAATAATTTCCTCTGTTATGTTCCTCACTCTAGTTCATTGTATTTTTACATGTCCTGTATTGTCTTGTATTTTTAATCCTTATGTCCTGTTTCTGGATGTGCTTTTTATTTAACAGTTGTTGTCCCGTCTTATATGTTCCCACTCAAGACCTGCACCTTGTTGTGGTGAGTGGGCTTTCAACCAAGACAGGCCAACTTGAATTTGTTTTGTGATTTATTTTTTGTCTGACTTTCCACAGGGTCCCGTCCTGCAGCAGTCATTTTAAACTCCTCATCACATCCTCGCCACGTCCACCTTCACCCTTACAACCTGATGGGACAAGGCTTCGTTTGTTGCTTCTCAAACCTTTTGGAACTGCATCACAAATATGTGACACCTTTTACACACTTTAGCATTAAAAAAAATGTTTACAATTCATTTGCACTTTTTTATTTTCAATGAAATGTATTATATCATATGTTTTACAATTTTAAATAAACTTTTTTTCTGCTTTAAGTATGGGTATGCCTTACTTATAATTTAATCTACCATCTAGTGGTATAAAATCAAAAACTACAAAAATGTCAAATCTGTTGTTTACAACATTGTTTAAGATAAAAAAAAAAGAGAATGCAGTGTTTTGAAAATCACAGTATTTTATTTAAAAAGTAACTGAACACAAATAAATAAAATAATAATTAGAACAAAAAAAACTGCTGCAGATGTTGTAAAAGATGTTTCCAGGTGCAGAAGCAGAGGGCAGGTCCATTGTGAAAACTACAAGAGTTATGTATAACGTGGCTGTAACTAAGTAAGATATAGTCTCCAAAGTAATGTGTAACTGCACTTGTCTGGGCAGTGGGCTCTTGAGAGTGAGCAATTTGAACAGTGACCTTTTCCATATTTTAAACTACAATAGAAAAAGTTAGATTAGCATGCTATATTATAGCTACATACCACAAGCATTATTCGAAAGCCTTGTAAAATGTTAACTATATAACATATTAGAGAAACATAGCGTGTTCATAAATCTAAAATCATTTTATTTAAATTTAGAAGTACAATTGCACAGGTTCTTTCTGTACATTTAATACATGTTTTAACTCTATTTAGGAAAAGTATGTGACAATCTTTCAATCTATAGTTTAATCCCCAAAACATGCACAAAAGCCAGAAGTGGGAATAAAGTATTAATACGATTGAAATCTTTGCTTTCATGCAAGTAAAACGTCAAATAAAATTAGCATAAAAAAGTTTAACAGCTATTAGAGTTGATTTCAAATTAGTTGATAATTGCAGTCAAAGTCATGAAGTCCACTTACTATCGACGAACGAGAGCCAACAATGGCAACGAGAGAAGGGCGGAAAACCCCACTGAAAAAAACAAAATGTAGCTCGGGCGGGAAGCTCCACTTGCGTTAGCCTGGTGTTAGCAACAGGTTAGCAACAAGTTAGCAATTGCCTTAGCCTCGGCTACAGTGGAGTGGGCGTAATTACCCACGCACACGCTCATTATGCCCTCCCACGGGCTTATGATGCAAGACTCCCTTTGCCCATTTTAGTAACATCCTCTGACGAAGGAGTCTGAAATGTCCGGATGCTATTTCGGCAAATAGGGGACCAATGGGCGAATAACATCCATAATTATTTTACAATCTATGGTAGATACACACTAAACCGCTCATATTATTATCACATCTGCCTATTACAGTTTTTTTCTTTTCTCCCTCCTCCAAGGGTGGACGCAAACCTCTGACCTGCTGGGTGATGTGTACCCGTGTGTGTGTGCG
This sequence comes from Perccottus glenii, assembly GCA_024416835.2. NCBI lineage: Eukaryota > Metazoa > Chordata > Actinopteri > Gobiiformes > Odontobutidae > Perccottus > Perccottus glenii. The sequence continues at coordinate 35,394,550 of CM044550.2, read as the reverse complement.
CGCATGATGACGACGCCGACGGTAAGTTACCAGGGCTGTCTCTCTGCCACATACAAAGGCCAGAGTAAAAACATTTTAATATTCCGTTTTTTTGCCCCTTTTTGTACTTTGTAGATGCCACCCAAGAAGAAAAAAGGGGACATAAGAAGCTTTTTCATAAAGCAGAGTCCGAGTGTAAGTAGGAAAAATAACTAGCTAGCCACACAAATAAACTAGCAGTAGTGACTGACCAGTCACTAATCAATGTTATATAGTTCAACAATAATAAAATGTTAGAATATGATCTGTATTTTATTCTAATGTTGATCTAGATTACTGCTAGTCTCATACAGACAAACTTAACACATAGATTAACATAAATTTCAACACATTAATCCACAAAACCATGTCCCCTTCATATTTAAAAATGGCTCTGAAATATAAACATGATGTGTTGAACGCATACTATAATATGTGTGTATTATAATACACATAATATAATGAGATGAAGTATATTCACTTCTGTATTGTGATATTCTGTATTGCCAACAAAGCTGGAACAAAAGAAATCGGGGTTTGGGGGTGTCCCCACCAAAGCTGGAAACAAACCTACGCCCATGCTCAGAGTGGACACTGGACACTGCCAATATAAATGTTTTTATTTGTGAATATGTTTGTGTATTTCTATGTATTATTCAACTGTCCTGGACACATTCCTGCACGGCCTGTCCGTCCTGGGAGTGGATCCCTCCTTCTGTGGTTCTCCCTGAGGTTTCTCTTTTTTCACGGCTGGTTTTTTTGAGTTTTTCCTCTGACCCTGATGGAGGGTCTAAGGACAGGGGATGTTGTCTACACACTAAAAAATAATGGTTCTTCAGCGGTTCTTCAGCGGTTCTTTGCGGTGGATATGGTGCTATATGGCACCACTGCCATGCAAATAACCTGTTAAGCCCCTAATTCTTAGTGATATTAGTTCTCTAATATCCTAAGTGTCTTAGGTTTAGTTGGTGATAGGATTAGAAAAATGACATTAAAATACTTTGATTTTCCTGAACACAAGGCATATATCCAAGGCCTCCACACAAGACTTTTTGACCACAAACATTTTTTTGGTGTGGATGTGAAGTCAGATATATACCGAAATTATGTCACAAACTTCAATAAAAACGTATATTCATATTCATCAATGCTTTTTGTTTGTGTAGGTATAGGCCTCAAATAATTAGACTAAAATGAGTGAGAAGTTATGTTTAAAAACGTGTTTCAATTTCTACTTACAAAATGTGAAAATGTGTCAAGAATTTTTTAAGTTCAATAAAAAGAAAACTATATATATATATATATATATATATATATATATATATATATATATATATATATATATATATATATATAACATATATATATTTTTTTCTGGATAAAAACCTATGCGAGTATGCGCCGAATAGCGTGCACTGTGCAGATCAGGTGCACGTGAGCAAGGGCGAGCGCCGCATTCCTCAAAGAACACTCTAGAAAAACCGTTGGACCCGACGTCAAGCAAAACCAGGACGACGACGACGAACACATTTCTAAAAAGAGACAGAAGATATCTTTCGAGGTGAGTGTTAGAGGTGTGCGATACCGCTAGATTTGGTATCGATCCGATACCAAGTAAATACAGGGCCAGTATCGCCGATACCGATACCAATACCGATACTTTAATAATTAAGGTGGATGCGTCTTCAACCTAAATCTAAATTAATTTTCGTGACTTTTAATTTGTTTTTGTGATTTGCATTATGGGTTATTAATCAGTACTACAAAAGCTTTTGTTCAGAAACAACTTTTGGTTACTTCTGTTTTATTTAAATAAACAAAGTTACAAAATGATTACTTCACAAATATAAAAAATGTAAAAACAAATTCTCTTTTCAAGTAGCATGTTTACAAAAATTGTTTCTCCTCTTTAGTGCACTTCTTTTCAGGATTTTTTTCTAAAATAAACAAAGTCACAAAGTTTTACTTCAAAATAAATATAAAAATGTAAAACAAATTCTCCTTGTAATACGATATAATGAGAACAAAATAAAGTTTCTCCTCTTTAGTGCACTTCTTTTCAGGATTAAAAAATATATGTATATAAATAAAAACCAATTACTGTGACTGACTGCTGTAAGACATGCGCGGCTGAGCGGCGCGCGCGCCTGACTGCTGGTGGTAGCGCTAGTGGTGAGTCACGTGACGGTACAACACAGGAGAGGAGGAGGAGAGCAGTGTCGAGCACGAGCAGCACTCTTGAGCTTGCTCTGCTCTGTGACAGCAGCAGCATTTTGACAAACACGGCCAGGTCGCAAAACGAGAGAAACTGAAACTTAAGTATCGATATTTTCACGTTGGTATCGATCAATACCAATACCAATACCAATCGATATTAGTATCAATCTGCCCACCTCTAGTGAGTGTCATAGCGCATACTGCGAGTGAAATATACAATTAACGTTAAGTTACTTGTCAGGGGAAACTTTTCATTGTATTTTGCAAAAGATTTACCGTGTTTTGTGACATTAATGCTAAGATTAGCATCAGTCAAATGTTAGTTGACTGAGGAGCCGTGTTGGCTAATAAATATGTTGTTTCACAAACACTGAACTGTATGTTAAGTTAAGTAACTTAAGTGTAAGTTAACTGGGGTCGTTCTTTTCTTGACTTTCCCTATATATAACGTTATAACACTACCGTTTTATCGTTAATATCTTTTCAAATCACTAATAGCGATGGTCTAATTCCACCAGTGGCAGGCTTTATAGCTAGCTGCATCGTTACCATGGATACTGTGTAGTCTTACCCTATTCACATGTAACGTTAGTGTCTCGCCTGCTAGTGTAGAGTACATTTAAAGGATTAAGTTAGTTCACCTCATGAAAATGTCCAGATAATTTACTAACCCCGATGTCATCCAAGATATCCATGTTTTTATTTCTTCAGTGGAAAACAAATACAAATTTTTGAGGGATACACATTCAGACTTTAATGGTCTACCAACTACGTTATCCCAATGTTCAAATAAGGTTCAAATGTTCGTGTCAAATCATAAAATACTGTGAACATGCACAAAATATTTAAATTATTAATGTTTGTCATTACTGGGCCGCTGTAGATGGATCTATAAGTTACTCTATAGGCTTACATTCATCCTAGTGTTGTAATTTGTTTGTTTTGTTATTTTCTCTCTTTCTTCAGTTTATGACAGACTTCACGGGTTGGACTTCTGTCCAAGTTTCCAACCAGTGGTTGAAAGATATTGACTTGGGGGAATTCTATGAAACCTTTGAGGGTGAGCTTCAAGTATTCTGTGATCAATGCACCAGTGCCCTAACTGCCATGTAAGAACAGTCTCTTACAACAAATACCTCAAACACCTGCAGTATTTCCAAATAAAAAAAATCTTGAATTTGGCAGTAAATTTTGTATAATTGCAATTTCTGCTATAATCCATGGACATCAGAGATCATCCTTTTTAAAGGATTCAATATGGCAAGGCCTGTAAAATATCTGTTCAAATCCTGTCTTCATTTTTTCAGCCCTTGAAATTAATTCAGTTTTACAGTATGAACATCACATGAAAAGCAATATTATATGGAAATCAATATTTGGACATAATGAAAAGTATTATTCATTGGCATTATCTATACTTAAAGCAGTGATACATTTTGAAAAATAAAACTTGTGATTTGCTTATACCTGATTCCCTTTCGAGGGAACTCAACACTGCGTTGTGAAACAACACTTTGGGGAACGCCCTCAGCGTGACGCCTCTGAAGCATGAATGAAACCTAGACCAATCTTGATTGGTACTACGTCACAACCCGGAAGTATAAAGGGACGCCGTATCACGCCCACGCCAGCTTTTCGCTCTTCAGCAAATGCCCTGTGTGTGAACGAGAGACTTGTTTGAAAAACTTTGAATGAAAAGTATGGCGGAACATTCTAAGAAGTGTGTGTACCCCTACCCTCGTTATATCGGGTAGGGACACTCCGCTCCCGCTTGTCACTCTTTGATGAGAAGAGCGGCGAGCCTCGCGCTCCTCAGGGTGCAGGACCCGCTTCTGCCGAGGCAGGACGGAAAATGCATTCCTGGGGTTCGCAAACGGATCTCGCAGCGGGGTTGGAGACGGGTCCGAGGGCTCTTTCTCCTCCCTTACCTGGGAGATCCATAGTTCAAACGCCGGTGTCGGAAGCCCGCCCCGCGGCTTCTTCCGCCCGGGGGGAGAGCTCATTGCTTCGTTGCTCTGGCTCCGAGGAGTTAGATGTAACGGGCAGTGGAGGGCCTGGCCGTGTTGAGGCCGGTCTGGCTCGCGTTCCCCGCGGACCAGGTCCCGCGGCCGCCAAGGCGGCGCGGCGGCTTAGATCGTGGGGATCGCAGCTGGAGGTTGTCACTCTTTGATGAGAGGAGCGGCGAGCCTCGCGCTCCTCAGGGTGCAGGACCCGCTTCTGCCGAGGCAGAGCGGAGAATGCAAATTAGACGATCGTTTTCTGTCTAAGAAACCCATTGCCGTTGGGACTCGTGCGAAATAGACTATATAAGCGTTTCCTGCAGCGCAGAGCACGACCTGAGCATCGGAGTTTTCCATTTTTTTAAATAATAATAAATAAATAAATAAATAAATAAAAGGAAAAACCGAAAAAGAGCGCTTACACCACGGGTTGGGTGGCCTGTTCCATGACTTATGCAACGAGTTGTGTGGGTCATGGGGCAGGCCACGCTTCTCGCCAGGGAGATTGGGACTGCTGAGGCTTTTCTCAATCATCATGGGGGAGCTCTGTGACCCTTCCTCCCCGTGCGGGAGCCCACTAAGTAGCTGCTCCTACATGGGGAGAGGGTCCGATGTTTGAGCTGTCTGCATCTGAGGATGTGGACGTGCTCAGCAATGTGGTTTCATAAAAACCCCGGCGCTGCCCACCAAGCCGTGTAGAGGTACATCGACCATGGTGGGCGGGGCAGCAGGTTGGGCTGGGGCATGGCTGCATACTGTGGCAGTATATTGCAGGCACGCCAGGCCGACCTGTTAAAGGACTTGGAGAAGACACATCTGTGGATGTGACTGAGAGAGTCCCCTCAGGGGAGAGGCGGCTGAGGCCGTTTTTCTCTACGGAGCCCCCTGGACACCGATGTAGTAATCCCGCCGTCTATGACGCCGGCCACATCGGTTTCCAGCATCGCGAGCTGCCTCACAGCCCACACCGAGGGGTTTTTGGGCGGGCAGCAATGGTGTATGCGCATCGAGGATTGTACATGCCTTCACTCTGCCAGCTGTTTCAGGGGGGCGACAACGGTCTTCAAAGCAGACCCGAGATCGGCCTCGAGAGGCTGATTCCCGTGGCAGATTTTTTCTAGGCGTGGAAACGCCTGTGGAATGTGTCGCCATAGGTCCTGCGCACTGTGACCCGCCGAGATTCGGTGGGGTGGTCTGGACCGCAGTGGTCCCGGAACGGGCTTGGGTTATGGAACAGGAAGTACACTCCCTGCTGGTAAAGGAGGCCATAGAACGGGTTCCTCCGCCAGAAAGGGAGTCGGGTTTCTACAGCCGGTACTTTATAGTTCCCAAAAAAGGACGGAGGTCTGCGTCCAATTTTAGATATAAGGTATTTGAACCGGTCTCTGAGGAGGTTCAGGTTCAAGATGCTAACAATACCTATTATCGTGAATCTAATTCGGTCCGAGGACTGGTTTGTCACGATGGATCTGAAGGACGCATACTTCCATATTCCTATAAATCCTTCTCACAGGAAGTTCCTGAGGTTCGCTTTTGGGGCGTTGCGTTCAATATCAGTGCTTCCATTCGGCCTAGCACTCTCCTCGCACATTCACCAAGTGCATGGATGCGTTCTGGCTCCACTGAGACTCAGGGCATCCGGGTACTAAATTATATCGACGACTGGCTCACTTTGGCCCAGTCTCGAGAGAGGCAGTTCGGCATCGAGATGTCGCCCTGGCCACATTCAGAGCTTGGGGTTGAGACTCAGACGAAGAAGAGCGTGTTGGCGCCCTCCCAGAGAATTACGTTCCTGGGAGTAGAATGGGACTTCGGCGACGATGCGGGCACATATGTCCCCCGCACGCATCCAGTCCATACAGGCGATGGTCTCCAGCATAAGACTAAGCCGCAACGTCACTGTAAAACGGTTTCAGAGATCGTTGGGTCTAATGGCAGCTGCGGCCAACGTAATACCTTTTTGGCCTGCTGTACATAGACCCCCTGCAGTGGTGGCTGAAAACCAGGGGGTTTTCCCTGAGGGGGAATCCATTCCGGAGTGTCAGAGTTACACGCAGGTGCTGTCGTTCCCTGTCAATATGGAGGAAACCCTGGCTTCTGTCCCAAGGACCAGTACTGGGAGCAACATGTCGCCGGAAATCCGTTTCAACAGATGCCTCCCTCACTGGCTGGGGTGCGGTCATGGACGGCCGCTTTGCCCAGGGTCTGTGGCAGGACCATCATCGCTCCAGACATATAAATTGCCTGGAGATGTTGGCTGTGTTCAGGGCTCTGAGGAGCTTCCTGGCAGATCTCAGAGGTTATCACATGTCGGTGGTAGCGTACCTGAACCGTCAGGGGGGTCTGTGCAGATTGGCGCATCAGATCCTCCTATGGTCCCAAGGGAAGTTATCGTCTATCAGAGCGATGTACATCCCCGATGACCAGAATCAGGGAGCAGACACCCTGTCGAGGCAGGGGCTGAGGCCCGGGGAATGGAGACTTCACCTAGAGGTGGTGAGGTCTATATGCGAGAGGTTCGGCGCGTCTCGAGAGACGTCCCACTGCCCACTATGGCTCTCCCTCACGCCTCCAGCCCCGCTGGGGTTGGATGCCATGGTACAGACGTGGCCGAGGCTGCGTCTGTATGCATTTCCCCCGGTGGCGCTGTTCCCGGGAGTTCTGGAGAAGGGTCCGGCAGGAAGGGATCAGTCTACTTCTAGTAGCCTCGTACTGGCCGGCCCGAGTATAGCTCTCAGACATCATAACACCGCTGGCAGGTCTTCCACGGCAGATCCCTTTAAGGAGGGACCTGCTGTCCCGGGCAGGGGGCACAATACTGTATCCCCAGCCAGGGCTGTGGAAACTCTGGGTCTGGCCTCTGAGGGGGATCAGCACCTAGAGGCTGGCCTGTCGGCAGGGGTAGTGAAAAGCGTACTCAGTTCCAGGGCTCCTTTCACGAGGAGGTTGTACGGCTTAAAGTGGAATGTATTTTCCACTTGGTGCAGGGGGCTTGAGGTGGACCCAGTAACTGCCCAGTGGCTTCGGTCCTGGAGTCCTCCAAGAGCGCTTCACTGCGGGGCTTACCCCGTCCACTCTTAAGGTGTACGTGGCTGCCATTGTGGCGTTCCACGCTCCCGTAAGTGAGGGGCCTCTGGGGAGGCACCCATTGGTCGTACGTTTCCTCCGTGGCACCCGGAGGCTGAGGCCTGCAACGCGCCCTGGGGTTCCAAATCGGGATCTGGCGGTGGTGCTTGAAGGATTGGCTGAGGCCCCCTTCGAACCACTCGAGTGGGCGACAGATCGAGTTCTGTCGTTCAAGGTGGTCATCTGCTCTGCCCAGTTAGGGCACTGCAAATCTATATACAGAAGTCTTCGCAGTGGAGGAAGTCAGAACAACTGTTAGTGTGTTTCGGGTCTCCTAGGAGACGTCGGCCAGCGACCTAGCAGACGGTCAGTAATTGGATCGTCCGGGCTATTGCCTTGGCTTATCAGGTGCGCGGATTGCCTTCACCTTTGGCCCTAAGGGCGCATTCCACTAGGGGCATGGCCTCTTCTTGGGACCTAGGGTGCTTTTGTCCTAAGTGTGCCTGAATATCCGGGTTCACACTAGGGCGGGCAGGGGTCATCGTGGCATAGTGGGTTCTCGTTCCCCAAAGTGTCGTTTCACGACGCAGTGTTGAGTTCCCTCGAGAAGGGAACGTCTCGGGTTATGTATATAACCCTGGTACCCTGCCTGTGGGCGATTTGCTTCATCGCGAAGGGCTGGCGTGGGCGTGATACGGCGTCCCTTTATACTTCCGGGTAGGCCGGCACGCACTACGTTGTGACGTAGTACCAATCAAGATTGGTCTAGGTTTCATTCATGCTTCAGAGGCGTCACGCTGAGGGCGTTCCCCAAAGTGTCGTTTCACGACGCAGTGTCTCGTTCCCTCTCAGGGAACCAGGGTTATATACATAACCCGAGACGTTCTTCTGCTATTTCGAGAACATTTGGCTGTTTATAGCATTATCTCTTTTAATGTGAAAAAAACACTAAATAATAATTTTAACAATGTATTGCCATAAAAAAATTATTCATACCCACCTATTACATTAACTTTTTTTGCATTCAGTCCTTATTTAAACATAACATGCATGTTAAAGGCCATACTTTTACTGATTGCTTTATTATTAAGAAACTTAGCATTGTGCTGCATCCTTTTTCCAGACTCCAATACACTCCAGTAGGACAATTATTTTGGCCTTCAAAAACCCTGATAAATGTTATTTTCCAAAATGGAAAGCTAATAGTATAATAAGATGCATCTTATGTTCTACTAAAGAAATGATTGTATTGTGTAGATAGTGTAATTTGGCTTTTTTGTAGTTATAAATAAGTCTATGCAGAATGACCATTAGTCCTTTTCACCTCATATTTTTAAAGTCGCTGCTCCCAATGTTGTAGATTGAGAGTTTGTAACAATTTAACTTCCCCATAGGTTGATGCAGGAGAAGATGAACAAAGCATCAGGGAACATCTCCGAGTAATAAAGGAGGAAACAGAGAAGCTTAGACCAAACTTAGAGCTTCTTAAAGAAAGGATGGCGCGGATAAAAATTTACCAGAGAAATTTTGTGTCTAACCACAGCACGGAGGAGATTACCTCTAAATTTCCATGTTTCAGACTGGACAAAATGCTAAGTACAGTAGTGTAATTACATGTAATAGTGTAATTGCCTCCATAGTTATGACTTATGACTAACGAGTTATGACTGTCTTTTCTACTTTGCCTTCATCTTAACATAAGCTCCTCTGAGAGACCGTACCAACGTTGATGTGGACCAACAGATTCTCTCTCAGCTCTCGGTAATGGCACCTAAAGTCCTTCAAGTTTCACGGAGTCCCCTGATGGAGAAGTTCAGGCGTGTGGTTGATGACTGTGAAGACGGCAGACTGAAAAAGGTAATTAAATCTGCACTGCTTAGATTTTCTGTGTATCACTGTCTGACACCCATATCTGCCTGAGATCATACGCTCCTGCATGTATCTGTCTTCTGTAATAATAAAGACTAATTTCTAGTTTATTAAAGGTAGTAATAATTACAGTCTTGGTAATTAATTGAAAAACAAAGAAAACTTATTAGATAAAAGCATCCACCCATGTTATGTTAACCTAACTCTTGTTTTATTTAAAGGACTACAGTTGGAAGCAGCTATTCTGCTCTTGCCTGCACTGTTTAAGGAGGACCCGGGGTTGCTTTTTGAAGTTGAGGTGAGCCATAAACAGTTGACTGAGTGTTAAGCAAGTCTAATTAAAGCACTACAATTATTGCTAATTTTGCTGTGCAAATGACTTCAATGCAAACATTAGTTTTTGTTTGCTGGTCTACACAAACTATGCTTTCAAAGTTAAGAGAAAATGACATAAATTTTTAGTTAATGGCCAAAAGTATGAGCAGTTGTATGACAGGAGTTAAAATTAATTATAAAACTGATCCGGTCCAGTTCCGGTCCTTGATTCTGATTGGTTAAGCGTTGTAAATTACTCAAACATATACCTGGGACTTAATTACATTAAAGGTACATGGTGTAGTGTAAGTGTATTATTAGCTAAAATCAATGTCTTTATAATTATAAAACTGTTAGTTCCAATCCTTGATTCTGATTGGTCAATAGCTGTGTTTTATTGCACGATAAAACACAGCTATGAACACATCACCCAATGGTTCTCTATATTACTACAACACCCCTAGCAACCTAAACACATGTTTGATCTCATTGAAGCTATAGTGGAGTATTGTGAAAGATCGAGAAAGTGAGTGTACTTGAATTTACAGTACTGTAGACATGTATTCAAGTCAGTCCTATATTTGTAATAAAATAATCAGTTTGAATGTCTGCTGCGATTACCTTCTCCTTTTAACACAAAGTTAAGGGGTTTTCCCATGCCTATAGTCATCTGTCATCTGTCAGTCAAGTTTGACTCAGAGCCTTCCAATATAAACGTCCTTCTCTACCGATTCCAGATGACTCACTCATAAAGACAGTTTTTGCCTCCATCTTTTGGCAAAATAATATGTGTAACTTCTGTTGCTGTTTACGGCTGGACAGGGACTATTTTTTTTCCAGCATAAGGAATGCTTTTAGTGATTTTACTTCATGAAAGTTGAATAGATACATATTTTTCGGCTTTAATATTGGTATTGTGTGGTAACCGTTTTATAAACGCAATAAGGTACTCGAGGCAAGTGCTGTATTGTGATTTCTACACCGTGTACCTGCGCAACTGCCGTTTGTCACGGTCTTTGTTGCTGCATATGTTCTTTAAAACCACATTGCTTGGCAGATGAATAAATGTGTAATTTTTTTGTTGCTGGTTTTTATTTTATGAATAAAATAAATATTAAAATATTTTTATGGAGTAAGTTTTATAAATGCAATAAGTTCTTTGAAGCCATGTTTTACATTGGATGTAGAACAGCAAGGGGGTTTTAGGCACTCCGCTCCTTAAATTCAACTGCTTCAATGGGCTTATTGTTTCATTCAACTATTTAAGGTTTGCCTTTCAAATAAATGAAGATGGTTAATGCTATTATCCCTTTTCCCTCAGGGCCATGCTCAGACCTGCTCAAAGGCTGCAGGGAGGGTCATCCCATGCAATACGACCACATTGTCGTCATGTTGGATGGCCAGTCCATTACTGAGGAGAGCGAGGACATCTCAATGGCACTGGGCCTCATCCTTTGTATATAGTTTCTGTTTGGGATCCAATATCCTAAAGGACTGAAAAAGACACTGACCTTCCTGGAGTGCATTGTCTTAAAAATGAAGGATGCAGCCGGACTTCCTGTCACAATTAAAAGAGTGAACAACTCAATCTGTGAGTCTCTCTCTCTCTAGTGTACAACTCAATCTGTGCATAGAGTCTCTGTCTCTCTCTCATATTCCAATTTCTATTTTTTCAGCCAGTGTTGTTAGTTAAAAGGCACTGATTATATTTGCAACTAAAATAAATGAATTAAACTGTTAAAAGTGTAATGTATTTTCTTTCAGTAAGCTTTTAGTACAGGGTTTTGAATCTTTCAATCCATGATTTGGTATAAAAGTGTCATTTAGAAGCATATTGACTCAAACATTGTAGTATATGGCATGATAATGGCCTAATTCCTAAAAAAAAAAGTTTCTAAAAAGCACCATTTGACAAATGTGCTATAAAGCTTAAGTGCCATTAATGCCAAAAGAGGTTAGCCTATAACGAGCCAAAGAACCAATGTTGAGCACCATTTTTGTTGAAGAAATTGTAAACAATCGAGGTGCTTTATAGCACCTCTTATGGTTCTACATAGCACCATTTGACAAAGGGGCTGTATAGCACTTAAAGTGGTTCCCCTATGATTATGAGCCAAAGAACCACCTTTAGTGCTATTTAGCACCTTTTTTTTTTTGAGTGTAGTGCAGTCTGTTAAGCCCTTTGAGGCGACTGTTGTTGTGATATTGGGCTATACAAAAATAAATGTCTTGTCTTTTTCTTTTAAGAAAGTGGGATGTACTATATGGTACAGCGCACTAATACTTGTTATGTGTTCTGATGTCACAGCCTATAAGGCAGAGTAATATTAAATTGTAAAAGAATTGAGACTGATGCTACTGTTTGACATGTTGACACTGTTATCGATGGTAAATGATATATACCAGTTGCTGCAGGTAAAGCAAAGTCTCTGTCGAGTAATAAGCCTCAGACCAACACAGAAACTATTACCCAGTGACCGGAAATTCAGCCTATTATTATAATTATATAATTATTAAATAATTATATATGATCATTTATAATTATTATTATTATAATAATGTGGCTCAACAGAATTAGCTATGATCCTTATGAAACCATAACCTACTAAATCAATATTAATAAGTAGGACAGCTATCTGACTTTTTTAAAACTAGTTCATGTGAAAGGAACTTGCTCTAAAACACAGCGGAACTCTTTGAGCTCACTGTGTGCAAGGTTGATATTTGGGTGAAAGGAAGGGTGAAAATACACCCCCTTTCTGTCCCCGGCCTCAAATAGTGATGTGCCCCATTGTTCAATGCGCGCGCGCACACACACGCTCAAACACGCGCCGGTTAGAACAATGCCCTAACCCAGTGCCTGAAGCGTCAGTGTGTCCATAGTGGGTTTGGGGCTTTTGGCGCGCACTGCAGGTTGGTCTTATCTCCATCCGCAGCTCATAGGGTTTTGTCTCTGTCACGTGGTGCACAAGGGCAGACTAGTACAGAGCCGCGCGCCCGGAGAGTGATGTGAGCTTTTGGCAGGGGTGCACAGGGCGGGGTCTCTAACAGGCTTCTCGGTTGCCCGTAGCAACCGTGAGGATTGAGCGGGGTTAAGGCGCTTTGTTCGGAGCCCCTCATTTTTATACAGGGAACCTGCCAGCCTCTGAACGAGCACTCACGCCTTATTGGAGCTCTCAAAATTAGGGGGAGTGCAACGTTTGGAGAGCGCGAGGAGAGGCAGACGCGCGCATGAGCCAGAGAGAAAGAGAGAGAGATGGCTGCTAGGATTTAGTCTGGAGTCTTTTCCCGTCCAACACAACAAGCTTATTATCTGTCCGTCCACACGCTGCAAACGGATTTACGCGCAAGAAAACAGGTCGGTGGCTTCATATATTTTCTTTAGGCCTATTCTCTGCATGTTCTCTCTTTTTATATCAAGTCAACTTGCCTATTTCTCATATCTGGTAAAAGATTTATTTTTCAAGTAAACGAATTGCCGAAATGCAGTTGTGTGGCGCGGGAACGTGAGGGTGATTAGTCCACGCCGAAGTGGCACGTCGAGTGGAACCTTGTGCCGCGGCTTGTACTTGTTGGTCCTTGTTTTGTGGTTTTGGACAGCTTGGTCGCGGAGGGTGCGATGGACGCAGCTGTTCACACTGGACTTTATGCACAATAAAAGCTGTAAAAAACAATCCAAAATGTTTAGAATAATGGACAATTTCACGTCTTGGGGGATCATGTGATCCGCATCAATCCCAGCCGAGGTGCAATCAATCCCAGCGGCTTTGGTCTGCGTCTCTGTCTGGTTTTGGTGACGCTCAGACACAAATGATGTCACTTCAGGGACCTGCCTTTGTTTTCGTGGTGTGGGACTTGGTTGAAAATACTGTGCGCGTGACACGTGTAGCCGGCACCTGCTCGCGTGAGCGAGTCTCTGTGTTAGTGTCGTGTGCTGCCTACTGGATAATCCCCAGGCATCGAGATTTCTGCAGCTTTCGTCGAGCATAGCAATAACAATGCAATAAGGCGTCGGCGTGAGACTGAAGGGGGCGGGGTCCAGTGTCCATTCACTGCTTATATATTTTCAACATGGAGTCAGCGTCTGTTCCCCGCGTTCACGTTCACAATGAACAACACAGGGGCACGAGGGGTGATGGTGGTAAGTGAGTTGGGACATATCTATATCTATCAATCTATCTATCTATCTATATATCTATCTATATCTATATCTATATCTATATATATATATATATATATATATATATATATATATATATATATATATATATATAGTAATGAAGAGAACTGGCTTCTTTGTTTAATATAGTTTGAGGATCGTTGGGTAGAGCTCACAGCAGGTGATCGGTCAGAATCACGCAAGATTTCTTCATTGGAAGTATTTATTGAATTTACAACTGCATAGGTACAGTGAAGAATGTGTTTGTGTGTGGTCTGAATAAATAAAGAAGTAAAACAAACAGTTAGTTGAATGCAAATGAATGATTATCATGCAACAAACCTCTATTTGTATTAGCTGTATTCTATTCTAATAATATAGCAGAAATGAAATACAATTATATTTTAACATGGCCGAAACTGCCATTAAAAGAATGAAAAGGCTGTGCTGTAGGTCTAAACAGCTTCAACTATAACAATGAGAAATGATGCGTCATTTGCAATACAATGGCTCCCTCTTATGGTTGCGCAAAGAACTACACCAGGCCGCTCCGAGAGGTGTCACGTGACGACCTGTGTACATGCGGGAGGTACGTGCCCTATAACCAATTAACTGGATTGAAGGTGAATATCACCGCAAAAGCGTACAAATTATAGACAGAGGGCTTAACTGGTCTAATACAATGTGTAAACAAGGAATAAGGCCCGAGTGGCAATCTATACATTGTTAGAAATAAGCATTATGACACGAGGCCTAACCAGGCAGAAAATCTGAGCTTACATTTAGCTAACACTAAACGAACAAAACACTACCAATCTAACCTTAGCAATAGCAGTAAAAGCACAACAAATTAGATGTATTCTTACTTGTAAAGACGCACACAGAATAAAGCAGTTGTATCAAGGCTGGTTGTAAGTTAGTATGATTAGTATACACTACTGGCAAAACTCAGACAGAACACTACCAGAGTGCAGCAACTCTAAGTCAACTTGTGATTGGCTAACAGCCCAGGTGAAGCGAGGCATCTTCCAGTAGGAGAGAGAGAGAAAGTCACAGTAGAATGTCTGATGCTTAGCGGCCACAAGGGGGCCTTTTTTTTACAGCCGCCCCCAGATTACTGAAGGGAATCTGCAGAAAAAGAAAACTCATCCACTCGTCAGGCAGTGGTTAGTCTGACAACTCTGGAAGCTGGATGAGTCGAGCCACAGGGCGGGTGTAAGCCCGGCCTCCTACATTCACTTCAGCAGACCGTATTTTACCGTCGAGTCCAGGGAAGACCCTGGTCACTTTACCCACAGGCCATAGTGAGCGAGGGAACTGCGGATCAATAATGAGGACCGTCTTGTCGATGTGCAGATCTGGGTTTTCAGTATTCCACTTCTGTCGGGATTGGAGGCTAGGCAGATAGAAGCGGGTAAAATGTTATCAGAAGTGGTCAGCCAACAGTTGGCTATGACGCCAACGCCTACTGCTCAGGAGCTCGGATTCAGGATACACCACCTGCGGTAGAGAGGCATCTGGCCGCGATGAGCAATGAGTTGGAAGTTATCGGATCAGGGTCAGCGATGTCTGCAGATGTGTAGCCTAATGGTTTGGAGTTGAGAATCTCTCAACTCTCAATCTCTTCAATCTCAACTAGTAGGGTTCTCAGCACCTCATCTGTCACAAGCTGGGCTCCAAGGGTTACTTTTAGGGCTTGTTTTACTGAACGTTTCTCTCGTTCCCAGCAGCCGCCAAAGTGGAGGCGTTGAGTGGATTAAACTTCCAGTCGATTTGCTGAAATGCGAGTTGAGCTTGGATGTCTGGAGCAAGGTCGGCGAATGCTTCCTGGAGCTCTCGATCACCACCTCTGAAGTTAGTCCCTGAAATCAGCTCGAATGGCTTTCCTCTGCAGGCGATAAACCGTCTCAGGGCCATTAGGAATGAGTCTGTCTTCAAACTGGAGAGCATGTCGATATGCATGGCTCGGGTGGTCATGCATTTAAAGATTATTCCCCAGCGCTTTTCACTCCTCCTTCCAATAACTACAGAGTATGGCCCGAAGCAGTCTACTCCTGTTGAATAAAATGCTGGCTTGAAGAGTCGGACTCTAGATGGAGGCAGATCTGCCATCCTAGGGATTTGTGGCTTTCCGCGCCATTTCTGATACTCTTGACACTTGCACTGAAAGCGGCGGATAGCCTCTCACCCTCCTGGTAACCAATACTTGCGGCGCATCTCTGAGAAGACCCTCTCTGGGCCTGGATGGTGCAGCTGGTAATCATACTCTTGAATGAGCAGCTGTGTGACTTGGTGTTTGGCATCCAACACCACAGGATGAACAGTATCCGATTCCAGATGGTTACTATGACGCAGACGTCCGCCGACACGGATGAGCTTGTCTCTGTGGTCGAACTCTGGTGCAAGCTTGAGCAGTCTGCTGCTCTTAGCTACTGGTTTCCCTGACTGCAGCTGGGCATAGTCAATAAGAAATCTGTCTTGTTGGACCTGTTGTAGCAGGGCCAGCTGGGCTTGCTTGTAGGCTGTGACATTGCCTGGGGCCACCCCATGTATAGTCTTTGTTGTGCAGTCAGGAGGTCTCTGAAGGAAGAGAACAGCTTAGCATCTGGGAGATAACTTGGCGCGGTGGTAGTGAGGCTGCAGAACTGAGGTTTCTTGAGCTCTTCACCCTGACCTGACCCTGGACATTTGTCTGGGGCACACCACAAGAAGGTCGGGCCTTGACCCCAGCGGCTGTCTGGAGTCAATTTGGCGAGAGGTTTGCCACGCGTTATATCGTTGCCCGGGTTCTGTGCAGAGTCCAAAACCGCCATGTGTCGCCCTCGGTGAGATCTTGAATCTCTGCCACGCGTGTACCAACAAACACTTTGAAACGGCATGACTCAGACTGCAGCCACTGGAGCACAGTAGTTGAGTCCGACCAGAGCACCACCCGCTGGATGGTCAGTGTGAGTTCAGATTTGAGGATCTGGGCCATTTGTGCTCCGGTCAGAGCAGCGCATAACTCCAGGCGTGGGATTGACTGCTGCTTTTTTGGAGCAACTCTGGATCTTGCAGTGACAAAAGCTACTTGGACGACTCCATGAGGATTCTCGGTTCGGAGGTATGCCACAGAGCCATAGGCTCGCTCAGAGGCATCACAGAACACATGGATCTCACGCTCACAAGTGGGAGAGTATAAGAGTGTCCTCTCGGCAGTCCCACTGCAGACCCAGGGCTGATTCTTCTTCGAATGATGTCTGGATGTGTACTGGCCCACTGGCGAAGCTCAAAGCCACCCTCGGCAAGGAGAGTCTGCAGCTTGTCAATGATGGGCTTGGCATCTTCAACTGTAGGCACGCTCTGTAGACAGTTATCCAGATAGAAATACCTTAACACGGAGTCTCTCACTGCGTCAGCTTGCTGAGTATGGTCGGTGACATGCTTCTGACTGCTTCCTGCTTCTGAAGAGTGCAGTTGCACCTCTGCTTGCTCATGCCTGCTTTACTTTTCTTTTTTAGTTATCTCTACATTTAGCCAATGATTTTATGATTAACTTTTTTACATTACTTTTTACTTTCTTTTAACTGGATTTTGCTTTTATGTTTTTACTTGTTTTTTTTTACTTTTTAAACAACACGTTGGACTCACCGAGTGACTGGAGCCTTTTTATATATTTTTCAACATGTCTGGGGTAAAAACAACTACTACAAACTCTTTCTGCCAAAATTGCTGGAAATATCAACAGGAAATCGGTGTGCTACAAACAAAGATTTTTGCAGTCGGCTGCTTGCATTGAATACATGGCTGTCCAAGGCCTGTGAGACAAGAGGAGTACACTTCATTGATAACTTCAACTTGTTTTGGCAACGTGACGACCTGTTCAAAGGAAAGGGCCCACATTTAAACAGGGGAGGGGTCAGGAGGCTAACGGATAATCTCCTGCACTCCCTGAGACACCTAAATGGTTCTGGGCGCCCTCTTGAACAGAGAAAGGGTCCTCAGCCACTGAATGAAAAAAGCACTCCTGCCTCACCAGCCACGGATCCTCCTCTGACTGTGCCACCACCATCAACACCTCCACCACTGAAATGGACTCCCCAATAGGACCATGGACCCCCAGTCACATCAACACCTTCTGCGGACCTCACCATCTCTGTCCCATCTCCGGATTCACCAATGGGATTTCCAGATCACCTGGAAATTTTAGTTAAATCTGGAATTAAGATGATACCCTTACACCTAACTTGGCCAGGTCACAGGTTCTATCATCATCACTAAAAACATCACCCCAATACCACCCAGGAGTACCACTGCTTCACCTCGGCCACTACCTAGAGTCCAATGCACCCTGTCAGACCCTCCACCCTCCCAAACCAGCTCCTCCCAGACCACCTCCTCCCAGACCAGCTCCAAAAGCCTTGACTAGCATCAAGGCTACTATCAGTGATTAGGACACTGAGGGCCTCTGCTGTTCCAGGACTTTTCGTCATAATAAACCACTTATCAACCTGAGGCCCTGGGAGAGAACACCCCCTACCTCCATAGCTACAGTCAGAAGTCGCAGATTGAAGAAGAGAATAACAGTTAGATTGTCTAATCAGACAAATCTGATTCAAATCCCCTGCAAACAGATAAAGTCAGGTCCTGCTCAAACGGACTTAAAACTTGCACTGTTCAATGTCAGGTCTTTGGGAAACAAATCTTTTTTAATTAATGATTTTATAACTTCAAATAAGCTTGATTTTATGTTTTTAACAGAAACATGGTTAGACAGCAGGACTGGAAACGCGGTCCTTATTGAATCCACCCCATCGAATTTCACATTTTTATCCAAAATGCAGGAAAACAAAAGGGTGGTGGTGTTTGTGCCTTTCTTAGGGATAATATTCTTATCCAGAAACTTTCACTTGGTGAGTTTTCATCATTTGAGTATGTGTCATTCAAAATGGAGTTGAGGTTTTCTCCATCTATTTTATATGTAGTTCTTTACAAACCACCCCAACAATGTCATGATTTTATTATTGAGTTACTGAAATGCTTTTGGTTATTTGCACAGAATTTGAACAAATAGTCATATCTGGTGATTTTAATGTGCATGTGGATAATGTTTGTGACAGAAATGCCAAAGAACTTTCTACTATTCTTGATCCTTGTGGTCTTTGTCAGCATGTTAATGAGCCGACCCATAACAGAGGTCACACTCTGGACCTGGTCATTACTAAAGGTGTTCATATTTCAGATGTCACTGTGATTGATGTTGCTCTATCTGATCATTCATGTGTCTTTTTTCATCTGTCCATAATTCCAAAAGTTGCTGTTGGACCTACTGTTGTAAAAAAGAGATACATTAACGATAACACCAGGAAACAGTTTATGGAGGCAATCAGGTTTGAAAATGCCTCATCAGGTCAAGTTGATGATTTGTTGAATTGTTATACTTCAGGTGTTTTAAATGTTATGGACACCATTGCTCCTGTTAAGGTTAAAGTGATTAGGACGAGGCAGAAGGCTTCATGGAGCAATGCTCACTGTCAGGGCACAGAAAAGGGAATGCCGAAAAGCCGAAAGAAAATGGCGTAAATCGAAACTCTTAATTCATTATGAGGTATACAAAGAAAACGTGCATGTTTTCAATCAAACTTTGCAAAAAGCAAGAGAAATATTCTTCTCAGAGATCATCAACAACAATAGTAACAACCTGCGTGTCCTGTTTGCTACAGTGAACAGATTAACAAACCCTCCAGCTCCATTTCCTCCAGAATTAGTTTCCACCACTAAATGCAATGAGTTTGCATTGTTTTTCAACGACAAGGTTCAAGGCATTAAACATGCGATACAGTCCAAAGGGCATAAAACAACACTGCAGCCACCTAGGAGACACTTGGTTGGTTTAACACATTTTACACAAATTAATGACAGAACAATTGAAAAAACTGTCTCCAGCCTGAGTTCATCCACCTGCTGCCTCGATGTTTTACCCACTAGATTTCTAAAATCAGTACTAAGCAGTTTGTTACCACAACTCACTAATATAGTCAATAATTCCTTACAGTCTGGAACATTTCCAAGGGCCTTAAAAACTGCTGTCATTAAGCCTCTCCTAAAGAAGAGCAGTCTTGATGCTACAGTGCTCAACAACTATCGGCCCATATCAAACCTGCCATTTTTAGGGAAAGTCATCGAAAAAGTTGTATATCAGCAACTTAATGACTTTCTATTACTTAACAACTGCTTTGATCCTTTTCAGTCTGGATTCAGGCCCCATCACAGACTGAGGGTGTACTCACACTAGGCACGGTTGCCATGAGTACGATTGTCCCCCCTCCCCACTCCCCCGCTGGCCTGCACTCACATAGGGATTCAGCATTCGTGCCGGAGCACGCTTACGTCATTATGGTGCGACGGTTTCGGGATAAACAGGAAGAGCGGCGCTCTCTGAACACAATGGAGTCCGCCGCTCTGTTTTATTTGTGGATAATTTTGTGTCGTTTGGTCCACGGTGGTCCACAGTCCTCTCACAGCCTGTTGTTAAACAGATGTGTCGCCTTAGTGGCGCGAAAATTTTCACGTAATCGTGCTTCTCGTTTGAGGAGGTTTGCAAGGTACCAGCTGAAGTGCAGCAAGGACTTTGCAGCTTTGATTACGGACTACATTTTCCCCGCCATGTTGGTTTTGGAGCGTCGCAAAACCGTGACGTCACGCGTCCTGTTCCACGCTCCAGCACAGTTAGCGCTCACACTACATGCGAACCGCGCCCGAGTCCAACTGAACCGTGCTCTGGCCCACCTCTTCCAAGCGGGCCAGGGCCTGCTAATCGAGCTGCGCCCGGGCACGGTTCGGAGCACTCACACTAGTCAAACGAACCGCGCTTTGGTGGTCAAACGCGCTCGGATACAGTTCAAACTGGCCAGTGTGAGTAGGCCCTGAGACTGCACTTAACAAAGTCACAAATGACATCCGTATGAACACTGATGCAGGCAAAGTCTCTGTCTTAGTTCTGTTGGACTTGAGTGCTGCGTTTGATACAGTGGACCATGAAATCCTGACACAAAGATTAGAGGAATGGATAGGTATCACTGGAACTGCCCTTAAATGGTTTCAGTCCTATCTTGAAGACAGGAAGTACTTTGTTTCGGTTGGTAACTGTGTGTCAGACCAAATGGCCCTGACATGTGGGGTTCCACAGGGGTCTATCTTGGGACCTCTATTATTCAATCTCTACATGCTTCCTTTAGGCCAGTTAATACGCAGCTGTGGCGTATCCTACCATAATTATGCAGATGACACTCAGATTTACATTTCACTCACAGCAGGTGAAAATGGACCAATCCATTCACTGTGTCACTGCATTGAACAGATTGATGTGTGGATGCAAAATAATTTTCTCCAACTGAACAGAAACAAGACTGAACTAATCATCTTTGGGCCACAGAAACAAAGAGAAAGTGTCAGTCACCTCGCGTCTCTTTCTCTAAAATCTAAAAACCAGGTTAGAAATCTAGGGGTCATCATGGACTCAGACTTGAATTTCCACAGTCACATTAAGTCAATTACATCATCTGCATTTTATCACCTTAAAAACATTTACAGAGTCAAGGCAAGGCAAGGCAGTTTTATTTATATAGCACAATTCATACACTGGGTAACTCAAAGTGCTTTACAGGAATAAAAGACAATTTACAAGATTTATATTAAGAAACATAAGAAAAAATTAAAAACATTTTAAAAAGAAGAGTGCAGATAAAAGAAAAACCAAACACTTTAGGTTGTAGTGTAGGTGGAGCTAAAGAGGAAGGTTTTAAACCTCCCCTTGAACATTGTTAAAGTTGAGGCTGTTCCAGATTTTTGCTGCATGAAACTTAAACGCTGCTTCACCCTGTTTAGTTCTAACTCTGGGCACGAGCAGAAGGCCTGTCCCAGATGTTCTCAGAGTCCGAGGAGGTTCATAAGTAACTAGCATGTCAGAGATATATTCTGGTGATAAACCATTAAGCGACTTGTAAATCAGAAGTGCTGTTTTAAAATCTATTCTCTGAGCAACAGGAAGCCAGTGCAGAGATTTTAAAACTGGCGTAATGAGAATGTGGGGATCAACGTAAGAATACATAAGTTCTGTATATACGTGTCTACAGAGACTGGACGGGAGGGATTCAAACCCTGGTTAGGGTAGGGCAGTGGGGGGGGATTGGGAGTGTAGACAACAATTCTTCTTGGACCAGGGGTGAAAGTCGGCCTCTTTCGGAGCGAGTGGGAGTAAGGGAGGCCATGGTCTGGTATTTTAGGTGACGTTTTTGAATAGCCACGCTTACGCAGAGCAGAGAACAGGGTTAAAGTCTGTGGTATTTGAACAGATGCGATGAAATCTGATGAGCTGTGATTTTATTATTCCAGAGAAGGTGTGTTTGGGGTGATAGCTCGATTTATGAAGAAGGGCATGTGTATCTGTCGTTTTGAAGTAAACCTTGGTTTTGATCTGTTTTTGGGTATCTTTTAGGGGGCTGAAAAAAACTGTTGTGTCCAGAAAATGAACCTGCTGTGGATGTATGGTGTATTTGAGTTTGATGGATGGGTGGTGATTATTCAAGATGTCTATAAATTGTTGGAAAGTGTGCAGAGGGTGTGGCCATGCTCCAATGATGTCATCCAGATAACGGAGAAAAAACAGGGGTTGGAGGGGGCATTTTGTAAGGGCCTCCCGTTCCCACTCGCTCATGTAGATGTTGGCGTAGGCGGGGCTAACCTTTGGCCCATGGCTGTTCCACTTATCTGGAGATAATGTTTATTATTGAAACTAAAGTCATTGTTGTCTAAACAGAGTTTAAGAAGCTGAATGATTTCTGAGTCCGGTCTATTAGGGTCTGGATATCTACTGAAGGTTTTTTGAACGGCAGAGATGCCTGGTTTAGTCCTGGTTTAGACCTGGTTTAGACCTGTTTTAGTCCTGGTTTAGACCTGTTTTAGTCCTGGTTTGAAGTTTAAACATTTTAAAGTGGCACTTTTTGGTATTTTTGTTCAGATTATTTTGACCATATCATCATTTTATCCATAATTTCCAACTCCAGGCTGTATAAACTTGAATCCTTTTTGGATTTAATGCATATCAGGTAACTGGTGTAACGAGGAGGGTGTGGCCTAAGGAGGTGTGCATAATTATTAGGCAGATTCTTCTCCTCAGGAAAAATGGGCCAAAAAAAAAAAGATTAACCTGACTCTGAAATGTCAAAAATTGTAAAAACTCTTTCACAGTGAGCAGCTCTCTTGAAATATCTAAGATATTGGGGCGTGATCAAAGAACCATCAAACGTTTTGTAGCAACTCTTTAACAGGTGAAAATAAACAAGTGAGATGAAAAAATCTTTGTTTTTCATTTAGTTGCATAATGATTCTGACACTAATAGTTGCCTAATAATGGTGCACATGTAGATATTCTCTTAAGAAAGTCAAAACTTCACTTTTACTACTTAAATGTTCAGGTTTGAGGGTTTGTTAACATTTTGGACCAAGAGCCCTGTAGTTGTACAATAACAAAATTAATCCTCAAAATACAACTTGTCTAATAATTGTGCACACAGTGTATATTGCGAGTGGGAGAGTCTTTCAGCAAGGAACTGCTTCAAATAGAAATGCACTTTAGTACAATACAACAATTAATCCAGATTGGCAGTTTATATTGTAACTAGGGATGCACCGATACCGATACTGGTATCGGGTATCGGCCTCGATACCACATTTTCGAAAGTACTCGTGCATCGTTAAAGTCCCCGATACCGGGGCCGATACCCACGGTCTGAGAAATGTCTATGTTTGAGCGGCGTGTAAGGGGTTAATCACAGTCGCCGAGTGCCTGCCCCCAGACCCCGGCTGCAGCTCAGAGCGGGGAGAACGAAGGAAAGACGAGACATGTCAGCCGTGTGGAACTATTTCAAAGTGAATGAAGACAAAACAAAACAAAGGCGGACTGCAAATTGTGCTCAGCTAAATTGTCCAGAGGAGGCTCAAAAGGTAGCGCATTTAACACAAGTAATTTAATCAAGCACCTAAAATCCCAACACGACAACGAGTATAAAAGAGTTTACCCACGCTTCTAAACCAACACAACCCACACTGCAGCAAACTTTTGCAAGGCGAGAAAATGTCCAGAGACAATCCACGTGCTGTGAAAATAACACAGGCAATCATCGAGTACATTGCATTGAGTGACCAGACACTTTCGGAGGTAGAAAATGTGGGATTCATGCGTCTCCTCCATGTTCTGGAGCCCAGATATGATCTCCCAAGCCACCGCTACATGACTGACACGGAGCTGCCTAAACTACACGACTCCGTGAAAAAACACATCCACAGCCTACTGCAAGCCTCCTCTTCGTTTAGTTTCACCACGGATATTTGGACAAGCAGTGTTTGCCCCGTGCCTTGTTTTTTTGTTAAATTATATGACTAAAGCTGTTACCTGTAAATTTAAATCATGTTTTTTTATTAAGTACTCGGTATCGGTATCGGCGAGTACTGAAATGCAAGTACTCGTACTCGTTTTCCAAAAAAGTGGTATCGGTGCATCCCTAATTGTAACACAATATAATATCTCACAGCCCTATTTGAAATCACTGCTGATGGGCTGATGTTGTGTTCATGTTCATGGCAGAGCAGAGGCTCTCGGTGCAGTTTGTCTCGGTTGATCCCTGCGGGAGCTCAGTCATTCTCCTGCTTAGAGTGGCTCAGAAGAGCTCTCGTTTTTCCACATTTGCGGTTAATAATTGCATTTTCTGTGTCCCATTTACAATGCCTGTGCAGTTCTCATTTGCCCAGGTCATAGTTTATTAAAAGAGAAGACTAAATCCGCAGTGGCCTCACTCAAATGTGCCGACACTTATGTGACAATATGTAATAGTTATTATATGACTCATCAGGATGTAATAGTAAACAATTAAAGTTGGGTTTGGAGTCATCACACAAATACATTCCATCAAATTAAAGCTCAGAGCTGAGCTTAAACTTCTGCCTCTGATTCAGACTGATGTGATACCACAGTGATGTGTGCCGTCGAATTTTGCGTAAATGCAGTACCAACATTTGCGCATCTTTCACTGTGCTTCTCTTTTCTTTGTTTGTTTTTGTGCTGTTTCTCTGTGTGAGCAGGCAGACTCAGAGCTTTCCCCAAATAAAAAAAAAAAAAGAAATCATACCCCGTGTTTAACACAAACATATACAGATTCTGTTTTAAAGGTGCCAGTTTTGTGCCTCTTGACACTAACAGAGCATAATGGGAGTTTGAATGAATAAAGACAGTACTAATCTTAGTTAGTGTGCTGTTGAACACATGACACAGAACCCAGATTGCACCTCCTGAGTCCAAACACATGAAACAAACATCAGGACTGTGACTGCATATACATGGAAAATGTTTAATATATTTAGGCCCAATCCCAATTCTCTAACTTACTCCTACTTCTTGCCCTTAGCCCTTGGTCTCTAAATACATAACCTACACAAGTCCTTTATGATGCAGGCTATATACTGGCGGCAGAGTGGTTAGGATATCTGCCTCACAGCAAGAAGGTCCTGGGTTTGATATCTATACTAGGCATGGTCTTTGTGTCTGGAGTTTACATGTTCTCCCTGTGTCTGCGTAAGTTTTGTCCGGGTACTCCGGTTTCCCCTACCACTAAAGACATGTACAATACCCCCTTCTAAATAAAGGTTAAATAAAATTCTCATATAGTCTAGGTTTTAACATATTTTAAATATGGCTGTCAAAAAAATGCGTTCATTTCAATTAATTAATTAGAGAAAAAAATATTGCAGATTAATCCATTCTGTATTGAACTTTGACCCTGAGTTTTTCTCACCAATGTTGCCAGGTCTGCTGTTTCCCCAGCACATCCCGTGATACCAACTCTAGCAGTCAACGTCATCTTCAAAGCATATCGGAACACTGAAACGCAAACTTAGCAAATCTCTATGTGACTGACTGAGCAATCCCCTTGCTAAATGGATCACAATGTCTCGCAGAACAGTTTTGATAATAGAAGACAGGGGTTAGACATAACATATAACCCGCCATCGCGAAATACCAATATGTAAAAAAAAAACAATCCAGCAGCTGTACAAAAAATCAAAGGAGAGATATTGGTGAAAGCGGAATATATTACGCTGACTGGGGATCACTGGAAGTCAGTTAGCAATCACAATGACTTTGTTACGGCGCACATCATTGACTGAGTAGAAACTCCAGTCATGTGCATTAGCGATGTTAAAAACGGACAACAGACATTAAGCTGATGTAACGGACTCAGATGCTGATTATTTATTTTAAATGAAATATTCAAAATACTTTCACAGCAAAAATAGTCACAGAGTATGTAATTAATTAGATTACAGCCCTAATTTTGATACATAACATAATATTTACATATGGTCTAATAGATTCAAGATTCAAGAGTTTTATTTGTATCATACACACAGTTATATACAGAATATACAACCGGCAGTGAAAAAAAAACTTAAAATATAAAAACTTAAAAAAAATTTACAAAAAAACACAAGGAGGAAATTATAATAAATCCGTAAAAAATAAAAAGAAGTGGAATAAAATAAAATAAGTGAAATAAGCTGTGCAATGAAGTAGACTGTAAACTTATAAATAAGTGGTTAACAGAAATGTACAAAGAAGAATAATAATGTGCAAACAGGTTTATAACAGGTTGTTACACAGTAACAACAAGAACAGAAAGTGCAGTGCACTGTCTGTATAGTGTCAGTGTGTGGATGTTTATCCTGAAGTGAAGTCACGAGATGCTGTTAGTGACTGAGTTCAGGAGTCTGATGGCCTGTGGGGAAGAAGCTCCTCTTAAGTCTTTCAGTTTTGGCCATCAGGCTTCGGAAGTGCTTACCAGATGGCAGCAGGGTGATTAGTGTCCTTGATGATTTTAGTAGCTCTACCTCTGCAGCGTTTGGTGAAGACGTCCTGCAGAGACGGGAGAGCTGACCCTGAGATACGCTCGGATAAGCGCACAACTCTTTGCAGGGCTTTACGGTCATGACTGGTGCTGTTCCGTACCACGCTGTGAGGCACTGAGTCAGTACACTTTCTATCGCCCCTAAATAGAAAGTTCTCAGGATTGCTGGTGAAACCCTGAATTTCCTCAGCTGGCACAGGTGGTACAGTCTTTGCCTGGCTTTTTTCACCTGTGTCTGAATGTGAGCAGTCCAGGTCAGGTCCTCGGAGATGTTCACACCCAGGTACTTGAAGCTGCTCACTCTCTCTACAGGTGTTCAGCTGATCATGAGAGGGGAGTATGACCGCTGCTGCCTCTTCCTGAAGTCCACAATCAGTTCTTTGGTCTTGCTAACATTCAGAGAGAGACAGTTGTCCTGGCACCATGATGTCAGTTGCTCCACCTCGTCCAAGTATGCCGTTCCCACTTTTGCTGTCGATGTGAGTGAGGGAGGAGTGGAGGACGTGAGAAATGGCATCTTCAGTCGATCTATTGGGACGATAGGCAAACTGAAGAGGGTCCAAGTGAAACGCCATCCGGCCCGGCAGCTTTCCTGACATTCACACGCTTGAGTGCCCTCCGAACGTCATCCTCCGAGATGGAGATCACGTGATTGTTGCTGCTCTGAGAGATTATCTCTGACGCGTCACTCGGCGGAGTCGAGCTGTCGCGATTACAATCAAAGCGAGCGTAGAAAGAGTTTAACTCGTTCACAAGCAACGGATCAGCTCTCACCTCTACAGAGGATTTAGTTCCCAAAGCACAGATGGTCCTCAGTCCCTGCCACATCCGCCGGGAGTCGTTCGTGTGTTCACTGCAGCGCGGATTGAACTGTCCACGCATGGTTTCTGATTTGAGAAGTTCCTCATAGTTGTTGTTTGTGTGGCTTGCTCTGTTAGTGTGTTGATAAAGCAAAGCGCCACATACGTGAACTCGCTGACGTCAGATGAAGTCGCCCGGAACATGTCCCAGTCGACGTCATCAAGAGCTGCCTGTAGCGCG
Source organism: Perccottus glenii (assembly GCA_024416835.2). Taxonomy (NCBI): domain Eukaryota; kingdom Metazoa; phylum Chordata; class Actinopteri; order Gobiiformes; family Odontobutidae; genus Perccottus; species Perccottus glenii. Next base: position 35,366,927 of record CM044550.2, on the reverse strand, counting down.
ATCTCTGAATGGGATGACCAACGTTTAACTTCACGCCTCACCCTCACCGCAATGATCCAGCGTGTTTGCTCCTCGTGTAGGACAGGAGACGTCCTGGTGAAAGTTTGGCAAGACTTTCTTTAGGTTTGCTTTGTTAAAATCACTCGCGACGATGAAAGCAGCATCGGGGTGTTTGTTTATGAAGCCGCTGGTAACATCATGGAGGGCAGATAAAGCCAGCCCCGTGTTTGCCTGTGGGCGGAATGTAAACGGCAGTGGCAATGACCGAGGAAAACTCCCTCGGCAGATAGAATGGGTGGCAAATGATTGCTAAATGTTCCAGATGAGGCGAGCAGGATTGCGAAAGAATGGAGATGTTCCTAGGATCGCACCATTTCTCGTTGATCATGAAACACACTCCACCGCCTCGGCCATTCTGTCCATCCGAGTTCTCAGACAGCTGCTGTGCCCGGGACCGCGGGCTTGAGCTATGTTTTGGACAAACAATAGATGTTACATGTCCCGTTGAAAACTTATCCTGGCTCTAAGATCGTCCATCTTATTCTCCAAGGACTGGACATTTGCGAGCAGAATGCTCGGGAGAGGAGGACTGAATGCTCTTTTCGTCAGTCTGTTGCGAATCCCAGCACATTTCCCGCGGTGTTTCCTGATTCTTCGTCTTTGACTCAACGGGCCATTGTTCAACTCGGCGTTCCAACGAATCTCAGATGGCCACGGAGGGTTGGAGAAAGTGTCTTGAAACAGGTCAGTGTAGCAGTTACCAATGTCCAAAAGAGTTCTGATGTCATAGCAGATCAATGCAGATGATAGATTTGTACAAATTGAGAGCAAAAGAGAGTAAAATAAAAAAAATAAAAGCACAGTCTTGACGGAGCTACTGAACACGGCGGCGCCATCTTAAAGAAGAATACATCTGTTATCAGCATACAGCGTATGAACTGTGTATTGGCGAGTATTTTGACTTGAGTCTTGCTCTAAACAGCATCAGCTGCTGTTTTCTCAGTCCCTGGCGCAGACATAAGACACTGAAGGATGTTACTACGACCACAAAAATGACTCTTTGTGTGTGTTATATAAATTTATATTGATACTGTAGAAAAACAGATAGCGGTGTTATGCATTAGGAAATAAAAATATCAAAAAGTTATTCAAATACGAGACTGTAACCTGTTGATGTGAGTATTGGTACAACACTTTGTGTCTCGTGAACGCGCAAAACAAGGGCTAATTGTGATTGGGCCTTAGTAGTATATACGCATATTTCTGTCACCATTGTATGCAAGAAGAAAGCATTGAATGGCATTGATCTATGATTGCTCATCCATAGGCTTTATGAATATGCATATTCCAAATGTAGGCGCACATCAAGCAGCAAATGGAAATTAAATATGTGCATGGCATGAGCAGATGCAGCCGGTTTTAGTACACAAGCCACACTTAGTTGAGTTTCAAAGCAAACTTTCCTTCTCTTTGCATGTGTGAGCTTCCCACAAATTCCAGCCAGCGTGCTTATGCACTGAGCCAAAAAGGGTCATGAGAGAGAAAAAAGTGAGCACATGATGGGCAGATAAAGGCTTGTCTGTATTTGAGAAGAAGAGAAGGATGAGAGGGGGAGGAGGGTAGTATAATGATGAAGGGGCCTCTGTGTGTGAGGGTCTATAGACGGCTTTTTGGCCCACACAAACAAGGAACACAGTCTGTGAGCTGGCCTCTGTGAAGCCATTACAGCCTCCTAATGATTCCTCACCACAGACAGAGAGATATGCCACAGTTAGCAACAGAGGTTTGGAACTAACGGAGTCAGAAGTGGCAGTACTGCTGTTCCTAGGATACTGGGACAGTCTGGACTCTGGACCCACCGTGATGTAGCCTTACACACAAGTAGAGTGGCTCACGCTGGTGTTAGGGAACTATTAACAGAGTGAGACAAAAGTCACAAGGAGCTTTTGAGCGACTGCTGCTGTGACACAGTGGTTATGTGACATTATTGTGTGGGGATACAGTTCACTCAGTCCTGATGGAGGTGGAGGAGAAAACATTTATTGGTAATCAGACAATCATTTGTTTAGTTTTCTACTGTTAATGTAATTGATTGCACATAATTAATGTACACATTTGTCTTCGCAACTTAAAAATTAAGTATTTCAAATCTGTTTGCTTTCTTATTGCACTTAGGGTTAAAAATGAACCTTTGAATGTAGACCTAAACTTTAATTTAATTTATGTATACTCATCTTCTACCACTCGCAGGGGCCTGGAGCCTGTCGCAGCTGCTTTGGGCATTTATTAGGCCCGAGCCGGTGATGACCGGGAGGGCCTATTGTTTTAGCTCGGATTTTTTTTTTTTTTTTATTGTGACCAAATGATCCTAAATTTGACCCAGTGAACATGCACGAAAAGTCATTTTTATTGGTCCCAGACTTCAAGCTCGGTGAAAATGTATGTATTTGAAGTCCCCGAAAAAAAAATACAAAAAATGACTCAGTGGCGGCCCCTAGAAAAGTCAAAATACATTGGGCCTATTGAAAGTGAAAGTAACTTTTTTCCAACGTAGAAAAATGAAACTTGGTACATCCATAGGACACCTCAGGGCAAACTGAAAAGTCAATGACAGCCACACCCTAAACTAAACAGGAAGTCTGCCATGTGGGGTGAAACGCATGGCCACTAAAATCGCACCCCTTGTGCAAAAAGATGCAAATCATTGTGTTTTAATTTAAATGGCCCCAAATTTGGTGAGTATCATCTAGACACGTGTGCCAACCAAAGTTGTAACTTTGTTGTTGATATCTTATCGGGTATGGGTGTGGCAAGCCTGTAACGAGGTGGTCATTTTTGTGAAAATAAACGTCTCTTAACTCTCAAACGCCTTCTCGGATCAAGTTAAAAAGGCGTTTGTGCACATTCATGACCTGAACACAAAGATATGTAAATAAAAGGGTTATCTTTAGAAATGGCTCTCCAGCGCCCCTACAAACTTATAATGGGACCCAAGAATTTAGTTTGTCATAGAGACATGAAATTTGGTACACACATCTCTTATGTCATGACGAGCATAAAAGCCAACGACAACCACCCCCTATCTATAAATGTGTTGCCATAGCAACGTCCCAAATATGTCAAAAAGTCAATGGGAAGTGAAAATTTTAGTTTGTCGTAGGCAAATGAAACTTGGTACACACATTCAGTATGGGCTTATGAACAAAAAAGCCAATGGGGACCACACCCTATCACACACGGGAAGGCGGCCATTTTGAATTGAAAATGTGAACCGACTTAAAATACACCTCTTTTTTAAAAAACAACAGAAAATAGCTGCTTCATTCCACAGACACCAAACTTGGGCAAAATGAGCTAAACACATGTATGTAAAATAGACAGGCGTTTTTCTAGACTTTTTTGCTCGAGTTATATTTTTTTTATTATAATTTGGTATATATTTTTTTATTTTAATTTTTCTGCAAAATGATCCTCAATTTGACCCAGTAAAAGTGCAACTAAAAGTCATTTTAATTGGTCCCAGATTTCAAGCCCAGCGAAAAATTTATGTATTTGAAGTCCCCGAAAAGAATATACGAAAAATGACTCAGTGGCGACCCCTAGAAAAGTCAAAATACATTGGTTCTATGGAAAATGAAAGTAAATTTTTCCAATGTAGAAATACAAAACTTGGTACATCCATAGGACACCTCAGGGCAAACAGAAAAGTTTATTACAGCCATACCGTAAACTTAACAGGAAATCTACTATGTTGGGTGGAATGCGTGACCACCTAAATCGCACCCCTTGTGTCTAAAGGCTTTTCATCTAAACAGCTCCAAATTTGGTGAGTATCATCTAGACACGTGTGCAAAAAGTTATCAATTTGTTTTTGATACATTTGTGGCTGTGGTCGTAATGAGTCTGTGAAGAGGCAGCCATTTCTTTGGGAAATAAATGCCATTTCCCAATTGCCAGGATCCTTCCATTAGAGGAGGCCCCTCCAGAGCCACGGCTAGAGTCTTAGAAAACTCCTCAGAATCCTTTGGAACTTGTAACCTTCTACTTTTAGACAAGTTATATTTACATTTTGCCTTTTTAAACAGGGGGGTGCAGCGATTCCTGAGTCATCTCAAATCTCCAGCCAGTACTTTGTTTTTCTCGCCTTAGCCCAAGCATAATCTATTATTTTCAAAGGTTCAGACAGCTCCCAGGAAAACCAGGGATTGTGGAGACCTTTAACTCTAAATTACAAGGTGGTGTAGCAGGCCCCAGCAGTAGCACAGGCCCGGTTATTTGACATTACCGTGAAGTTTACGCTTTAAAGCACGAAATGCAATCCTCCGAGTGCATGTGTCCCCGCGGTCTCAAGAGAGGCGAGGGCCTTTATCGCCGCTTGCGGCTTTAATTTTATTTTGTATTTTTTTTTTTTTTTTTAAGAAAAAAGAGGACAATGCAAACTAATGAACATTAAAACAAATGTAAATATGACAGATTATAGCTCTAGGCTAATTTCCATCTGAAGACCCCCTAGCAGGTAGATGTTACATAGAAAGAAAGACTATATATATATATATATATATATATATATATAAGACTATATACACAACACAAAGGACAACAACAAAGTTAATATTATTTCAGACAACTACAAGTTAATAAGAGGAAGAGACAGAACATGAACATGATTTACAATTACATCTTTACTGCTCTGAATCTACGTAGATACACATGTCTTAGTAAGGATAAATTATGGATATTGCACATGCCCATTTTCCAAACATAATTTGAAATGTGACATTTTCTTCACAATGTCAACTTGGCTATATTTTATTTTTTTTTTGTTACTTTTTTTTATTATTGATCTATTATCTATAATAGGCACATCAGGGGGCGCTCAGCATGTTTTTGTTGTTGGTGGAGGAAACCCACCCAAGCACAGGGAGAACATGCAAATGCCACTCAGAAAGGACACACACCAACCATCTCTGTTACAATGACACATGTCATACTTTGTCTCTTGCAAATCATCATCATATGATATGCAGAACATTGGAGCTCTAAAATAACTTCCCTCCAAACCTCACCATGTCCTCCCCACTGGTGGCTTTGTTGTTTAATGAACTGTTGGGGTTCTGTTGTCAACATCATGACGACACTCCCCAGAGTCATGGCAAAACAAAGATAGAAGGAGAGAGTGTTGGTTTGAGAGTTGCATCCAGCATAAATTGGCAGCTCTCCTTGCTCTGGATTAGACCTGGGCTTAATACCTTTACACTAAAGAGCCTGTGTGTTCTCTGCAGGGCAATCTGCTACAGGGACACAGCCTTTAATCCACAACAACAACAAAAACAACAAGAATTTATCTATGGCAGTTCTGTGCTCTCTCTCAGCTCTGTGTTCTCTCTCTCAGCTCTGTGTTCTCTCTCAGTTTTGTGCTCTCTCTCTCAGTTCTGTTTTCTCTCTCTCAGCTCTGTGTTCTCTCTCAGTTCTGTATTCTCTTTCTCTCAGTTCTGTGCTCTCTTTCTCTCAGTTCTGTGCTCTCTCTCACTCAGTTCTGTGCTCTCTCTCTCAGCTCTGTGTTCTCTCTCTCAGCTCTGCGCTCTCTCTCTTAGTTCTGTGCTCTCTCTCTCAGCTCTGTGCTCTCTCTATCAGCTCTGCGCTCTCTCTCAGCTCTGTGTTCTCTCTCTCAGTTCTGTGCTCTCTCTCAGTTCTGTGCTCTTTCTCAGCTCTGTGTTCTCTCTGAGCTCTGTGCTCTCTCTTAGTTCTGTGCTCTCTCTCTCAGCTCTGTGCTCTCTCTCTCAGTTCTGTGTTTTCTCTCTCAGCTCTGTGTTCTCTCTCAGCTCGGTGTTCTCTCTCAGCTCTGTGCTCTCTCTCTCAGTTCTGTGTTCTTTCTCTCAGTTCTGTGTTCTCTTTCAGCTCTGTGCTCTCTCTCAGTTCTGTGCTCTCTCTTAGTTCTGTGCTCTCTCTCTCAGCTCTGTGCTGTCTCTCTCAGCTCTGTGTTCTCTCTCAGCTCGGTGTTCTCTCTCAGCTCTGTGTTCTCTCTCAGTTCTGTGCTCTCTCTTAGTTCTGTGCTCTCTCTCAGTTCTGTGCTCTCTCTCAGTTCTGTGTTCTCTCTCTCAGTTCTGTGCTCTCTCTCTCAGTTCTGTGTTCTCTCTCTCAGTTCTGTGTTCTCTCTCTCAGCTCTGCGCTCTCTCTCAGCTCTGTGTTCTCTCTCTTAGTTCTTTGCTCTCTCTCTCAGTTATGTGCTCTCTATATCAGCTCTGTGCTCTCTCTCAGCTCTGTGCTCTCTCTCTCAGTTCTGTGTTTTCTCTCTCAGTTCTGTGCTCTCTCTCTCAGCTCTGTTCTCTCTCTCAGTTCTGTGCTCTCTCTCAGTTCTGTGCTCTCTCTCTCAGTTCTGTGTTCTCTCTCAGCTCTGTGTTCTCTCTCTCAGTTCTGTGCTCTCTCTCTCTCAGCTCTGTGCTCTCTCTCTCAGTTCTGTGTTTTCTCTCTCAGCTCTGTGTTCTCTCTCAGCTCTGTGCTCTCTCTCTCAGTTCTGTGTTCTCTCTCTCAGTTCTGTGTTCTCTTTCAGCTCTGTGTTCTCTCTCAGCTCTGTGCTCTCTCTCTCAGCTCTGTGTTCTCTCCCTCAGCTCTGTGCTCTCTCTCTCTCAGTTCTGTGCTCTCTCTTAGTTCTGTGCTCTCTCTTAGTTCTGTGCTCTCTCTCTCAGTTCTGTGCTCTCTCTCTCAGCTCTGTGCTCTCTCTCTCAGTTCTGTGTTCTCTCTCTCAGCTCTGTGTTATCTCTCAGCTCTGTGTTCTCTCTCTCAGTTCAGTGTTCTCTCTCAGCTCTGTGCTCTCTCTCTCAGCTCTGGTTTCTCTCTCTCAGTTCTGTGTTCTCTCTCAGCTCTGTGTTCTCTCTCAGCTCTGTGTTCTCTCTCTCAGCTCTGGTTTCTCTCTCTCAGTTCTGTGTTCTCTCTCAGCTCTGTGTTCTCTCTCAGTTCTGTGTTCTCTCTCTCAGCTCTGTGCTCTCTTTCTCTGTTTTGTGTTCTCTCTCTCTGTTCTCTCTCTCAGCTCTGTGCTCTCTCTCTCAGCTCTGTGCTCTCTCTCTCAGCTCTGTGCTCTCTCTCTCAGCTTCTGTGCTCTCTCTCTCAGTTCTGTGTTCTCTCTCTCAGTTCTGTGTTCTCTCTCAGTTCTGTGTTCTCTCTCTCAGCTCTGTTTTCTCTCTCTCAGTTCTGTGTTCTCTCTCTCAGCTCTGTTTTCTCTCTCTCAGTTCTGTGTTCTCTCTCTCAGTTCTGAGTTCTCTCTCTCAGTTCTGTGTTCTCTCTCTCAGCTCTGTTTTCTCTCTCTCAGTTCTGTGTTCTCTCTCTCAGCTCTGTGTTCTCTCTCAGCTCTGTGTTCTCTCTCTCAGTTCTGTGTTTTTTCTCTCAGCTCTGTGCTCTCTCTCAGCTCTGTGCTCTTTCTCAGCTCTGTGTTCTCTCTGAGCTCTGTGCAAATAATATTAAATGCACATAATATATACTTATTTTCTAATGTAATTATTTACTGTTCGAAATACTGCTTATAGCTCAGTGTGCATGCACCAGCTGTTCAAACCGTAGTCTGTTATTATGTAGAGGACCGTAAGGCAAATGTACGGCTCAGTTCCTCTGCTAGTCCACATGTCTGCAGTCGAAGCATAAAAATCCACAGTAGTCAGTGCTGTTTGTACCCTACAAAGGCACTCTTCATACATTGCTGGCAGGGCTGTTTCAAGTACTTCCTTTAAGGCATGTTGTATCTTGGGTCCAGTGAATGAATTATTCACTTGAATCCTTCTTTTTCAACAGTTTGCAAAGACAACATGTCTTTTGCCAAACAAAACGCCACCGCAACTGGAAGGTAGGCAGTTCGATTCCCGTTCTCCCTACGGTTTATACTGTCGTTATGTCCTTGGGCAAGACACTTAACCCTCCTTGCCTCCAGTGTCTGTGGCACTGGTGTATGAATGTACTTGGTGATGGTGACTACTGATGTACCACCACCAGCGTGTGGCTCTGGAATGAATGAATAATTGATATGTAAAGCCTTTTCGCATCGCTGGAAAAGCGCTGTATAAAATTGATGTAATAATAATAATAATCATAATATTCTGGTTTGTGTTTCCACAAACCACTCTTTGTAGCCACCGTTTTTCTACAAACCTTGCATATTATGGTAGTTTGCTCTGCATCTAATTTTCTATAAGCAAACCAGTTCCAAATTGTGACGGTAGCTTGCTTAACAACATGCTTTGATTGTTTTAACTCCAGTCATCCACAAAACAACAAGACTTTTCGTTATTATTGCAATTGATAAGATATTGCCCATCATTACTGCGCAGGCCATGATGGGGATTTAAAAGTTAAAATCTTTAAATGTTTTGTGTACTGAGAGGTCATCCTTTTGGCCTTACATTGTTTGTTCTGTTTTTCTCGACAGGCGCTCTGAGGACAACTACAATGCTGTGTATCTTTTCGACCATCTCTTCATTACTTTGCTCTCCATGACCTGTGAGTGCCATTAAAGCAGGGAACACAAACAGAGGAAAAGAGACTAAGAAGAACAGAAGGCAGGGGAAGGAAGGTGACATTTTTTTAGCGTTTGTTTTTCATTTCCCAGAATGGCAGAGATGGAGGTTAGCACTACACACGCGGTAGACGAAGATGGTAAAACCTCTGAGAGCAAGCCAACAGAACCAGAGCAGACAGCTGACAACACAGTAGACAAGTATGATGCCGCAAACAGTGAGGTGGTGGATAAAGATGGCATCGCTATCAACAGCAAAGACACTGTGAATACTGACACAGTGGTGGCAGATGGGACAGAGGCAGGAGAGGCAGGGGCAGCCAGCAGAGAGGAGGTACCGGCTGACACCAGGGAAGGAACCACTGAAGCAGAGCCCAAGACTTCATTCCTTGACTCCTTCCTCCACAAGAGTGGTTTGGACAAAGTGATGGGAGGAAAGAAGAAGAAAGAGCAGAGCACGGCTACTGGTGCAGAGGAGAACACTGCTGACGGCGGAGACAAAGAGGGAGAGAAGAGCGGTGAGGAGGCAGAAGGAGGGCCAGAGGGCGAGGTAGCAGCAGAGAAGGAACCTGAGAGCACAGAAAAGGATGATGACAAGAAAGACAAGTACAAAACTACAGAGGCCAAGTCCACAGTGAGGGACTTAATCAGGAAACCAGTGGCTCTTATCTTCTCCCATCGTAACACTGAAAAGAAGGAGAGTACTGCTGGAGAATCACAGAAACAAGTAAAGGCCCGCTCCAAATCTCTAGATCGGATTGAAGCTCCAGAGGCACTTAACACTACTGCAGATCCCAGCACAGAGGAAGGGGCTGCAGCCAGTAGAGCCGAGGAAGATGAAGAGCAGAGGGCCTCCTCCTCAGCCCATGCTAAGCACATGAAGCGCTGGCATTCGTTTAAGAAGATGGTGGCCCAGAAGACACACAAGAAGAGCAGTGAGGGAGGGGAGGATGAGAAGGACGAGGGGGGTGAAGGGGAGGGAGGTGGGGGAGACTCATCCACATTGGATTCAAAAGAGTCTGGGCAAAAGCGATGGAAACTGAGGCGCTCCTGGACCTTCCAGGGCCTAAAAAGGGACCCATCCATGGTTGGTATTAGTACCAAGGCCAAGAGTTCAGACAAAGAGTCCACTGACTCCCCCAAAGGAGAAGAGGGAACAAGATACGCAGGAGAAGAAGAAACCAAGGCAGAGGAAGGGGCTGCGGCCCCCAACGCAGAGGGAGGGGACGGGGAAAAGACAGCAGTCGCAGGGGGGGGCACAGTCACGCAACACGCAAATGAAATATGGACTTCGTTCAAAAAACGGGTCATCTCCAAGTCCAAACGAACCAACACAGAATGTCTTCCCGGCACTGAAGAGGACGCAGCAGCAGGTAAGACCATTATTCAGACCTACAGACTTTATGATGTCATTTATCTTCAGTAGACGGGCCTCAATACAAACAAGGTCTGTTAACACCATAACAGTATTGCTAAAAACTGAAAAGTTTTATTTTTTTTATTTTAAAGACTACCCAAATCCATTCAGTTCCAGTGTGCCCTAAACAGACAAATCTTTCATTTGCACAATCAACTTTCTGTAGGACATGTCCACTTTTATTATCAACAAAAACATTGAATTTTGCAATTCTTTCATACAATGTTTTACACTGAAAATGTAATTGGCAAGATGAACTTGGAGGTCATCCTTTCTAAAGAAATGTTGTGTATTTTAGTTTGGAATGTGTTTGAGGCTGTTTGAAAAAGACTGTTCTTGTCTTACTGGTACTGTTGCTGTGTGAGACATTCTTGAAGGAAATGCTACAATAATGTGTCATTAATAAAAAACTGAACAGCTCTTCTTTGCTCTGCAGGTGAGGAAGGCAGCTCAGAGGAAGGCAAAGATGGAAAATCAGCAAAAGCCAAACGCTCCCATTTTGGCCGAGCAGTTTCTCTAAAGAATTTCATCTTGCGAAAGGGCAAGTCTACCAGTGTGGACATTGGCGAAGGAGCTAAGGAGGGCGAAGGGGACCCTGACGGAGAAGAGGGAGAGACCAGTGCAGATGCAGCCGCAGACAGAGAAGCTTCCCCTGCAGCACAGGCCAGCAGTACAGAGGCAGCTGACAATGCAGTGATAGGCAACAGTGAGAAAGACGAAGCAAAGAATACGGAGAAGACACCAGAGGAGACCCTAGTGACTAACTGTGAAAACGGCTGCTCCAACGGCACAGAGGACAACCCTCCTCACAATCACCAGGAAGAGGAAAAGATGAGCAGTCCCATCAAAAAGAACAAGGTGGCTGGAGGTCCAAAAGATGAGGCCAACACCAAGATCATGAGCACCACAGCAACAGGCATCAGTGGTGAGTCAGAGCTGGTTGACCTGGAATCTGACCAGCTTCAACACTGCAGCAAGAGTGAAGCAGATACTAACAGCAGAAATTACCAAGCACATCTAAGCAGTAATAGAAGTAACCACAATAACTGCATCTCCCAAAGAGCAGAGCTAGGGCCAACACATGGCAGAGGGCAAGGGGGAGCACAAACCCAACTCTGTCATGAGTCCGCCGGGCAGCACAGTGATGTAGAGGAGGATGAGGACATGGGTAAGGGTTATATTCGAGAAGCAGCCATGGCCATTGTTCAGAATGTGATGTCAGCGGCAACTGTCCAATTAGAGAGGGAGCTGTTCATTGGTCTGAATGGTAACATGGGAAACTAAGCACAAACATCACACACATTTATGCACATATTAGCCCTGTTTCCACCGAGAGACATGGTAGGGTTTAGCTGGTAATGTCCATGAATGTTTCAAATGTAAGAAAGAGTGCAAGACTGTCCAACTGGCCAGACAATGACTGGGTAGCACTGAGCGCTGAGCACTGCAGTCTGTTGATTTGATTATTCTGAGTTGGGCCAAAACAAGAATGAAAGGAGGCATAACATAACACAGACTGTTTATGTATTTAAGAGTTATTGCTTTGTAGTTAAAAAACACTGCATTTATTGAAACTGAAAGTGCTGGTATGATGTCACAAGCTGACTCCACGCCTCCAGTAGAAACATGAGCTGAACCCGGTGTTCTGATGAACTGTACCTTACTGCTTGGTGGAGACTATTATGCCAGTGTATACATGTTCTTTATAGAAGCACAGCACACTAATGAACAGTGAGAATCTTTACATGACAAGTGATGAAGTAGTAGAAAGGGCAGGGATGGTCACTGTGTTGAGCTTCAGTTTCAGAGAGAGTTACAGGCACAGTGTGAGTGGAATGTGAGGATGCTGTGGCACATGTGGGTTAGAGTCTGTAGGAGTCACCTGAATTTTCTGCCCTTAATATCTGGAGCATCGCTTGCCTTCTATTCCTGCTCTTGTGATATTTAGCATTGTGACCTGATGCCTGGCATGTAGTTTTATTCGGTTGCAGTATCACAGTGAGGCATTACAGATACAAAGACATTTAAATGTACATGTTTTAAAATACTTTATGTTAATGGTTTAGGAAGACAATGAACCTCAAACCTGTTAGGGTTAGTGGAGAAGGTCCCTTCATCTGTCCTTTCATTCACAGTTATGGGCAGATCATAGTTCCTGGTGGCATCAATAGAAAAAAATATGTCACTGTGATTATTAGTGATTATTGACAATGACATTGAGTTTTTAAGATCTGCAAAAATCCCAATACCTCCTTAAACTGCAAAAGGATCAGTCTTTCATTCTCATCATTCAACAGCATAGTGTTTTCAAATCAAGTGCATGTTGTCCATTTAACATCATCAGAATAGTCCAATTTAATTTCAACTCCACAACCTCAAAGTAGTTTGTATAATCCCTTGACATGAAACACGCCGATCTCTCTCTCTCAGAGTCAGCACTTTCCTTTGACTTTATAGAAGATTATGCAGTGCTGATTTTCTTTTTGCCTTCCCGGGTCTCAGCCCACCACTCTCTCCCAACAACAGCTTACTTACCTTTTCTGCTTCTTAAAAAAAAAAAAAAAAATAAATAAAAAAAAAATCTATGAAAAATTAACAAATTTTCTTCCACAAAATACAAATAAATTAAATGACACTTTTTTGATACAACACTTACATACATGTATCTACCTCCATGTGTAGTTCCCACTCGTTGTGTCTGTGTCCTGGGTAACCATTCACCTTGCCTCAGTGACTGGTAATGTAATGTAAGTCGCTTTGGATAAAAGCGTCTGCTAAATGAATAAATGTAAATGTAAATGTAGGTAGGGTGTGTATGTACTATGTAGTTACATGTTATTACAGTTTAGTTCACAGTGTGTTACATTAGACCATTAGACTCTAGCGACCCAGTAATTATCTCGGCCTCGTTAACCATTGCGTCGGATCATTGCTTTGTCTTTAATTTGCTGCCCTTTTTACAATTGTTTTTTGTTATTTTGTTTTGAGAGGAAGGCGTTACAAAATTAGACTTAGGCGTTAAAGTACTTAAATTACATTTTGGAGTAGACAGGTAACGCTCCTGTGTGGAGCTCTACATGCAACAGGCTGCTGCCTGTGACCAGGGCTGGACTGGTAATCTGGCATACCGGGCAAATGCCCGGTGGGCCGACGCACTTGGAGGCCGGTCCATATAATATGATTTTTTTTTTTTTTTTAAATTGGCCAATGACCGGCCCATAAAGCAGGGACCTTGGTTCATTTTTTATACTGACACTGGGCTGGCCCAATCATCTCTTAACAGGCTCCACCCCTCCTCCTCTGTTTCTTGTGTCAGATGCAGTTAGTGGCTCAGAGCCAGAAATCTGTGGATTTAGGATGGAGAAACAAAAGTGCAAGGGGGGTGCGGAGAAGTTGCGGGCCAAAAAAATAAAAATGCTAGAGGTTGATGCCTCAACATGTTCAAAAATAACAGACATGTTTAGTGCTGTAGCTTCAGTATCCAAGCCTACAGTACCTGACGACATTTTGCAGAAACATGGAGGAGAGGTGACTAGCCATGGCAGCGCCGGCGGGACCCAGGCAGAGGAGCAGGTGTCTGATAGTAAAGTCAAGGAGGGACAGAGTGAGCAGGAGAGTGTAATTGAAACAGTAAGCATGTTAGCTACATGATTAACAGGGAGGGAGTGTTAATCTGTGTGTGTGTGTGTGTGTGTGTGTGTGTGTGTGTGTGTGTGTGTGTGTGTGTGTGTGTGTGTGTGTGTGTGTGTGTGTGGGCCTGGTTGGGCCACGACAAAGATGATGATTTACCTAAATTAATGAATATTATAATAAGACAACTTAATCGTTGTTGCCATTATATAGTCTGTCAGATTGTCACCCACTGCACTAGCCACTCAGTCAGCTAAAGTCAAATAACAGCATAAGCTATTTTGCATTGTTTTTGTAGATAGGTTAGCAGAGTTAACTTATTCAATTGCAACTTTGGCTGACTATTCTAATGTTAACCCTTTAATACCCATAATGGCCGTACGGCCCTTCTCTAGAAAAACTTAAAAGATGACATTTGATTATTTTAATTATTACTCAGAATGGCTGCGTCAAAGCGCCCACGACGAGTAACGCATGCTATTTGGGGATTAAAACCCGCCTTGCATTTTGAAAGCTGTATATTTTTGTTTAGCTGTATATTCAACGTATAGATATTTGTTCATGTTTCTAATGAATTTCCAACATCATTAATATGCAATATTTACAGTGAGTGAATAATATGAATATCATATATTTTTAGGACGTTTTGTGTGAGTAATTTGGTAGTATAGGTTGGTTTTCTTTTTTTTTAAGGGGAGTATCTCAACAATGAGAGGTAAATCTTGTTTGGTGTCATATTAAAGAGGGCTTTGTGCTCTTTAAAACAAAGTAGCCTATACTTGCAATTGTAAACTAGTTTTTCTGCTGTCTGGTTCATTGGAAAAAAACAAAACATTTCTTTATAGAATTAGCAGTGTTCTACATCCACATTTTATTGGGTTCTAAAGGGTTAACTAGCTTTTATAACATGGAGCACTTTGTCCATCTAGATATCCTGCTCTTCAAGAATACAGGACTATATAACCAAAATGGATCCTTACTAAGTGTACTTTTAATAACTCTTCCAAATAATTGTAATCCTCTCTCTCTCTGTCCTTATGTTTAGTCAAGCCAGGTTGAGTTAGCAGTGGAGGAGAGAGACAGGGAGGAACCTTTGATCACCAGGGAGTCTGTCAAGAGAGAGTGAGTACACTGGTCCACTTGCACTGGTACACTGGTCCATGGCACTTAGTTCTCAGCTTTGTAGGGGTTTTTGGAATGGAACAGTAGATATGCATATCTACAGGGACCACAAGGATGGTGTACTAGTTGGTTGTGTCTGACCGATTGTGGTGGGCCGGTCTGAGCAAAAATGCCACGGCCTTTTTTTTTTTTGTCCCAGTCCAGCCCTGCCTGTGACAGTTCACTATCACACTTTTTTATTGTTGTTTAACTAAGCGTACATGCAACATGTTGTAGGCTCCGTGTTTAAACTTCTTTTCAATAAACTGGCTGTGAAACTAAAAGTATAAATGTATAAACATCATATCTGTCATTATCAAGATCAGGTCTAAAGACACTTTATTCCCAGCACAGAAATGAAGCCGGTCCTAAACAGCTGCAGTATAGTTTACACAGACATTTTAGTGATGCATGAATACTCTAACGCGTTTTATTAGAAGGTATCATGTCTGTTTTAAGAGCTGTAACGATGTAATCTACCACCTACCTAAGTAACACTACCCAGTGTTGACCAATGGGAGTGCTCAGTTTTACCTGATGTAAAGCCAAGCTGTGATTGGCCAGTATCGTGCTGTGGGCTGATCCTTCTCATCTATTAAAAGCCAAGTCTGTCACAGATGATTTCTGTTAATACAATAAAGTATTGGGTGATTAAATGGTCAAACTAATGCAGGAGTTAAAAACACAGGTAATCCCTGTTTAACAAACCAAAGCATGTAATAAACACCCTGTCCAGTGTAAAGTAAGCCACCAAAACAGTGACTAATGCTAAAAACAAACAGTCAGTCAGAAACAAACCATAGTAAACCAAAAACCTCCTCAGATCTTTTCTCAGCACCAACACATTCTTAGACAGCAAAATAAATACAAATGATGATAAAAAACAGCACTGTGTTAATATTTAGCATGTTAGATTGAATTATGTTCTGTAGATGTCAGAAGAAAGTAGTCATCATAAAGCTTCAACTCTGTTTTCCTTCAAAAACATCATATTCAAAGAGATCGGTAAAAAGAACAACTTAAACAGAAGACTGTGTAAAAATCAACTTCTATTTGGTCCCATTATGGTTTTGTTCTCTGCTCTGTGTTTATGATCAGCAGCAGTCACAAAAAGTTGCCTTCTTTTCTAACCACTTTGCTTAAGCCCTGTTTCCACTGAGCAGTGAGGGTCCGGGTGAAGGGCACACCATTGAATATGTTATCTGCATAAACAGAATCATAATTAGTGATATAAAAGATGCTAGTATGCAGAGGGTAATGGAACAACAAGGCTGTTTAATTTGGTTCTGTCTTTACCCGTGTACATTCTGTACCTAACACTCCTGCTTCTTTCTTATGACAGTGGAAGCTTTCTCTCTCTCTTTTAAACTTCAGATCAGAGTCTACAACAAATATATTAGTAAGCAACAAAGCAGCACTATGTGTTCTGGTTGCTCCAAAAATGTGTGAATGTTGCACTTAAAGAAAAGTATAAAGCAAAAGCAACTGGACTCAGTTTTGTCTCTAATTTCAAGAGACTTTATCAATTCTGAGATCAACTGTAAGAGAACTGAGCTTTAAGCTCTAGAGGGAGGAGTTTAACCTGAAACTAACTCTGATTGGACCAGGCTGTTCTGGTCTCATAGTTGTTATCTCTGAAAGGGAAGTGTGACTCCTGATGTGAGAGTTGTTAAGGCTCAGGAGACTTATCTAGAGATATAAGCTCAGCTCTTTTACAGTTGATCTCAGAATTGATAAAGTCTCTTGGAATTAGAGACAAAACGTCTTCACCTTGAAAACTGTGTCCAGTCGCTTTTACTTCAACCTTTATTTCAAGATGTCCTGGACGACTGGATGACAGTCAGTCTTTTTCCTTTTGTCAGTTGCATGAACGTGTGGAGCACACACAGAGAGCTTAGTTCTGAGGGCTGTTGCTAAAAGCAGGTTGAACAGACTCAGAGTTGCAGAGTAAGTTCTGAGTGAGGTTTAAACCCTAAACAAATGATAAGTAGGTGTGTCTGTGCAGTAAACAATAGAATTCAATCTGGAGGGAAAAGAGGATAATGCTATTTCTGCTGAGAAACAGGAGGCAACAAGGTCACAGCCAAAACAGGAGAAAGAGAAAAAGACTAGTTTTAAGTCAATAATTGTAATTGGCTCACTCTGACGATAGGCCAATTTAAAAAGTTATAGCCTCGACATATTTTGTGATGTTTGACACTAAGTGTAAATTGTTTTTACATTAAAACATATAAAACCATAGAAAAGATTACTCAAAAATAAAAACGATGACTCAAAAACAATTTACACATTTTGTAATTAAACTTAGGTGTGACCCAAATTCAAAAATAGTGCATAGTTTAATAAAGTAGCCTATATTCTCTGAACCAAACAAACAAAAAAGAACAAAAGGTTTGAAGTTGATGCTGCGTCAGATCCATGTGGTTTTGCTCACATCTGATTGGTCCACTTTGGTTTTGGAGACTCTAAAGCTGCTCCAGAGCAGGGTAGCCATGTGGTGTTACCATGGCGATGAAACCCGCTCATAAACAAACCACTTTCTGGAGTCAAAAACTCAGAGTGTGCTCAAACTAACTTAACTTATAAACCGAAACCAAATTCTGTAACAGAAGCTGAGAAGCACAATGTGTCATTGGCTCTGAGCTGCGAGTTACAAATCCTCATAGACTGCACTGTTTACTGTTGATGTTGCTGATGACAGAAATTATGAACTTCGAGGCTGTCTGAATCTGCACTGTGCCCTTGAGAGACCATTATTGTACAGGATGTGCTGACCTTTACCATCGAGCTCTGTGGAAACTGGGCACAAGACTTAAACAAAGTTATGGCCAGAGATACACACGTGGACAAAATGTTGGTACCCTTCGGTCAATGAAAGAAAAACTCACAATGGTCACAGAAAAAACTTTATTCTGACAAAAGAAATAATAAATAAAAATTCTATGAATGTTAACCAATCAAAGTCAGACATTGCTTTTCAACCATGCTTCAACGGAATTATTTAAAAAAATAAACTCATGGAACAGGCCTGGACAAAATTGTTGGTACCCCTAACTTAATATTTTGTTGCACAACCTTTTGAGGCTATCACTGCAATCAGACGATTCCTGTAACTGTCAATGAGACTTCTGCACCTCTCAGCAGGTATTTTGGCCCACTCCTCATGAGCAAACTGCTCCAGTTGTTTCCGGTTTGAAGGGTGTCTTTTCCAGACGGCATGTTTCAGCTCCTTCCAAAGATGCTCAATAGGATTGAGGTCAGGGTTCATAGAAGGCCACTTAAGAATAGTCCAATGTTTTCCTCTTAACCATTCTTGGGTGTTTTTAGCTGTGTTTTGGGTCATTGTCCTGTTGCAAGACCCATGACCTGCGACTGAGACCAAGCTGTCTGACACTGGCCAGCACATTTCTCTCTAGAATCCCTTGATAGTCTTCAGATTTCATTGTACCCTGCACAGATTCAAGACACCCTGTGCCAGATGCAGCAAAGCAGCCCCAGAACATAACAGAGCCTCCTCCATGTTTGACAGTAGGGACAGTGTTCTTTTCTTGATATGCTTCATTTTTCCGTCTGTGAACATAGAGCTGATGTGCCTTGGCAAAAGTTCCATTTTGTCTCATCTGTCCATAGGACATTCTCCCAGAAGCTTTGTGGCTTGTCAACATGTAGTTTGGCATATTCCAGTCAAGCTTTTTTATGATTTGTTTTCAACAATGGTGTCCTCTTTGGTCGTCTCCCATGTAGTCCACTTTGGCTCAAACAACGACGGATGGTGCGATCTGACACTGATGTTCCTTGAGCATGGAGTTCACCTTGGATTTCTTTAGAAGTCTTTCTGGGCTCTTTTGTTACCATTCGGATTATCCGTCTCTTTGATTTGTCATCAATTTTCCTCCTGCGGCCACGTCCAGGGAGGTTGGCTACAGTCCCATGGATCTTAAATTTCTGAATAATATGTGCAACTGTAGTCACAGGAACATCTAGCTGCTTGGAGATGGTCTTATAGCCTTTACCTTTATCATGCTTGTCTATAATTTTCTTTCTATTCTCCTGCGACACCTCTTTCCTTCACTTCCTCTGGTCCATGTTGAGTGTGGTACACACCATGTCACCAGACAACACAGTGACTACCTGAAGCCCTATAAATAGGCCCACTGACTGATTACAAGATTGTACACACCTGTGATGCTAATTAGTGCACACACCTTGAATTAACATGTCCATTTGGTCACATTATTAGGCCCGAGCCGGTGATGACCGGGAGGGCCTATTGTTTTTGCTCGGATTTTTTTTTTTTTTTTCTTCCGACCCAATGATCCTAAATTTGACCCAGTGAACATGCACGAAAAGTCATTTTATTGGTCCCAGACTTCAAGCTCGGCGAAAAATTTATGTATTTGAAGTCGCCGAAAAAAATACGAAAAATGACTCAGTGGCGACCCTACAAAATCAAAATACATTGGGCCTATGGAAAGTGAAAGTAACTTTTTCCAACGTAGAAAAATGAAACTTGGTATATCCATAGGACACCTCAGGGCAAACAGAAAAGTCAATGACAGTCACACCCTAAACTTAACAGGAAGTCCGCCATGTGGGGTGAAACGCGCCACTAAAATCGCACTTGCGCAGAAAGATGCAAATCATTGTGTTTTAATTTAAATGGCCCCAAATTTGGTGAGTATCATCTAGACACGTGTGCCAACCAAAGTTGTGACTTTGTTGTTGATATCTTATCGGGTATGGGTGTGGCAAGCCTGTAACGAGGTGGCCATTTTTGTGAAAATAAAACGTCTCTTAACTCTCAAACGCCTTCTCGGATCGAGTTGGACCCAAAAAGGCGTTTGTGCACATTCATGACCTGAACAAAAAATATGTAAATAAAAGGGTTATCTTTAGAAATGGCTCTCCAGCGCCCCTACAAACTTATAATGGGACCCAAGAATTTAGTTTGTTATAGAGACATAAAATTTGGTACACACATCTCTTATGTCATGTGAGCATAAAAGCCAATGACAACCACCCCTATCTATAAATGTGTTGCCATAGCGTCCCAAAAATGTGAAAAAGTCAATGGGAAGTGAAATTTTTAGTTTGTTGTAGGCAAATAAAACTTGGTACACACATCCACCATGGGCTTATGAACAAAAAGCCATTGGGGACCACACCCTATCACACACAGGAAGGCGGCCATTTTGAATTGAAAATGTGAACCGACTTAAAATACACCTCTTTTAAAAGTACACAGAAAAAGCTGCTTCATTCCACAGACACCAAACTTGGGCAAAATGAGCTAAACACATGTATGTAAAATAGGCAAGTGTTTTCTAGACTTTTTGCTCGAGTTATATTTTTTTATTATAATTCGGTATATATTTTTATTATAATTTTTGCAAAATGATTCTCAATTTGACCCAGTAAACCAACAACTAAAAGTCATTTTTATTGGTCCCAGACTTCAAGCCCGGCGAAAAATGTATGTATTTGAAGTCCCGAAAAAAAAATGAAAAATGACTCAGTGGCGACCCCTAGAAAAGTCAAAATACATTGGGCCTATGGAAAGTGAAAGTAACTTTTTTCCAATGTAGAAAAATGAAACTTGGTACATCCACAGGACACCTCAGGGCAAACAGAAAAGTCAATGACAGTCACACCCTAAACTCAACAGGAAGTCCGCCATGTGGGGTGAAAGGCGCGGCCACTAAAATCGCACCCCTTGCGCAAAAAGATCCAAATCATTGTGTTTTAACCTAAATGGCCCCAAATTTGGTGAGTATCATCTAGACACATGTGCCAACCAAAGTTGTGACTTTGTTTTTGATATCTTATCGGGTATGGGTGTGGCAAGCCTGTAACGAGGTGGCCATTTTTGTGAAAATAAAACGTCTCTTAACTCTCAAACGCCTTCTCGGATCGAGTTGGACCCAAAAAGGCGTTTGTGCACATTCATGACCTGAACACAAAGATATGTAAATAAAAGGGTTATCTTTAGAAATGGCTCTCCAGCGCCCCCTACAAACGTATAATGGGACCCAAGAATTTAGTTTGTCATAGAGACATAAAATTTGGTACACACATCTCTTATGTCACGACGAGCATAAAAGCCAATGACAACCACCCCCTATCTATAAATGTGTTGCCATAGCAACGTCCCAAATATGTGGAAAAAGTCAATGGGAAGTGAAAATTTTAGTTTGTCGTAGGCAAATGAAACTTGGTACACCCATCCAGTATGGGCTTATGAACAAAAAAGCCAATTGGGACCACACTTTATCACACACGGGAAGGCGGCCATTTTAAATTGAAGATGTGAACCGACTTAGAATACAACCTCTCTTTTAAAAAACAACAAAAAATAGCTGCTTCATTCCACAGACACCAAACTTGGGCAAAATGAGCTAAACACATGTATGTAAAATAGACAGGCGTTTTTCTTGTCGTTTTTGCTCGAGTTATTTTTATTTATTTATTTATTATAATTTTTCTGAAAAATGATTTTCAATTTGACCCAGTAAACGTGCAACTAAAAGTCATTTTTATTGGTCCCAGACTTCAAGCCCGGCAAAAATTTATGTATTTGA
Organism: Perccottus glenii; assembly: GCA_024416835.2. Lineage (NCBI taxonomy): Eukaryota > Metazoa > Chordata > Actinopteri > Gobiiformes > Odontobutidae > Perccottus > Perccottus glenii. The sequence goes on along the minus strand of CM044550.2, from coordinate 35,345,641 downwards.
AGTCCCCGAAAAAAAAAAAATGAAAAATGACTCAGTGGCGACCCCTAGAAAAGTCAAAATAATTGGTTCTATGGAAAATGAAAATGAAAATGAAAATGAAAATTTTCCAATGTAGAAATACAAAACTTGGTACATCCATAGGACACCTCAGGGCAAACAGAAAAGTTTATTACAGCCATACCGTAAACTCAACAGAAAATCTACTATGTTGGGTGGAATACATGACCACCTAAATCGTACACTTTGTGCTAAAGGGTTTTCATCTAAACAGCTCCAAATTTGCTTTAAAGCACGACATGCAATCCTCCGAATATATGTGTCCCCGCGGTCTCAAGGGAGGCGAGGGCCTTTATCGCCGCTTGCGGCTTTAATTTATACATATATTTATACAGTCTTTTCTAGGGGTACCATCAATTTTGTCTAGGCCTGTTCCATTAGTTTATTTTTTAAAATAATTCTGTTGAAGCATGGTTGAAAAGCAATGTCTGACTTTCATTGGTTAACATTCATCGAATTTTTATTTATTATTACTTTTGTCAGAATAAAGTTTTTTCTGTGACCATTGTGAGTTTTTCTTTCATTGACCGAAGGGTACCAACATTTTTGTCCACTTGTGTAGGAGCGCTCACTTTATTAAGTTACATATAACCAAAATGTCATGAAACAATCCCTGATGAAAATGTCATGTTGTCATTTGTGGCACTAAACTCCTCAGTAGGTCATCAGCATAAACCAATAAACACACGCTTTTCTGTTTATTTTTGTATTAATATGGTTGTTCTTAAGACTTATTTTAATCCCTATTTTCTGTTATCATTTACCAGACAAAAAGGCGGAAAACGTGTGAGGCCACACAAAGAGGAATAATACGGCCCTGGATTCGCTGAGCAAGGAGCTCTTCCTCTCATCCCCCCCCCCGTCCGAGTAACCATGTGTTAACAGTCACTGCAGTGTGAATGAGAGCAAACCAGATGCAATTAACATAGATGAGAAAAATTCTTTCTCAGAAAGCAATAATTGAGTCCTTTTTCTTGACCCATCCCTGTACCACACAGACATCCATTTTGTTTGCTTCTGTGAGATTTTATATTGTCTAAATAGAAAAATGGAGAATTAAAAAAAAAAAAAAAGTATAAGTTCCAGCCTTGTTCCTGGACGGCTCTGTAAACTTCTCCAACAAAGACTGTTAGTTTGACTTGAGTTTGTTGGTAGCACCCCAGCCCCTGTTAGTCCCATGTAGAGATCTGAGAACAGCAGGACCACGCTGGACTGTAATCCCCTGAAGTATAACTGTATAACCCCCCCGAGGACTGCCACCTCCACTGCACTGTCTTCAGCTGTGTGTGTGTAATGTTCTAGATTGTTCTGTGTACATGACAAAAAAAAAAAAAAAAAATTAAATACAATCAAAGAATAACAAGTCAAAAATATTTTTCTTTCTTGCTTTGGATTCTCTTGTGTTATTTTTGAATACATGTCTTCTCACTGTTACCACAGTCTGATATTCTGTTGTTTCAATATTAATGAGGATAATGTTTTGTTGCTTCAGGTTTTCATATGATGGATAGCGAATTGTTGAGACAAACAAATAAAGATTCAAATCTAACAAATAAACCACAGGTTATTGTGTTGTTTTTTATTAATATCTGGCTGTGTTGTGTACACACGGCTGGCTTTGTGCTCAAACATTATTGGATGCTGTGTAATCTGCTCTCATCCCTTTACATAACACTAATGAGTATTTAAGTATGCAACCTCTGCTGGTTAGAGACACTCATATATATCTCCTCTGAACATGTCCAAACCATCTCAACCTGCCCTCTTTAAATTTATCTTCTGAACATCTGACCTGAGCATTCTCGTCACTCCAAAAGAGAAACTAAACATCTTCAGCTCTGCTCTTTCTAGTTCTTCCTCTTGTTATTTCCTCAGCGCCACTGTCTGTAAACCATACACAACATCTCTGGACTTAACACCGTTCTGACAGTTTTTTCCACCCATTCCCTAAGTACTTAAAATCCTTCTCAAACATGTAATCTGTCTTGCTGCGACTAACCTTCATTCCTCTTCTCTCCAGAGCAGACCTCCACCTGCTCTCTGCTCTCACTACAGATCACAATGTTGTCAATTGTGATTCCTGTCTGGAGATGTACAGTATTTACAGGTAATATGTACAATGAATATAAATATACAGATGGTTATTACTATAAAAGGTGAGTGTGTGCCATAAATATAATTACAGGTGTCTCTTCTCTATAAACAGCATTTACAGGTGAATATGTACTCTAAATGTAGTGTAATACACGCGCGTCGCGCCGCACACACACATACACACACTCACTCACTCACATACACACACTCACTCACATACACACATACACACATACACACTCACACACACAACCATACACACATACACACACAAACATACACACATACACCCAGGGGAATTAGACCGGGAGAGCTATACACACAGACACTCACATACACACACGCTCACTCATATACACACACTCTCGCATACTCACACACACACAAACAAACACACACACACATACACACACACACTCACATACACGCACTCACACACAAGCACACACACACACTCACATACACACATACTCAAATGAGGCTAAATGCCTTTATTCCAAAGGATTTATAAAGCATTGTGTAAGGAGGTTAAATAGAGCAAGTTAGGACAAATTAGAGAGAAAGTTCTTATTTATTAACTGTAACAAACAAGACAGGGCTTTAAGAACTGTCACGAGTACACACTCGTCTGGAACAGGCCGAAGGACTCACAATGCAGACCCCACGAAGGTAGAGGATTCAAAAGAGTGAAGTGCAAAATCCAAAACGTTTAGTCAAAAACAAGGTTAAGGTCAAAACACAAAAACTCTGGATTCAAAAACACCAGAGATGCCACTATAAACTTAAGTCTACAATATAAAGGTAGCAATCAAAACATACGCTCCACTCCGGACTTCAGAATACAGACCCGAGGTTTCCGGACAAACCTGAGGCTACAATTCAAAGGCTACAATCCAGAGACTTGAGGTGACAATCCAGCCAAGGACAGGGGAAAACACACAGACTATAAAGATTCAAGATTCAAGATTCAAAGATTCAAGATTCAAAGTGTTTATTGTCATGTGTACAGACAGAAAGCATGTTTCCCTGTACAATGAAATTCTTACTTTGCCGTCCACAGTAAAATGTCACACAAGTAAGTCACACAAGTAAGTTAAAAATAAAAATAAGATAAGTATAAGTAATAAAAGAGCAGCAAATATATAAAAATAAATAAAAATAAAAAATAATATAAAAAAAATATATATATATATATAAAAATATAACAGGGCAAAAGAGTAAAGTAGTAAAGTGAGGTAGTGCAGTTGTGACGGTGTAAAGTGACGGTGTAAAGTAAAGTGACGGTGTAAAGTGACGGTGTAAAGTAAAGTGACGGTGTAAAGTAAAGTGAGGTAGTGCAGTAGGTAACAATTGTTCATGTAATGTTGTGATTGTGTTTGTAGACTCCTATCTGCTGTTTAGGAGTCTTATGGCAGAGGGAAAGAATGAGTTCTTCATTCTGGAAGTCCTGCATTTCACACTTCTGTACCTCCGTCCTGAGGGTAGAAGTGTGAACAGACCATGTTGGGGGTGGGAGGGGTTTTGAGGATGGAAGCAGCTCTTCTGTGGACTCTGCGGTGGTAGATGCTCTGCAGAGAGGGCAGTGGAGTCCTGGTGATCTTCTGTGCAGTCTTCACCACTCTCTGCAGGTGTAATGTAGACATTCTCCATTACTATAGTGCATAAGGGGTATGTATATATGGTATTTGTTTTAACAAAACACACACACATAATGAGGACGTAATGGTTTATTGAAGTGGTTGTAGGGGCAGCGACCAGCCATGCTTACCTGGGTTCAGAGGCAAAATGGAGGCTGAAAGCCTTTGCCTCCATTTTGAATGGGTGGAAGGAACCATTGATTAATTGGAGGGGTATTTGGCTTTGGGTTATATTGGGCATTTGTTGTTGTTCGTGTAATTAGTTGCTTATTGATTGTTTTGGTTGGGGGTATTTGTGCATACTTTAAAGCTGTCTTTTGTTGGGGGTTTAATGATGTTTACACAGTAAATATGTATAGTTACTTTATGGTGTTTCCCTTAAGTTGGTTTAGTCCTTTTGTGTTTGGTATTTAAGTCAGGGTGTTTGCATTTGCTGGTTGTTGTGTGTGTGGGCAGAGAAATAAAGATAAAGCCATGTTTTTATAAATCTGAGTCCGCCTCCATCCATATTTGAGTGCCAGAAGTTTGGAGATTTGAACCGTGACAAACTGGTGAGAGGGGGGGAAAATGTGGACGCAACAGCTGAAGAGGCTGAGCCTTCTACATCAGTAGGAGGAAAAGGGGGAGTGCAGCCTAACAAATTGGACGAGATGATGGGCATGCTTAAGTCTCTTGCAGAGTCCCAAGTAACCAGGGACAAGGAGTTGGAGAACAATGCAGTCCGTCAGGATGGACAGAAATGGAGCAGCAATTTAAACAAATGCAGGCGCAGGTGAGAGAGCTAGTAGATGAGCGAGGAGAGGAAGAGGACACCTTCAGAGAATATGAAAGGGGTGGAGAACCAGAGGAGGGGCCCTCAGGTTATGGCAACCAAATGGGGAGTTGTTCTCAGACAGGGGTAAGGTTTCGAGACCCCAAATTACTACTGCTCACACCTGAAGATGATATTGAGCACTTTCTGGCTACTTTTGAGAGGATGGCCCTAGTTTGTCAGTGGCCAAAAAGGGAACTGGCTCTAAGATTAGTTCCTCTGCTCACTGGTAAAGCAAGGACTGCTTATGTGTTAATGGACATGGCTGATACTGGTGAATATGACAAAGTGAAAGAGGCTATTTTGGCTAAATATGAAATAACTGCCGACACATACAGAAGACTGTTCCGGTCCCTGGACATTCATCAGGGTGAAACCCCAAGAGAACTTTATGTGAGACTGAAAGAGTTATTTTATAAGTGGGCAAAACCTGAGAAGGCCACTATCAAAGATATTGTGGAATTGATGGTGCTGGAGCAGTTCTTGAGGATGGTGAATATAGAGATGGAAGTTTGGATCAGGGAGCGAGCTCCAGAAACTGCTGAAGCGGCAGCAAAACTCGCTGAGGTCTTCCTGTCTGCCAGGTCTGGAACCAAGGGGACTACATGCAGCTGGGACAGTCGATCAGCTGAACACAGTAAGCCTGATGGGGGTGAAAGGGAGGTGGTATTGCTCAAGGCAGGACATTCTCTAATCAAAGACCATTTACATCTGATAAACATGTACCTTACAGAAGATCAGGGCCAAAGCCAGATGTGAGGTGTTATCTGTGTAATCAAATAGGTCACACTCAGTACACCTGTCCAGCAACTAATCAGAGTAAGCCATCATTTTTATGTTCAGTGCCTAGACCGGTGACAGTAACCATGGTTAATACAGCTAAAGAACCAGTGCAGACAACTCCTGTTCTAGTTAATGGCCAACGAGAAATAGCCCTCTTAGAAACAGGAAGCTTCCAGTCAGTGGTACTCTCTAGTTTAGTACCAAGGGAGCTTTGGAGTGATACTAAAGCCAAAATATGCTGTGTCCATGGGGATGAAAAGCCCTATCCAATGGCTGACATTTATTTAACTGTGGGTGGTCAGACATTTCTTATGCCGGTAGCCTTAGCACCAAGACTACCCTATGCTGTCATTTTGGGCCTGGATGTTCCAACACTACTTGATTTAGTCACTACTGGTAAAGACAGACCCCAGGACTGTGCTACTAAAGAACATAATGTGGTCTTGGAGCATGTGCCCGTGGAGAGGAGTTATACTCTAGTGACTACTAGAGCCCAAAAAGCTAACAATCCCCTGGAGGAGCTGCCATTTTATAATGCAGAAATAAAGGCTTCACCCATTAAAATGCACAAATGTAAAGCACAGAAGAGGAGGGACAAGTTTTTGGGTTCATCAAAGTCAGAAGACCTCTCAAATTTGCAGCCCAATGTACTTGAGTTTGATATTCCTGCAGATATAGGTACACTTCAAAGGGCTGATGCAACACTACACCCCTGGTTTGATAAAGTCACTTTGGTAGAGGGTGAACATAGAGGCCGGGTAGATGTACTTGTAGATGCAACATATGTAGTGAGAGATGGAGTTTTGTATCAGTGTAAAGACAAAATTGAGGCCATAGCTCTTCCTGAATCTCTCAGACAGAAGGTGATGGAGCTGGGCCACTCAGTACCCTGGGCGGGGCATCTGGCTTTTCAAAAATCTTTGCACAGAATAGCAAGACACTTTGTATGGCCAGGCATGTACACACAGATACAGCAGTTCTGTTTGTCCTGTCACACATGTCAGCTTACATCAAACAAAGGGGTTCCCAGAGCTCAACTTCAACCATTACCTATTATAAACACACCATTCGAAAGGATAGGAATGGATGTAGTTGGCCCTCTGGAAAGGAGTTCTTCTGGTAACCGTTATATACTAGTTATTTCAGACTATGCCACTCGGTACCCTGAAGCCTTCCCCCTTAGATCGGTCAAAGCAAGACAAGTTGCTAATTGTCTTTTACAGCTGTTTTCACGAGTAGGCATAGCTAAAGAGGTCCTTACTGATTGTGGAACAAACTTTTTATCAAAACTTCTACAGCAGGTCTATTAGTTGTTAGGTGTGAAGGGTATTAAAACCACCCCTTACCACCCCCAGACAGATGGGCTGGTGGAGCGTTTTAACCAAACACTGAAGAACATGCTAAGAAAATTTGTCTCAGATTCTGGCTCAGATTGGGATTTATGGCTACCCTATTTACTTTTTGCCTATCGGGAGGTGCCACAAGCTTCAACAGGGTTCTCACCATTTGAACTTTTGTATGGCCGCCAGGTGAGAGGACCATTGGATCTTCTTAAAGAGCACTGGGAAAACCCAAGAGCTACGGGTGAAAATGTGGTCACATATGTTTTGAAAATGAGAGAGAGACTAGACCAAATGACCGAGTTGGCACAGAAAAATTTGGGATTGGCTCAGAAAAGTCAGAAAACTTGGTATGATAGAAAGGCACGTGAGAGAACATTTGTAACAGGACAGTATGTGCTGTTGCTACTCCCTACTTGTGACAGTAAGCTCCTGGCCAGATGGCAGGGCCCTTATCGGGTTACAAAACAACTGGGAAAGGTGACTTATGAAGTGTATATGCCGGATAAAAAGAAGAAACTCCAGGGCTTCCATATTAACTTGTTAAAAGCATATGTGGAACCACAGAACCAGCCGTCGCTCCCGAGCACCGCCGCTGTCAACCAGAACCAGCCGTCGCTCGAGCACCGCGCTGTCCTCCAGAACCAGCCGTCGCTCCCGAGCACCGCCGCTGGCCACCAGAACCAGCCGTCGCTCCCGAGCACCGCCGCTGTCCTCCAGAACCAGCCGTCGCTCCCGAGCACCGCCGCTGGCCACCAGAACCAGCCGTCGCTCCCGAGCACTGCCGCTGTCCTTCAGAACCAGCCGTCGCTCCCGAGCACTGCCGCTGTCCTTCAGAACCAGCCGTCGCTCCCGAGCACCGCCGCTGTCCTCCAGAACCAGCCGTCGCTCCCGAGCACCGCCGCTGTCCTCCAGAACCAGCCGTCGCTCCCGAACACCGCCGCTGTCCACCAGAACCAGCCGCCGCTCCCGAGCACCGCCGCTGTCCACCAGCTTTTCGTTCGAGTGGTGGAAGAAGAGGAAGAAGGGGAGCAGTTCTTCCCTGTTGGTAGCGTGGAACCAGGGGTAGTAGATCTTTCTCATCTTAAGTATTCACAGCAAAGGGACATAAAACCACTGATTGAAACAGATTTGTTCCAAGATAACCCAGGTTTTACAAAACTGGTCCAGCACAAAGTTCATCTCAGGGACAATGCTACACCCAGAAGGAAGTCTTATAGGATTCCGGAACGTTTAGTTTGCCAGTTAAAGAAAGAAATTGATTTAATGGTTGAGCTGGGAATTATTGAAACATCAACAAGTGAATGGTGTAGCCCAATTGTGCTGGTTCCAAAGAAAGATGGAACACTTCGATTCTGTATTGACTTTAGATATCTAAACGCAGTCTCTAAGTTTGATTCCTACCCCATGCCACGTATAGATGAACTCTTAGAGAGAGTTGGAGGAGCTAAGTTCATCACAACATTGGACTTGAGTAAGGGTTACTGGCAGGTGGCCTTGATGCCAGAAACCAAGGAAATGACAGCGTTTAAAACACCTTTTGGAGTTTTCCAGTTTAATGTCATGCCCTTTGGACTCCAGGGGGCGCCTGCAACCTTCCAAAGGCTCATGGACCAAGTACTGAGGGGAATGGGTGAGTTTGCTGCACATATCTTGATGATGTTGTGGTGTTTAGCCAGTCATGGGGGGACCATGTTGTTCATTTGCAAAGGGTGTTACAGTTAATTTAAGGCCGCAGGGTTGACAATCAACCCTCACAAATGTAAGCTGGCTCGGAGGCAAGTGGAATATCTGGGCTACGTGGTGGGGCATGGACAAGTGAAGCCTCAGGTGGGAAGGTGGAGGCAATTCACACCTATCCAGTGCCCACAACAAAAGGAAGGTCCGTGCCTTTGTGGGTTTGGTGGGCTGGTACAGCAAATTTATCCCACACTTTGCTGAGAGGGCGGCAGTTCTCACGGACCTAACAAAGGGTTCGGGGCCTAACAGGGTGAAATGGTCAGAGGACTGTGACAGAGCCTTTAATGACTTAAAAATGGCAGTCACCAGTGATTCGGTACTGCACAGCCCGGATTTCTCGCAGCCATTCACATTGCAAACAGATGCCTCTGGTGTTGGCTTAGGGGCAGTGTTGCTGCAGGAAGTAAATGGGGGTATGCATCCAGTGGTCTTTCTCAGTCGCAAACTTCAGGACAGGGAGACAAGATACTCAACTAAGAGTGTCTTGCAATGAAATGGGCAGTAGAGTCTTTGAGATATTATCTCCTGGGCCGGCATTTCACACTGGAGACGGATCACCGGGCTCTAAAATGGCTCCAGCAAATGAAGGACTCAAACATGCGTATTGCAAGGTGGTACCTGTCATTGCAACCTTATGACATTACAGTGTATTATCGGGCAGGCAAAAGTAATGTGGTTGCTGACTCACTTTCTCGTATGTTTGAAGAGTAAGGTTTGACAAAGGAGAAGGGGGAGGAAATGTAATGTAGACATTCTCCATTACTATAGTGCATAAGGGGTATGTATATATGGTATTTGTTTTAACAAAACACACACACATAATGAGGACGTAATAGTTTTATTGAAGTGGTTGTAGGGGCAGCGACCAGCCATGCTTACCTGGGTTCAGAGGCAAAATGGAGGCTGAAAGCCTTAGCCTCCATTTTGAATGGGTGGAAGGAACCATTGATTAATTGGAGGGGTATTTGGCTTTGGGTTATATTGGGTATTTGTTGTTGTTCGTGTAATTAGTTGCTTATTGATTGTTTTAGTTGGGGGTATTTGTGCATACTTTAAAGCTGTCTTTTGTTGGGGGTTTAATGATGTTTACACTGTAAATATGTATAGTTACTTTATGGTGTTTCCCTTAAGTTGGTTTAGTCCTTCTTTTGTGTTTGGTATTTAAGTCAGGGTGTTTGCATTTGCTGGTTGTTGTGTGTGTGGGCAGAGAAATAAAGATAAAGCCATGTTTTTATAAATCTGAGTCCGCCTCCATCCATATTTGAGTGCCTACGCCGGCCATGTTGACAGCAGGTGTTTGCGGTCCATGACAGAAGTGCTGCCGTACCACACAGTGATGCAGCTGGTCAGGACACTCTCAATGGTGCAGCTGTAGAAGTTGCTGAGGATCTTGGGCGACATGCCAAACTTCCTCAGCCTCCTCAGAAAATACAGCCGCTGTTGAGCCTTCTTGACCAGCTGCGTGATGTGAGGTGTCCAAGTGAGGTCCTCATTGATGTGGACACCCAAGTATTTGAAGTTGCTCACCCTCTCCACTTCAAGTTCCCGGATGAACAGTGGCTGAGGCGTTCTCCTCTCCCTCCTCATGTCCACTTTCATCTCCTTTGTCTTGTCCGTGTTGAGGTTGAGGTTGTTGTCTTCACACCATGACACCAGACTGGCCACCTCCCTCCTGTAAGCTGCCTCGTCACCGCCAGCGATGCGTCCTATCACTGCGGTGTCGTCAGCAAACTTCAGGATGATGTTGTCCTTGTGAGAGGCGACACAGTCGTAGGTGTACAGGGTGTAGAGGATGGGGCTGAGTACACAGCCCTGTGGAGTACCAATGTTTGTGATGGTGCTGGCTGAAGTCCTATTACCAATCCTGACAGACTGAGGCCTGCCAGTCAGGAAATCTAGGAGCCAGTCACAGAGGGTGGGGTGCAAACCAAGTGTGGACAGTTTGTGGGTGAGTTTGTGTGGGATGACCGTGTTGAAGGCGGAGCTGTAATCTATAAAAAGTATCCGTAGGTATGAGTCCTTGTTCTCCAGATGTGAGAGGGAATAGTGGACGGCAGTAGCGATAGCATCTGAGGTGGACCTGTTGGGCCGGTAGGCATACTGCAGGGGGTCAATGGTGTCCGGTATGCTGCTCTGAATGTGGGCCAGCACCACTCTCTCGAAACACTTCATAATGATTGGAGTGAGTGCCACTGGCCTGTAGTCATTCAGGCAGGTGGGTGGGTTCTTCTTGGGCAGGGGGACGATGGTCGTGGTCTTGAAGCATGATGGTACAATGCGCTGGCTGAGGGAGAGGTTGAAGATGGAGGTGAAAACATCAACCAGCTCGTTGGCACATGCTCTGAGGGCCCGCCCAGGAATGTTGTCTGGTCCTGCTGCTTTGCGGGGGTTGATCTTCCTCAGAGCTCTGTGTACCTGTGTTGTTGAGATGGTTGGTGGAGGAGGGGGTTGGGTGAACCAGGTGTGTGTGAGCTCCCTCTCTGCAGTGTTGCTGGGAGCCTCAAAGGGCGTAGAAATTGTTGAGGTCATCCGGCAGGCTGTCTGTTGATGCGATGTTGTTGGTGGTGGTCCTGTAGTCTGTGATGTGCTGCAGGCCTTGCCACATCCGCCCTGAATCCGCAGTAGAGTAGAAGCTGTCCAGCTTCTCTCTGTACTGCCTCTTGGCCGCTGTGATGGCTTTTCTCAGTCCATACTTCGCAGCTTTGTACTCGTTCTCATTGCCTGATCTAAATGCAAGAGAGCGAGCACGCAGCATGTGACGTACCTGACTGTTTATCCAGGGCTTCTGGTTGGGAAACTTCCTGATTTGTATGGTGGGCACGATGTTATCAACACAAGTGCTGATGTACCCGGACACATACTCAGTCTGTCAGCGCGAAACAGTCCTGCAGGGTGATCTCGCTCTCCGGGGTCCAGAGTTTGATCTGTTTGGTGACAGGGTGTGCTTGTTTCAGTCTTTGTCTGTAGACAGGGTACAGGAACAAAGAAATGTGGTCCAAGTGTCCGAAGTGGGGGCGGGGTGCAGCCCTGTACGCACCACGTATGTTGCTGTAGACGTGGTCAAGAGTGTTTTTATCACGGGTGGGAATGTCAACATGCTGGTGGTATTTGGGGAATACAGTCCGCAAACTACAATGGTTAAAGTCACCGGCAACAATAAAAACAGCGTCAGGATGAGCCGTTTCTAACGCGCTGATGACGTCATGGAGTTTGTTGAGTGCTAGCGCGGAGTTAGCACTCGGGGGGATGTAAACAGCAGCCAAAAACACAGTAAATTCCCTCGGTAGATAATACGGACGGCACTTCAGCAGTAATAACTCCACATCTGGTGAACAGTGCTCTTCAACAGTCCGTATATCTTCGCACCATGAGTTGTTTACAAACACACACACACCGCCACCTTTACACTTACCGGACGCAGCCGTTCGGTCACCTCGGTGAAGCGAGTGAGTCTGTAGCTGAATGGCGTTCTCTGGGACTTTGTCTGAGAACCAGGTCTCGGTGAAAATCAGGGCGCAGCACTCTCTGATTTCCCGGTGGGTTGAAATCCTGGCTCGTAGCTCATCCAATTTGTTTTCCAGGGAACGTACATTCGCTAACAGGAGGCTGGGTAGCGGTGGTCAGCTAGCGCGAGCTTTTAGCCTAGCATGTAGCCCTCCCCTCTTGCCTCGCTTGCGTCGCCGTCTCCAAAGCACTCTCCTGGGGTCAGCGAACTCACTCGAGGCCGGTGCTTCGTGGCCCTCTGGGTAGCCCCGGTGGTGACTCTGCGAGCGAACAATGAGTTGTAGCTCCAGCGGAATAGAACCACTAAAATCAAAGTTTCGTGAGTTGGCGATGTCCAATAATGCCTGTCGGTTGTATGTTAGCAGTGCATGGCATTTGTGCACTGCAGAAAGAACGAAAAACGCACACAAAAAAAGAAAAGTAAAACATTTAAGCGTGGAGCGAGCAAACACGTCTGCCTCGGGGCGCCATGGAGTACAACAATCATGCATGGTTACACTAGCAGCTTACAGGTCTTGGCTGCCCACTAAGACATACATCGGTCCTGCTGCCTGCACACATGAACGTCCAAATCTGTAGTACTTGTTTTCTCAGTCGATCTCCATGTTGGACATACCCAAAGTAAAACAGCACAAAATTTTTATCACATTTGTTGAATCAACATTGGGAAAGTTACATCCACGCTACAGCCTTGGATCATTTCCATCAGACCTTAAAGGCACACAGAGCTCTAAAGGGCTCTTCAGTTAACATTTTAATTGTTTCAAACTTTGATTTTTTGCCAGTGATTATGCAAATGCACAGGTAGGTCGCACGTCGAAACAGGGTGGTGGTGTTGCAGACATTCATAAAGCTGCATTTTGCTTTACAGGTCCATCATCACAGCCAAAATTTAACTCAGTCCCTACTCTTCTTTCTTGGATGAGTTTGGAGTTTTCCTCTTGGACTTAATAACCCACGCTGATAACATCCTTCTAGTTGGTGACTTTAATATTCATCTAAATAAGGAGTGTGATCCTCTGGCCAGAGCATTTCAATCACTGCTTACAACCCTGTCTTTCAACCAGTTTGTTCATGAGCCCACACACATTAGTGGAAACTATCTGGATCTTGTTTTGGCTAGAGGAATAGATGTCTCCCATCTCTTCGTCTCAATTCTTTCATCTGCCGTTTCAGATCACTCACTGGTGGAATTTGAGATAAGTTATAGACTCCCCTCAAATTCCGACAATTGCTTTAGTTAAAGTGACTAACGATCTCCTCCTTCAGATTGACGAGGACTCATCGGCTCTACTGTTATTGCTAGATCTCAGCGCTGCATTTGATACGATTGATTCTGCAGTGCTAATCAACAGACTAAAGAATGTGTTTGGCATCTCTGGCTCTGCTCTTGCTTGGTTAGAATCCTATCTGTGTGATAGGTCTCATTTTGTCTCTTTTAATAAATCCTTCTCCTCCACGGCACCAGTGAAATTCGGTGTGCCACAAGGGTCTGTGCTCGGTCCCATACTTTTTTCTCTATATGTTACACCATTGGGACAAATCATCAGAAGTTATGGAGTAAACTTCCACTGTTATGCCGATGATACACAGCTGTATCTACCAATAAAAGTGAATAATAATACTGACATCAAGCGTCTAGAGGCCTGCCTCGTTTCAATTAAAACATGGATGTCTCAAAACTTCCTCCATTTGAACTCGGATAAAACAGAGCTCTTGTTAATTGGTCCTGCCAGTCATCGGCACAGGTTCAACAATCTTACTGTCTCGATCAACAAATGTGTGTTGGAGCACGGCAACACTGCGAGGAACCTTGGTGTCATTTTTGACCCCACACTATCTCTGCAGCAGCACATTAGTGAGGTCACTAAACTGGGCTTTTTTCACTTGAGGAATATCTCAAAAATTTGCTCCTGCCTCTCTTTAGCTGATGCTGAAATTCTCATTCATGCATTTGTCACATCCAGGCTGGACTACTGCAATGTGTTATTCTCTGGACTGCCGAGGAAAAGTACTCACAGACTACAAATGGTCCAAAATACAGCCGCCAGACTTTTAACAAAGACCAGGAAGTTTGATCACATTACTCCGGTCCTGGCTTCATTACACTGGCTTCCTATTCATGTTAGAGCAGATTTCAAAGTTCTCCTGTTAACATATAAAATCCTTTGTGGGGCGCGCCCTCTGACCTATCTGACCTCATCACCCGGTATACTCCAGCTCGTACCCTTCGCTCTCAGGGCGCTGGCCTCCTTCAACTTCCTCGAGTAAAGAAGAAGTCTGCTGGCTAAGAGCCTTTTCTTATAGAGCCCCATTTTTATGGAATGGGCTCCCGGTGGAAGTGCGGCGAGCTGACTCTGTTGAAGTTTTCAAAAGCAAACTCAAAACATACTTATTTCACCAAGCGTATGGAGACTGATTGATCATAGGTATCACTTTACACGGTTGTAGCTGTAGGTACACGTTTACACGGTTGTAGCTGTAGGTACACGTTTACACTGGTTGTAGCTGTAGATACGCGTTTACACTGGTTGTAGCTGTAGATACCGTTTACACTGGTTGTAGCTGTAGATACACGTTTACACGGTTGTAGCTGTAGGTACACGTTTACACTGGTTGTAGCTGTAGATACATGTTTACACTGGTTGTAGCTGTAGATACACGTTTACACCGGTTGTAGCTGTAGGTACACGTTTACACTGGTTGTAGCTGTAGATACACGCTACACTGGTTGTAGCTGTAGATACACGTTTACACGGTTGTAGCTGTAGGTACACGCGTTTACACTGGTTGTAGCTGTAGATACACGTTTACACTGGTTGTAGCTGTAGGTACACGTTTACACTGGTTGTACCTGTAGGTACACGTTTACACTGGTTGTACCTGTAGGTACACGTTTACACTGGTTGTAGCTGTAGGTACACGTTTACACTGGTTGTAGCTGTAAATACACGTTTACACTGGTTGTAGCTGTAGATACACGTTTACACTGGTTGTAGCTGTAGATACACGTTTACACTGGTTATAGCTGTAGATACACGTTTACACTGGTTATAGCTGTAGATACACGTTTACACTGGTTGTAGCTGTAGATACACGTTTACACTGGTTATAGCTGTAGATACACGTTTACACTGGTTATAGCTGTAGATACACGTTTACACTGGTTGTAGCTGTAGGTACTGTGGTGTAATATTTTATATGTTATGTGTTTTAAACTATGTAGACCCAGTTAGTTATTCATTTAAACATATTAATATAAAAGACAAAACCTAATGTCAGACACACACACAGGAAGGACCAGATAAAGACGCAGGTGTCTGTCATCGGAGGAGACAGAGTCTGAGGAGGAGCCCTCAAGGCCAGACAGAAATGACATCAGGCCCAGAGCCTTGCACAATGATATCAGAAAGAGTTATTACTTTACTGATATCAAAACTGTATAAAAGCTTATGTCTACTGTTCAATCTTTAGTAGAGCTCGGGCAAAGTCTACTCGGGTCATTATTGTGTTGGCTGTGAACAATAAAGACTCTATGGCATGGAAATCTGGTGTTGCGTTCATAACTTATTCCATACAAATAGTGCCAAAGACTGAGAGGTCAGTTTTGACACTACAATTGGCGAGCCAGCCAGGAGAGGACCTGTGGAGGAGTGACTCTCTTTCTGCCTGACCGCCCGGAGAAAGCATCCCAGGCACTGAGACCATCGAGGGTGAGACCTTTTTACTTTTTGAACGGTTAGGTGTCTGTGGTGCAGCTTGGGGGGGCATCAGGTAGAGAGAGACCACTCTAAAAACCTCACCTCAAAAGAACCTAGAGTAGGGGCACAGAGGACTGTTTTAGGGATTATTTATAAATCATTTCTGTCCATTGAATGCAGGCTAAAAACAACACCGTTTGTATCTTCAAGAAGAATTTAGAGATTTTATCTAGAAGTATAATCTAAATAGGGTGTAGTCTGTACGTCAGGGAAGAAATCGATTAAAGGGAGTATTTCTATCTTTGGGTATAATCTAAATGAGGTGTACGTAGAAATAACTCTGAGGAAGAAGTTGGCACGCAAGAGGAAAAATTGTGAGGCTGATTCTATCTGCAGATTATACGCGTTAGAACACCGTTTATATCCCGGAGAAGAAATTGTTAAGAGACGGTCTAAATTCTTTGCGCAAAAGAATATAGAGACGTCTAAAGTGAACAGAGCCTGGCAAAGCGCGCAGGGGTCTGAAAGGGAACGAGGCCTGAGAGGAGAGAGAAATCTCCAGAAGAGTAAGCAGCTAAACTCATGCGATTTTCCAGCTGAGTTTAAGTATAGTTGAAGAAAAAAAAAAAAAGGATTAACAGACGAAATACCCAATATAAAAAGGAGAAAATTTTAGTATAGAGGCCTGCTTTAATAAGGGGTAACACGCTGTCCAAGTCGACTGGACTAAACATAGCGTTGTTGACCGCCAGAAACAGAAGTTTAAAGTACCTTAGTGGGAAGGAAAATAGTTAGCATCCCTTTTCTATCTTAAAAGTTCAGCTCGGGGCTGGAATTGAGATAAAAGACATACGACTAAGCGACACAAAACCCATTAATGTGTTCAGTTAAAAGATAGGCTGAACAGAGGTGCCGCGGCGTGTGGACTATAGTCTGGAGTGTGTGAGAGTGTGTGTGTGTACGGAAGCCCTATAGAAGTAAATACAGACGTTAATAAGACTTAGAGCTTTAAAAGTGAAGGAAAATAGGTTAAACGATTTAAATAATATTGTTAAAAGGAGAATTAACAGAGGTGAAGAAGAAATTAAGAATAATAATAATAGAAAGTTAACAAAAGAGCGCTGAGGAAAATTAATAGGAATATAGTTAATTAAAATTGAATAAATTCACTAAAAGGAGTTAATAAAATTATAAGAACAAGGGAAAAGGTTAGAGCCTAAACACTAAAAATAAATTAGAGGAAAAATAGCCGACGGCAAATCAGAATTAAATTAGTTAGAGCTGTGCTTTAAATCTAACCATAAAGGAACAATAAAAGTACTAGTAAAGAAATAATTAGTGAGAAGTAAAAGTAAAGTAAGTAATTAGAGGTTTACGCTGAGACAGGAATAGATAAAAGCACGAGTTAAATTAGCCGTAAATATAACTCAATTTAAAAAAAAAAAAAAAAAGCCGTGCGGAGGATTATAAATACAAAAGGACGGTGGTCTCAAGAAAGTCTGAATTAATCTCAAAGTAGGTCTAGTTGTGGTGAGTTCTAGAAGCATTACAATTATTCTATTAGACATTTAGAGTTTCAAGCAACATTACAAATCCACGGCTTGATATCACCGCTGTTAAAAAAAAAAAGAAAACTGGAGACGGAAGACTGGTGAGCAGTTAAATGCCCGAGAAAAAAATAGGAAAAACTAGTATTGAATCCCGCACAACATCAAGATGAGAATAACTGTTAAAAAAGAAGTTGTATTAATATGAACAATTTAAAGAAGGCAAAAGGAATTCTCATTCCTTCAGCGGAGTCAAGATGGGACTAAAATTTACTAAAAATACTAAAACTGGAGATGTTTTGACTCTATTAGAGGTGATTATTAAACAGAAACCAGCTCAAAGGAAATAGATCAGGAATCATATGAAGAATAAAAGAACGTATGGGGCTTTACAGTGGCCTGTTACAGCAGCTTTAACCCAATGTGCTGCAATGAAGTAGAGAATAATATAAAACTTTACAAGGCTATGGATCAGAGTTTTAAACGAGAGAAAAAACGTATAAAAGAAAGTGAAATATTGGGATGGTTTAGAGACGAGTCAAAACGGAGACTAAGTGAACTAATTGAAACAAAATCAGTGCTGTCAGCTGTTGTGGGTCCAGAAATAATTGTTAAGACTTGTACCGAACCATCAGCCCTATTGCCTTTTCAATATAAAGACATTCCTGAACAGTTTCCAATAAAAGCACTGTCTGAAATAACAGGACAATTCAAACTAGTTTTGACTGAACCAGAGAGTGGAGCATTAGTCGGAGGAGATGAGAGTGGCTCCAACTCTGGGAATAGCACCCCCGATCAAGAGAAAGATAAGACAGAGATTTGTGATGAGACCCGCTCCTGTTCAAAAGTGACTGACTTTAGAAACAATGAAATAAAAGAATTCAAAGAACTGGATAAAACAATAAGTCAGTTCCAACAAGACAGAGAAGATAAAAACAAAAATGTCAGAGAAACTGTTAAAACACAGAAGAGTTCTTCTGGAGCTGACGCACAATTAAAGCGTATCATCGACATTCGGCCTCTGATCCCAAACAGACCTCATACAGCCCAAGTCTAAAGGCTTATGGAAAAATATTCAAGAAATGTGGGAGACGATGGTTGAAGAAAAGAAGGCCTCTCGACTTACAGACTCAACAAAACTCAGTTGAAAAAAATCAAAGATCAACTGGACATTATTGTGGATCATGGGAAGGCTACAGAAGCTAAAGAAAAGAGAAGAAACTAATAAGACTTTGTTGAAAAAGCTAACACTGCTGCAAATGAACAAACTGAATAAAAGACACAAGGAGAAGAAAGAAAAACAGGGGTTTGTTACTGACGAACAACAGCGACAAGAGTTTACCTGTGGTACCCTGGAATATGAATAACATGTGTTTATGTTCCAGTCTTCTTCAGCAGAGCCCATCCCAGGAACATGAATAACATGTGTTTATGTTCCAGTCTTCTTCAGCAGAGCCCATCCCAGGAACATGAATAACATGTGTTTATGTTCCAGTCTTCTTCAGCAGAGCCCATCCCGGAACATGAATAACATGTGTTTATGTTCCAGTCTTCTTCAGCAGAGCCCATCCCCATGAATAACATGTGTTTATGTTCCAGTCTTCTTCAGCAGAGCCCATCCCAGGAACATGAATAACACGTGTTTATGTTCCAGTCTTCTTCAGCAGAGCCCATCCCCGGAACATGAATAACACGTGTTTATGTTCCAGTCTTCTTCAGCAGAGCCCATCCCAGGAACATGAATAACATGTGTTTATGTTCCAGTCTTCTTCAGCAGAGCCCATCCCAGGAACATGAATAACACGTGTTTATGTTCCAGTCTTCTTCAGCAGAGCCCATCCCCGGAACATGAATAACACGTGTTTATGTTCCAGTCTTCTTCAGCAGAGCCCATCCCGGAACATGAATAACATGTGTTTATGTTCCAGTCTTCTTCAGCAGAGCCCATCCCCGGAACATGAATAACACGTGTTTATGTTCCAGTCTTCTTCAGCAGAGCCCATCCCCAGAATATGAATAACATGTGTTTATGTTCCAGTCTTCTTCAGCAGAGCCCATCCCCGGAACATGAATAACACGTGTTTATGTTCCAGTCTTCTTCAGCAGAGCCCATCCCAGAATATGAATAACATGTGTTTATGTTCCAGTCTTCTTCAGCAGAGCCCATCCCCGGAACATGAATAACATGTGTTTATGTTCCAGTCTTCTTCAGCAGAGCCCATCCCCGGAACATGAATAACACGTGTTTATGTTCCAGTCTTCTTCAGCAGAGCCCATCCCCAGAATATGAATAACACGTGTTTATGTTCCAGTCTTCTTCAGCAGAGCCCATCCCCAGAATATGAATAACATGTGTTTATGTTCCAGTCTTCTTCAGCGGAGCCCATCCCCGGAACATGAATAACATGTGTTTATGTTCCAGTCTTCTTCAGCAGAGCCCATGTCACTGTAACAAGCTCATTCTAACAGATCACAGTGGATCTCATACAGAGGAATGTCCACCGCACAGAGAGGTGTCTGAGGCAGTTTCAGAGTGAGACAGGCCTAAAGCAGCGTCTGGTGAGTCCACCTAACCCCCATTAAACCTTCATCAGATACCAGAGGAGCTGGATGTGTGAGCAGTGGAGCTTCTTCCAGAGAGAGGGCCTTGTTAACATAACAGCAGGACAGAAGAGAAATGATTATTCACTCTGTAATGTACTGGCCACATGACCACAGGATTCAGAACTAATACAGAGATGGACTAAAATGGAAAGAATTAGGGGTGTGCATTGGCACTGTCCTCACGATTCGATTCGATTACGATTCACCAGGTAACGATTCGATTCAATTCGATTCTACGATGCATTGCGATGCATCAAAATTCTACTGCACACAAGGCAAATTTTTCATCAGTCATGAGGCAATACAAGCAGATATTAAACAACAGATTTTATTGGCTGCTATGTGTCTCCTGTATCTTTGACATAAAAGTTATTAAATTAAATAAAATGTAATTAAATAAAATTAAATAAAATGTAATTAAATAAAATGTAATTAAATAAAATTAAATGGTACAGAGTACTGGATATGGCATTTTCAAACCTGAAAAAGACACACACAGTAAAATAGCAGCTCTAAGACAGGGCACTTCCTGAAGTCTTGTGCAAATATTAAAATAATAAGTAACACTATTTTAACAACAACCACCCAGGAATAAAAATATTCAGTGCAACAACACACAGTAACCACTTATTACTGTGAAACTTTTTTCAAGTAGTAAAGTAAAGTGCAAACTATTCTTAACAAAACTGCAGCTTAGCAGCTTTAAGACACTGACAATTATATGCCTGCCCTGATCCTACCATCACATCAGCTGCATACAATAAAATATTAATATGTGAAATACAGTAATGTAAACCAAAAATGAAGTGTGTAGGCTTAGCCTACTACCAAATTTGTGCAAACAAACAACTTCTTCCGTCTGAGTTCAACATCACCATCATCAACAATTCGTTTCAGAGTGAGGAAATGTATAGTTTAACCTAAGCCTACTACATAACTTCTCACTGTTTAGCATTTGGGAATTTCAAGGTTCTTCTTTGTACAATGCGGGAAGCGCGGAATCAGTGAAGGTAGCTCTTGTCGGTAGCTTATACCGGAGCTCAATTGTTTTAAGCATTTCCCACGCATTTTCTACCACAGAATAGGGTCGTAGATCCTTCGCTATAAAACATGCCACCGATCGTGTGATCCTCTTTGCTCTCTCGGAGTTGTGTGGCAATGTTAACACTAGCGACTCGTCAATTCTTGGCTGGGATGTGTCGACTTTTGTGTTGTTGTTGTTGAAGCTAACTCAGGATGCCAACGATCAACATGGGTTGTGAAGTAAGTTGTATTGCCAACGTTCTTAATTTTAGTGTGGCAGATTTTACACACCGCGTAAGACTTGTCTAGTTTCCCATTCATGTCATAAAATCCGAAATGTGCCCAGATGTCCGCTTTCCAAGCTTTGGGCACGTTTTTAATAATACTAATCTCCCTCCGCCTCAGCCATCTTGGTTGTTGTTGTTGTTGTTCCCCCGGAACCGGAAGTATTTGAAACTTCACAAATTTATTGTCCGCCAGAAAATAAACAGTGACATAATCGATTATGGCACTTTGCTGCATCGATGCTGAATCGTTCATGCCCTGCATCGCGATGCATCGCCGAATCGATTATTGTTGACACCCCTACTGTTGATTAATAACGTGGTGCAGCTGGTCTGGGTTTGCCAGCGCTCCCGCACACCTGTCTCCACTCAGCAAACCCGCAGGGGCGGGGGAGCCGGAGGCGGACTCTCCCGGAGAATCCATAGATGGCTGGGGTGAGTCCTGAGCCGACATGACAGTACCCTCCCGCCCCTCTACGGACGCCACCTGGGGGCCTACCACGCTTCTCCGGACGGCGACGGTAAAAGTCTTGAATCAGGGAGGGATCAAGAATGTTCCTCCGTGGCACCCAACACCGTTCCTCAGGACCGTAGCCCTCCCAATCCACCAGGAACTGTAGACCAACGACCCCGGCGCCGTACGTCCATAATCCGCTACACCATGTAGGCTGGATGGTTGTCTATCAAGTGGGGGAGGAAAGGGAGGAAGCAGGGAGCTGGACTTGACAGGCTTGATCCGGGAGACATGAAACGTAGGATGAATCTTGAGGGACCCAGGGAGCTTCAGGCGCACCGCGGGTTTTATGACCTTTTCCACTTTAAACGGACCTAGATTCAACCCTCAATGGCAGGTCCCTGGAGGACAGCCAAACCTTCTGTCATGGAGAGTACGTAGGGGCAGGAGTGTGGTGACGGTGGCTTGGACCTGCGACTGGGCAGAGGCGCGTACAAGGGCTGAGCGGGCCTTTTTCCAGACCTGGTGACACCGACGCAGGTGCTCCTGTACTGAAGGGACTGCAAGCTCTTGTTCCTGGTCTGCAGGTGGTTGGTAACCATAACAACATTCGAATGGGGACATACCGAGGGAGGAGTTCACCAGAGTGTTGTGGCTACCCAAGGCAGATGAGAACTCCAACTGGCAGGATTGACTGACGTCGTGCACCTCAGCGCCACCTCCATCTGTTGATTGGCCCACTCGGCCTGTCCATTGGTCTGTGGGTGATAACCGGACGAGACGTTAATATCTAATGCGGAACATAACGCCTTCCATACCTGGGAGGTAAACTGGGGACCTCTGTCAGACACGCTGTCCGAAGGGATACCATGTAGCCGGACAAGATGGACTACCAGGAGGTCCGCAGTTTTCCGGGCGGAAGGCAGCTTGGGTAAGGGGACGAAGTGAGCGGCTTTGGAAAACCGATCCACGGTGGTCTGCACTACTGTGTGTCCTGTGTGCGGGAGACCAGTAACGAAGTCCAGTGCCACATGGGACCACGGGCGGTTAGGGATGGGTAACGGCTGTAACAGTCCTGCTGGGGGTCGATTGGAGGTCTTATTATGGGAACACACGGGACAGGCAGAATCCTTGTCCATGGTGGCCCACCAAAACTTGCTGTGCAGGATAGCAAGGGTGCGGCCAATACCCGGATGGCGGGTACCATGAGGCCCAGTGCAAAACCCCCGAACACACGTCAACAAACAGGACATTAGGAAGCCTTGTCCCAGGAACGAGGTGCTGTCGTTGGGCGAGCCGGACCCAAGACTCTATCTCCCGGGTGAGGGTAGCCACGATGCGAGACTGGGGCAGAACAGACTCCTCCTCCGGAGCTGGCTGGTCCGTGGTGAAGACTCTGGACAAGGCGTCTGGCTTCAGATTCTTGGAGTCTGGGTGATAAGTAAGAATAAAGTTAAAACAATCAAAAAACAATGCCCACCTGGCCTGCCGGGAGTTCAGCCGTCTTGCCGTCTGGATTCTTATGATCAGACCAGACAACAAACTGGTGGATGGACCCCTCCAGCCAATGACGCCACTCATCCAAAGCCATCTTCACTGCTAGGAGCTTTCTGTTCACCACATCATAGTTCCTCTCGGCTGGGGAGAGCTTACATGAAAAGTAGGCGCAAGGATGCAGCTTCTGGTCTGTGGAAGAGCGCTGTGACAGTACCGCCCCCACTCCTGTCTCTGACGTGTCAAATTCCACCACAAACTGTAATTCCGGATTCGGCTGAATGAGCACCGGGGCAGATGTGAAGCGCTGCTTGAGTTCCTGAAATGCTGTTTGCAAACCCCAAGAAGCGCTGAACCTCCTTTCGACTGGATGGAGACGGCCACTCCCGTACCGCTTTGAGTTTCTCTGGGTCCATCTGGATCTGTCCCTGGGCGATGATGTAACCTAGGTAACTGAAGATGCGTGGAATTCACACTTCTCGGCCTTCATGAACAGCTTCTTCTCCAGGAGTCTCTGAAGAACTCCCCGGACATTACGTTTACATTTTACATTTATTAATTTAGCTGACGCTTTTATCCAAAGTGACTTACATTGTTCTAATGTAATTACCAGTGTTACAGCCACTGGAGGCAAGGTGGGTAAAGTGTCTTGCCCAAGGACACAACGACAGTATGAACTGCTCTACCCACTGAGCTACTGCCGCCCACCGGACATGTATTTGGTGCACAAACCGGCCAATCATGTCCCGTAGCACGTCATTTATGTAGTGACCAAGGACACCAGATGGAGGTCAACCAGAGTTTGCAGCACTAAAATTGTCAAACCCCGGCAATTTAAGCTGTAATCCACCTGCTCCAAACACAGGAAATGTTTTCTTTTGCCAGCCAAAAGGACTTTTAAACAGACACAGATGGCAGCTGTCATTCCAGTTGTAAATCTTTGAGATAAAATTGTTTATCTAGCTCTACAGAGAAGCGTTAGGACTGGTTCAGTTTGAACATCGGAATGCTTTGATCCAACCAGGATTTGAGACAGTATGAATGTTACAACACTGCCCCCTAGCGACAGTATGGAGGAACTCTGCTAAATACTTTCTCAATAAAAACTGACTTTTAACTTCCATGTAAAAGTTTACCAAGGGACTCGGACATTTCAGAAATGAACATCTTTGTTTAATAAAAAGAAAATGTTTAAATGATGAATTAATGTTTTTCCCTCACAGGATTTAGAGTCACGACGAAGAATCCTTTCTTACATCAGTTTTACAAGCTTACAGTTAATAAAATGATTGAATGACTTTATACTTGTTACAACATGTTCAAAATGCATTCTATCGATACCAATCTGCAGTATCAAATTTAAATGTATGCTTATGATTGTGTAAAGGCTAACTATTCATTTAATCTTGTGGAGGAATAGTTTTGAATTACGAACCAGGCGTTTCCCCAAACCAACAGAAACGCCCAGAGACACACCCCCTCTCTAGCAGAACAAAACTTCCGAGCACGCGGGAAGTTCGCGCTCTTGTTCTCTTGCTTCGCTTCTATTCAACGCGCTCTGCGTGTGCTTTACTCTTCTTCTACTCTACTTTCAAAGTTAAGACCCGTTGCGAAACCACGCAACGTGATTTTTATTTTTCTTTAACAGCCACGCATTAATGATTTTTGTAAAACTCTCGTGACGTAACCTGCACGAGGAAGAAGACATTTTTGTAGTTCTCTAGACAAACTGAGAACTCCACGTGGGCCACAGACGCTCTAAGCCAGAGGAAAACGATTCCTGAGACGCTTTTCAAGTGATCAATTTTTGTGTTAAAAGACTCTTGTCCCAACAACGGGTAGGAGCCTGCCTTACACTCCCAGACCGTGACAGAATGCCTTAT
This sequence comes from Perccottus glenii, assembly GCA_024416835.2. Taxonomy (NCBI): domain Eukaryota; kingdom Metazoa; phylum Chordata; class Actinopteri; order Gobiiformes; family Odontobutidae; genus Perccottus; species Perccottus glenii. The sequence continues at coordinate 35,320,685 of CM044550.2, read as the reverse complement.
AGACCCTACGTCGGAGCTTCCAGTCTCCTTTGGGGATCCGTGTACATGTGCCGCCATCTTGTCGTCACCAACAACCCGCTGAGCAGCAGCGCTAAGATTCTGGAGCACCACTTTGGATCTTTGGCCTGAATGCTGAGGTTCGCAAGACGACTAGAGTGAGTTAAGCACATGACACTGAAGTTTGGCGTTATAAAACTGTACACTGTCTTGAGTAAAGGTCCATGCAGAACTTAATTTATATCCATGTCCATTCACATATCTCCTACAAACCCGTCGTAATAATCCGGTAATTAAACTCCCAGCCGAGTTCTAATTAGTCGAAACATTCTCCTCCACAAAGTTAGATTCAGTAATTTTGTTGTTTTTCATTTTGTTTTAATAATTATCCCCATCATATGTCAATAATTTATCCCTTGTGTCCTTTCCCATCCATCATTTAATTTTGTATAATTTTAATAAAACCACATAAAATGTAAAAGATTTGATTTGGTTTTCTTTGGTTATTTCAGGATTATATTCGAAAACAGGTTTAGAATTCTCTTCCTTCAGATTAATTGAGACTTAATCAATATAATCAGTTTCCCAGAATTATCTGGGTGGTGCCCCTTTTTACGAGACAAATTTGATAATAAAATATTAATTAATAATTTACCCAAATTAATAAATTAATATTTCTTATCACATTATATTATAGCTATTACGCTACATTTATGAGGTTCTGGAATACCGCGGGGGCGTTCGTAAGTCCAAAAGGCATCACCATAAACTGAAAGTGTCCTAGGGGGGTGTTAAAAGCCGTCTTCCATTCATCCCCCTACCTAATGTGCACCAGATGATAGGCGTTGCGGAGATCGAGCTTGGTGAACACCATGGAACCACAGAGGGGAGTGAAGACGGAACTGATCAAAGGAAGTGGGTACTTATTCTTGATGGTAATCTTGTTTAGGCTCCGAAAATCAATACAAGGTCGCAGGGATTTGTCTTTCTTATCCACAAAAAAGAATCAGAGAGGAAGAGGGTCGTATGATCCCTGCTGCCAACAACTCCTGGATGTACTTTTCCATTGCCTCATTCTCCGGCCTCGAGAGTGTATAAAGGCGGCTGCTGGGCAGAGGCGCTCCGGGGAGGAGGTCAATGGCGCAGTCGTATGGCCGGTGCGGTGGAAGAGAAAGGGCCTGATGCTTGCTGAACACGGCGGCCAGGTCATGGTAACCCGGCGGAACAGAGGACAGGTCAGGGGGGTCTGGCACTGGGGCAGAACTGGAAAACACAGGGGGCAAAGCAGACTGCAGGCAATGTGAGTGACAGAAATTGCTACAAGAAAAGACTTGACAGGCAGACCAGTCTATGTGAGGGTTATGCAACTTCAGCCAAGGTTACCCCAGGACTATCGGCGTGTGAACACAGTCAAAAATGTAAAAAATAATTGTGGTTACCAGCAAGATGAAGGGTGACTGGAAGTGTCTGTTCTCAAGATCCGGGCCAGAACTTGTCCGTTTAGGGCCTTGGCTTCCAAAGGCGCCTCCAAATGGTTGAGTCCTGATTCCCAGCTCTTTAGCCACCCCAGAAGTCCAAAAAGCTTTCATCCACTCCGAAGTCAATCAGCACTGGCAAAATAATAGTCCCTACCATTTGAGGTTGGTTGGGAGATGAACATCAGGTCTGGCTCAGCAATTTCTCTCCCATTACTGCTGTAATGGGAGTTTGGGTGATTACTACCACCCAAACATTTATAGGTTTTCATATTTTTAATGAGGGTAACATGCAAACAATGACAGAAGGGGGAGGAAAAAGTAACTGAACCTTCTGCCTAAGGAGACTTTGAGAGCAATTAATACCAATTTTTACCAAACATTTTAAGTCAGGGGTGTGTCCAATCACTGAGGAGTGGCTTAAAGCTGCCCTGCTCACTATAAAACACACACCTGCTAAGAATTGTTTCTTGATGAGAATCATTGTCTGATGTTCGCCATGGCTCGCTCAAAAAAGCTCTCAGAAGACCTGCGATCAAGAATTGTTGATTTGTATAAAGCCGGGAAAGGTTACAAAACCACCTCTAAAAGTCTAGATGTTCATCGATCCACAGTTGGAGAAATTGTTTACAGAGCAGAGAGTTTGGCACTGTTGCTTCTCTCCCAAAGAGTGGCCGTCCATCAAAAATGACAACAAGAGTTCAGCGCAGAATACTCAGAGATAAAAAAGAACCCTAGAGTGTCTGCTAAAGACTTTCAGAAATCACTGGCACAGTCCAATATTACATTTACATTTATTCATTTAGCTGACGCTTTTATCCAAAGCGACTTACATTGTTCTAATGTAATTACCAGTGTTACAGCCACTGGAGGCAAGGTGGGTTAAGTGTCTTGCCCAAGGACACAACGACAGTATGAACTGTGGGGAGAGCGGGAATCGAACCTTCCAGTTGAAAGACAACCGCTCTACCCACTGAGCTACTGCCGCCCCAATATCTCTGAGCAAACATCGACTGTATGTAAAACACTGGCCAAGAATGGTGTTCATGCGAGGACTCCACGAAAGAAGCCACTGCAGTCTAAATAAAAACATTGCTGCACGTTTAATGATCGCTAAAAGGCACTTGGACAGTCCACAGAACTTCTGGCAAAATATTTTGTGGACTGCTGAAATGAAAGTGGAACTGTTTGGGAGGAACACACAACATCATGTGTGGAGGAAAAATGAAACATCCTCACCGTGAAGCAGGTGGAGGGAGCATCATGGTTCGGGGCTGTTTAACCTCAGGGCCTGGACAACTTACAATCATTAATGAAAAATTATTTCAAAGGTTTATCAGGATGTTTTGCAGGAAAAGCTGAGGCCGTCTGTCAGACAGTTGAAGCTAAAAAGAGGATGGATGATGCAACAGGACAATGAGCCAAAACACAGAAGTAATCAACTTCAGAATGGTTTCAGAAGAACAAAATACACGTTCTGGAGAGGTCAAGTCAAAGTCCTGACTTGAACCCCATTGAGATGCTGTGGCATGACCTCAAGACAGCGATTCATGCCAGACATCCCAGGAATCTGACTGAACTGCAGCAGTTTTGTTAAATGTGATGGTTCAGTTACTTATTCCTCCCCCTTCTGTCATTGTTTGCATGTTATCCTCATTAAAAATATAAAAACCTGTTTGAGTGGTTTTAAAGCACACACTGTTTTTTTTCATTTTGACAAAGATCAGATCACATTTGATGGTGACTTTATGCAGATTATTCCAAAGGCTTCAGATACCTTTTTATGCCACTGTATATTGTGAAACTAAAGGAAAATCTTGAAAATCTCTCCTTTCAGCGTCAGAGCTTGAGGACAGCTGGAAATTTGGTAAAGGCTCAAAAAGTCAGGGAAAGTTTTGTACAGTTTGTTAAGGATCATTTAGAGGAACTACCTTATCAGATTGAGGAAATTGTATCCTCTGTAATCTGGCTTCAAATTCCACTCTGGCTGTGGCATGAGCCTGATATTGATCTATAAATGATTTGATAAATCTATGTATACAGATGGATCAAGATATCCAGAATGTTTTTGGGCACTGTGGTGGTTGGAGGAAGCAGGGGTCAAAAATCTGTATTCTGTACAGATTCACTTTCATCACTGATGGCTCTGGAGGGGAGTGTAGGAAGTAGGGCACGGTCCGATATGATGAATAAATCGGGCCGTGCCAGCATAGGCTGGACATTTCTTTTTTGTGCTTTAACAGATTTGGGATATAATACCTTTTCTTTAAATGTAATGTTAGGGCACGGGGCTTCCCCAAAAGAGAAGGCTAAAGCAGTTATAGGATTTTCAAGAAATACAGGGTTGTAGTCTAAAACATAAACCCAGCCTATAACTAGGGATGGGTACCGAAACCCTGTATTAAACTGGCCCCGGGGCTAAATTATGAAAGACCGTAGTATCAGTAAGATCTGAGGCTATCGGTTCTGCTTTCGGTAATGGAGGGGAAAAAAATTATGTAAAAAATACTTGTTGGAGCTATTTTGCACTTTGTTTATTTTAGGCTTAAGTTATAGTCTAAATAATTTATTTTCTTTTCTTGCTAAAAGTTAACTTGTTTTATTTTGCATTTATGCTTATTTTTTTGTTTATTTACATTGTCGTTTATTGGTCACGCGGTGCTATGTTAATTTGCATAAATAGGTCAAGGTGGGAGGAGCCAGGTAGGCTGCGAGGGCATATGGTTTTTTACCACACACACACACACACACACACACACACACAAACACACACAAACACACACACACACACACACACACACACACACACACACACACACACACACACACACACACACACACACACACACACACACACACACACACACACACACACACACACACACACACACACACACACACACACACACACAAACACACACACACACACACACACACACACACACACACACACACACAGCGTGAGAGGAGCAGGAAATGTTTGTGAGCTTGCTTATATGTGTAAATAAATCTCATCGAACTCATCTTTTGCTATAGACATTAGTTTATTTTTGGTACCTCTAAGCGTGCGTAAAGCCTAACCCTTGACGTAGCCTCAGTGGTCATTTGAGAAGTTTGGTATTATTATTTTGTTTAAGTACATTAAGTAAAAAACCTGCCCCTGGACGTATATTGTTGGTTTACCTGGAAATTGGACTCTTTGTTTGCTGGATTACTTCCGTAGATCACTCACCTGGATGCTCGAGATAACGCTGGGCCTAGGAGTGGCGGGGGCGCAGTCTGGATACAGAGCAAACATCAAGTAATCCAACCCATCCGACAGTGTAAAGCTTCCCTGGACACCGTACTGGATAACGGTGATGCTACTGGAGCGCTGGAGCTGCATTTACGGAGTGGAGGATTGATGTTTGTTGCAATTAGATTCGCAAAAGCGGGCCCAAAGCCTTCACAGGTGACGCACAACAACAATCACGGCGCGCATTCAACACAGTGCAGAAGGCAACCACCGCTGCAAACAAAAATCCGCAAGGTACGTGCTTTATTCAACCTCTTGAAATAACTGTGTGTGCACCTGGCCAACATCAATAAGAAAGTAAAAATGTCTGACATTACATCCAAAGCCACAAGTGACACGGCGCTTTTGATAAAGAGGCGCACAAGTTTTACTGCTAAAGGAATGATGTTTTTCATGCAAACGTTCATTTGTCATTTGTGTCACTGAATATACCTCAGGACGAAAAGGAAAACCAAGATAAAAATTTTGAACAAAAGGAAAATGTGTTTTCAAATTGTATTGATGGTGGTTATCAAATGCAGGCCATTCATATGAACTTCCAATCAAACCACCTGATAATCAAACTGATATTAGGCCTGAGGACAGTGTATCCAATAAAGGTTCTGCAGTGCGCTCAAAAGCTGGCTCTAAACTGTCAAGAACTTCATCCAGTGCATCCGCAAAAATCTTAGCGCAAGCAGAAAAAGCAGCATTACAGGAGCGCATGGCTGCTCTAAAACAAAGGCACATTTTGGAGGCACAGGAGGAACAAGTAAGACTTGAACAAGAAGAATCAAGAAGGAAACAGGAAAAGGACCAAGAGGAATTACGGAAGAAACGGGAACGTTTAAGGAAAGAAAAGGAACAACTTGCTCTGGAGGCAGAATTAAAGGTGACAAATGCAAAATTGAAGGTTCTGGAAATAAATTCAAAATGTACATCTACAACATCAGATGGCATGAACTCTTACTTGGAAAGGTCAGAAATTCTAGGAAAATATGAACTAAATCCAAATGCTGAACGTTTCGTTGCCTTGTACCTGTACTTGTGTAATGACAATAAAGTTGAATCTAATCTAATCTAATCTAATCTTTTGTGCCCACCAATGATAACTCTGAACCTTCCTCCAGTTGCTTATTAAATTCTGTCTCTGTTGGTGTTAAACCCAAACATGTTGTAATACAACCACCCATACCAAATGTCATTCCTGTTTCTCAAGGACAAAGAACACAACCACTGGTTTTGCAAAATGCTCATGACAATAATCAAACCACCAACTCTCCGGACATTTTGAACATCATGCAGCGTCAAAATGAAATGACTGCCCTGTTGGTCCAACAAAACACAGCCTCTGCTCTGCCTATAAGAAATATACCTGTATTTGATGGTGATCCTCTGCATTTCAAATCCTTTCTCAGAGCCTTTGAAAATTGTATTGAGGATAAAACTCAAAATTTCAGTGATTGTTTGTACTTCCTAGAACAGTACACTAGGGGGCAACCAAGAGACATTGTAAGAAGTTGTCAGCATCTGCCCTCTAAACCTGGTTACCAACAGTGTTGGGGCGGCAGTAGCTCAGTGGTAGAGCGGCCGTCCTTCAACCGGAAGGTAGTAGGTTCGATTCCCGCTCTCCCCACAGTTCATACTGTCGTTGTGTCCTTGGGCAAGACACTTAACCCACCTTGCCTCGTATGAATGTGTAAGAATGTTGAAGGTGTTGGTCGGAGAGTCCGTAGGCGCGGAATGGCTGCCACGTCTCTGTCAGTCTGCCCCAGGGCAGCTGTGGCTACAGATGTAGCTTACTACCACCAGTGTGTGACTGTGGAGTGAATGAATAATTGATATGTAAAGCGTCCTTGAGCTCTGGAAAGGCGCTATATAAATATAACAATTATTATTATAGTGTTGCCACAGTTACTTTGAAAAAGTAACTTAGTTACTTTACAGATTACTTGATTTAAAAGGATGGACATAAAGAAAAGGAAAACTTAACAGCTCACAGTAACCAGCTCAAATGTCTGTTCTGCCATTTCAACAATCACACTCTAGAAAAATGCTTTCAGTTTAAACGAAAGACACAACAGGACAAGATTCACTTTCTAAAGGAGAAAGGTGCTTGAAATATGGACACACAAGCAAAGACTGTAGGAGTCGTTTGGATTGTGAAGTGTGTCACAGGAAACACCCATCTGTCCTGCATGTGGAGAAGGAGGATACTTCAAGGATAACCTCCAAAGAAACTGTGAGCATTGTACCCGACCAGCAGCAGACGTGTGGTCATATTGGGGCTGGTGAAGAGGATACTGCTGTTTTCTCCATTGTGGCTGTGCAGGTGAAAAGTCAGAAAAGTAATAAGGTTGTGCACACATACGCTTTCTTGGACCCTGGGAGCTCCGGTACCTTCTGCACTTCAAGTCTGGCTGAAAGGCTGGGAGTATCAGGTAAACCCTGTAACATACTGTTAAGGACAATGGGACAGACTAAAACCATTAATACTAATGTGATAAGTGGTCTGGAGGTGTCTGGTTTTGACACCGAGGATTTTATTGAGTTACCATCTGTTCTGACACAAACAGAAATGCCTGTATCCAAAGTCAATGTGCCATGTCAGGAGGATGTTGCCAAGTGGGCGTATTTGAGTAGCATTAGGCTACATGAAGTAGATGCAGATGTGGACTTGCTCATTGGAACGGACTGTCCCAAAGTTTTGGAGCCATGGGAACTAATAAAGTCAATGTGGTGGACCGTATGCAGTGAGGACCAGAGTTGGCTGGGTCATAAACGGGCCTCTTCGTATTGGAGACTCTGGAGGTGCTGGTGTCAAATTAGGATGCACTGTTGTAACTGCTAATCATATATCTGTTGAGCACTTAAATATGTTGATGCAGCAGTACAATCATGGCTTTGCTGAAAGAACATACGATGAACAACTTGAGATGTCAAGAGAAGACATTATATTCATGAAAATTGTGAAGGATACAACAGTGCTTAACAATGAACATTATTACATTGACTTACCTTTCAGAGTTGAAGATCCTGTTTTGCCAAATAATCGCTGCATTGCATTACAAAGACTCCAAAGGCTGAAGAGGAGATTTAACAAAGATATTTCATTCAAAGCTCAATACATTGATTTCCTCAACAACATGTTGGAGCAAGGATACGCAGAAAAGGTTCCACAAATGAGCCCACGCCAAAACAAGGACAGGTGTGGTACATTCCCCACCATGGTGTACATCACCCAACCAAAGGGAAATTGCGTGTTGTGTTCGACTGCGGCTGTACTTACAAAGGTACATCATTAAACAGCCAGCTCCTGCAGGGCCCAGACTTCACTAACACGCTGGTGTCCTCCTGCGGTTTAGAGAAGAGCCCATCGCTGTTATGGCTGATATCAACGCCATGTTCCATCAGGTTCGGGTCCCACACAAGCATGTCAAGTTTTTTTTTATGGTGGCCCAATGGAGACGCTTCAACGGAGCCAGAGGAATACAGGATGTGCGTGCATTTGTTTGGAGCTGTATCCTCTCCAAGCTGCTCAAACTATGCACTGAGAAGAACTGCTGAGGATAATGCACTGCAATACTCACCCAACGTACTCAACACAGTCAAAACAAATGTCTATGTGGATGTCTCAAGTCCACTGTGACAGAGGAAGATGCAGTGAATCTCATACATGGACTAACATCTCTCTGTAAAAAAGGCGGCTTCCATCTCCAAAAGTGGGTCACAAATAACAAAAATGCATTTAAACTTATTCCCATCAATATCAGAGCAGTGGGTTTGGAGAACATGGATTTGGACAGGGACCAACTCCCTGTGGAAAGAGCTCTGGTGATGCAATGGTGCATTCAAGGAGACACGTTCAGCTTCAGGACTGCAGTGCAGGAACGTCCACACACCAGGAGGGGCATCCTTTCTGTGGTGAGCTCTCTCTATGATCCACTGGGTTTTCTGTCTCCTTTCATAATCGCTGCCAAGTTACAGTCCCCAGTGCCGTCTCCAGACATTGGTCTGAGTGGCTCTCTGAACTTCAGCATATGAGTGGATTTAAAGTGGAACGGTGCATCAATGCTGTGGGAAGATTTGTCTGCAGAAGAGGACCTGTGACAAATATGAGGTCAGATAACGGCACAATTTTTTATTAAATTAAATAATTAAATCACTCTAAAATTGAAAAGACTTTTGTGCAGGAAGGAGTGACGTGGAGTTTTAACACCCCAGCTGCATCTCACCAAGGTGGTGTTTGGGAGCGTCTGATTCGCTCTGTGCGCAGTGTTCTTACCTCTGTTGTTGGACATCAACTGCTGGACGAGGAAGGCCTGCAAATACTGTTTTGTGAGGTAGAAGCAATACTCAATGACCGGCCAATAACTAAGGTCTCAGAAGATCCCAATGACTTGGAAGCGCTCACTCCAAATCACATTCTCCTGCTGAAAGGCAAACCCATTCTGCCACCAGGTCTGTTCGAAAAATCTGACCTGTACATTAAGAGGAGATGGAGGCAAGTGCAGTACTTTTCTGGAAAAGCTGGACATCCGAGTATTTGCTTGTAATGCAAGAAAGACAAAAATGGACAAAGCAAAAAAGAAACTTTATTCCAGGAGATATTGTTATAATCGCTGATGCTACAGCTCCAAGAGGTTCATGGATGATGGGCAGAGTTCTAAGTACCACAGCTGGTACTTAGCTCTGTGAAGGTCCAAACGAAGACCAGCATCCTGGACAGACCAATAACCAAGCTCTGTCTTCTCTTGGAGGCTAACAATTGACTATGCATCTCATTTTCTATTCTATCGCTGTTTTCTATCTATTTGTTTTTGCAGGCATGGAAAATCTGAAGATGCAAGATTCAAGCTTAGTGCTTAGATTATAATCAAGAAATAGCTCCTTTGTACTAAAAGCTAAGGTTAATTGTGGGTAAATTACCGTCACAATTAGGGGCTGGGTTGTTGGAGCTATTTTGCACTTTGTTTATTTTAGGCTTAAGTCTAAATAATTTATTTTCTTTTATTGCTAAAAGTTAACTTGTTTTATTTTGCATTTATGCTTATTTTTTGTTTATTCACATACACACACACACACACACACACACACACACACACACACACACACACACACACACACACACACACACACACACACACAGTAGCGGTTTTAGGCACGGGCGAACCGAGCAGCCGCCCGGGGCGGCATTTTTTCGTGACACATTGGGGGCGGCAGCACGAGCAGATTAATAATAATAATTAAAAAAAAATAAATAAAAATAAAAAAAAAATTCCTCTGCGTCGCGAAGCGGTTTTCATCATTTATATCATTTCACTGTGTGTGGAATTGGTGAATTGGCGCTCCCTGCAGCTGCCGGCGCCCCTGCTTGCTGAAAATGTCCAATGCACAGAAGCTGTGTGTTGTGAGAGAAGTGTAAAAGGGGGAGGGGCACCTCTGGGTCTCTCTCAAATGGAACGGACAGCCTATAGTTCCTGCAAATGAAACTAGGTAATACAAAACAATTATGCGGTCATCAAGGTGAATTGGTTTAGTCTTGACTTCTGGTCGTGAGTGACAGTTGGGGAAATCTGTTGATTGTCGAGTGCCAAATAAACAGAGATGGAGAAGAAAACGTCAAAGCCATCAGGTGCCCAATTTCGAAAAAAAGAAAAGAAGAGGAGGAGAAACAAGCAAAAGATAAAGGTATGCAACTATGTTCTCTCTCTCTGTATGATTACAGTATCCATTTCATGAATGAAGAGCTAATGTTAATTGGTGGGTATAACTCTTTGTTAGCCTTTTTGCTAATGATGCTTGCTATGCTTATACAACAATAATTTGGTTTCAACTCAATCACGAGATCTAATTTATAATATTGTGCTTTGCAATAAAACTGTTAAAAGTTCAATTATCATTTCCATCTGTTGGTTTAACGTTAGGCTCTGTAAATAACCAACGGCATTTTCAAATCTTTAGATTAAAGACAAACATTTGCTATGTAGCTATTTGCTACACAGTGTGCTAAGTATAGTTTCCTAAGTATAGTTTTACAAGTCATAACTAAAAGTGTGTCATGCATAGAATTTGAGGCAGTAACCAAAGAGCTAATAGTTCTTTCATGAAAGTTAGATTAATATACAAATTAATATCCTGAAACCCAAAAAGATTTTGGTAATTAAAAAAATAAAATCCCATTGTTTTTGCCTATACATATAATTTAAAGTAATTTTATTTTTTAAACAACTGAGTCCTAGTGACCATAGCATAACATGAATAAAATATAATTTTTCAATATATATATATATTTTTATCATTTGTTTCTATGCTCTAAACAATGTGATGACATGGGGGAAAAAAACTAATAAAATAAATAAATGTTTTTTCCCGGGTCTAGGAGGATATAGCGTGTAATGACAGACATTTAGTGTAAGAGCATGTTTATGTAACCCTTCTATTATGTTTTGAGTCAATTTGACCCCAGGCTGTTTTAGCTTTATAAAACATTATCCTATGGTCTTTTGATTTCAAATGCAATTCAATTACAATTTCAGGAGCACTTATAAAATATTTTGGAGCATCCTCTGCCACTGGTCAGGATGAGCCAACCACCTCCCCCGCTACACAGGCCTCTTCTGGAATGGTCTCGACCCTTCAGGATGAGCCAACCACCTCCTCCGCTACACATGTCTCCACAAATATCTGATATTGAGGATGAAGACCTCTTTGCCTCTACTTCTCCCCAGCATGAGCTTTCAGGTGTGCATATTGTGTGTGTGTATAATAAAATGTAACTGTTTGTGCAGAACTTTGTTTGTTATTTTGGGTGTTCTCGCCAGGGTGTATTTCAATGTAGAACCGCCACTGCACACACACACACACACACACACACACACACACACACAGCGTGAGAGGAGCAGGAAATGTTTGTGAGCTTGCTTATATTTGTAAATAAATCTCATCGAACTCATCTTTTGCCATGGACATTAGATTATTTTTGGTACCTCTAAGCGTGCGTAAAGCCTAACCCTTGACGTAGCCTCAGTGGCCATTTGAGAAGTTTGGTATTATTATTTTGTTTAAGTTTAAGGACAAATAGCCACTACAATACTAATGTATTTTTGCTTAATAATGTTATCGTGCACATTTTATCTCACCAAACATTTCTAATGTGGATCATATTAAGACGTTTGTCTGTGAGATCTCCGAGATCTCTCATGTGCGCCGCGGAGACTGTCTGTCAGTCACACACACACAACACAACGAGCGCGGCGCACGCACAATAGTACGAAAACTCCCGCTTAATACAAAGAGTGACGATGACGGAGAGAGCATAACATTCCAAAGTGTGGTTACACTTCTCTAGCCTGGTAATACCAGACTCCGTCTACTTCACTTTGCTTCGTAGACAGAGTCTGGAATGGCATAATAGAGAAGTGTTTTCTCTCTCGCTTGGGGGCGCTTGTCTGAAGTTTAAAATCATTGGTTACCCGTAAGCCAATTAGATACGTTTAGTTATGACGTATGTTATGCGCCTGTACAGCCGCATCGAAGCACAGACATCATGCATCGAACTCAAATACATGATTGAACTTCCACTGTAAACCTCCATTTAAAATGTTTATCAAACACTCTTCTTGTTCTGGCTTCAGAGTGAAAAAGAGTTGAATGTTCTCCATAACAGAGCGAATTGCATCCCGTGTCTCGTTTCCCATTTCCGCGGTCGTTTCGGTTTTCGATTTCTCTAACCTACAATGTAAAACTCAGCGCTTAGCGGCTCTCAGGCCGCCCTCTGTTCGTTGATTGGCCCGGCTGTTTCCAGACCGGTGGCAAACAGAAAGCGCTGACGCTGTATCAGACTGAGTACAGAAGCGAAATGAAATTGAGCGGAAGTAGGAAGTCTGACGTAGTCAGGCTAACACTTCTCTAGAGTTGATGCAAATGACGCTCGTTGTCATAAGTGCAACAAAATGTTTGCATGTAAGGGCGGAAACACAAGCAATCTGTCTAAGCACCTTTCAAAAGTGCATTATGTGCCGACAGAGAAGTGGAAAGTTTTCGACTGCCTAGCTAGCTCGTCTCTGGTTGTTGCCCCATCTATGTCTGGTATGTACGCTAAAATCATGTTGAATCAACGTTGTTCACGTCATTTAAAATAAATGTAAAACCTTCCTGGTTTGTTAACCTTATGTAGAAATTCTGTTGATTTCTTTTGGGAGAAATGAGAGAAAGAAATCAACATTTGTACCACTGTATGTTCTTTAGCAGAAAAATATAGATTATTTCATTTGTTTTACATTCATTTGTTTTTTGTATAATAGCTATTTGTTCAAACATGGCTGTTTCTTGCACTATAAATAATTGTTTTATTAATTTTACATTTAAAAAATAAAGAAATGTTAATTCTGTTCTCAACTTGTTCTTAAAAACACACACACACACACACACACACACACACACACACACACACACACACACACACACACACACACACACACACACACACACACACACAAACTACACAAAGTACCGATAAGAATACCGTTAAAGTACCGGACCGTTAAGCAGTATCGGTAAGAGTAGTAATACCGTTAAAGAGTAACTAAACCCTAAACCAACTTTTTTTAGTTAATGATCTGTAAGAATGGGGCCTTATTAGTGCTGTTCACTGATCTGAGTAAAAGTTTTGACATTTGAGTATAAAGTATATTAATTTTATATTTTATGGTGTAAAACCGTCTAAGTGCTGCCCTCCTCAGGTTGAACGTAGTTACTGCAGTTGAATTTTTAGATTGAAGATTCTTTCCTAGTGTGACGTATACTGGCTCGACTAACGGCTCTCTACCCACGCCCCTGGCACGACCCCACCACACCCTTGGCATTGGCTCACGCCCCTGGTATAAAAACATCTTCCCAAGTAGCGGGTGTTCAAAACATCAGGCTAGCTATATTAGCATGTAGCTACTTGTAGTGTTGCTGGTTGCAACAGCACTGCTGGACTGCATTGCTTTCCAGTTGAGTTGGAAATTAGACGCCAGTGTGCACTTGGCCTGGAACACCGTGAGTTCCTGCTGAGAGCTGGAGTTTGCAGCGGGCATTTTAAGAGGGATTGCTTCTCCAACGCAATGGAGGTGGAAATGTGCTTCTCTAAACAGCTCCCGCTGAAAAGCAACAGGGCGCCTAACGCTGCTCCTGCATGGATTCCCACCACCGCAGCAGCGTCTTGAGGTGAGTGAACATATATTTTGAAACACAATTTATGTTTCTTCCCAGTAAAGCTAAAGTTAACTAATCAATATTGTCATGTTGCTAGTTAGGTAAAGTATGCTAAACGTTAGCTTCAGCTGCTCCTGATACCTGGCTAACGCGCTAATGAGGGCTGCTGCGTTGATACTGTGTCCCAGTACACACAGACATCTAGCTTTACTCTTTCACTCAATATTCCGTTAGTTATTTCTCGTAAATGTGCAGCACTCTGTTGGACTTGTAGCAGAGATGCAGCCCTTGGCACTAAAGACCTGTCACTGGCTCATGACTCTGGACTTGACTGAACATGAACATCTCATGACTCGTGTAACACTCATTGACTCAACACAAACTCAAAAACTTGTGCGTTTTGTGTCAACTTTGCTAATTAGATTGAACGCGAAAGCGCACCATCAGTGTTCGTTGTTTATCGCTGCTCCTCGGGGTAAACCGAGCAGAGCTGGAGCTGCTGAGGAGACAGTGTATCACAGGCTGCAGCTAACCACACCGACCCAGAGACAGTACACATGGATTAAAAGACTAGTGCTTTCACGGAGGATATACAGTAATAGTAATGAGAATATTTGTGTTATTAATATCCTTTATAAACATTTTAAAATGAATTAATATAATACTGTAATTGTAAACAATAACACAAATCTTTTGTTTTGCCTAAGATGACCAGAGAAACTGGGGGCCAGCCTGAACTAGTCGCTGCAGATCTGCAGGTGAAGCAAAGGTGAGTTTGAATACTGTGAACCTTTTGTATGTTTAATTTTGTTTATTCTTTATTTCTCAGGCACCATGTACAAAAACAATAATCTCACAAGAAAAGATATGCTTTGTACCAGATTTAGAATCTCAGACTGTCTAGGATCTGATTCCATTGTTTGATGGTTTGAAATGAAAAGATTCAAAGTGTTTATTGTCATGTGTACAGACAGAAAGCATGTTTCCCTATACAATGAAATTCTTACTTTGCCGTCCACAGTAAAATGTCACACAATTAAGTAAAAATAAAAAAATAAGACAAATATACAAGTAATAATAATGGAAGTATACCAAAAAAATACAAATATACAAAAAGTGTAAAGTGTAGTAAGGTGAGGTAGTGCAGTTGTGATGGTGTAAAGTGACGTGTAAAGTAAAGTGACGGTGTAAAGTGAGGTAGTGCAGTAGGTAAACAATTGTTCATGTAATGTTGTAATTGTGATTGTAGACTCCTATCTGCTGTTTAGGAGTCTTATGGCAGAGGAAAGAATGAGTTCTTCATTCTGGAAGTCCTGCATTTCACACTTCTGTACCTCCGTCCTGAGGGTAGAAGTGTGAACAGACCATGTTGTGGGTGGGAGGGTCTTTGAGGATGGAAGCAGCTCTTCTGTGGACTCTGCGATGGTAGATGCTCTGCAGAGAGGGCAGTGGAGTCCTGGTGATCTTCTGCGCAGTCTTCACCACTCTCTGCAGGCGTTTGCGGTCCATGACAGAAGTGCTGCCGTACCACACAGTGATGCAGCTGGTCAGGACACTCTCAATGGTGCAGCTGTAGAAGTTGCTGAGGATCTTGGGCGACATGCCAAACTTCCTCAGCCTCCTCAGAAAATACAGCCGCTGTTGAGCCTTCTTGACCAGCTGCGTGATGTGAGGTGTCCAAGTGAGGTCCTCATTGATGTGGACACCCAAGTATTTGAAGTTGCTCACCCTCTCCACTTCAAGCTCCCGGATGAACAGTGGCTGAGGCGTTCTCCTCTCCCTCCTCATGTCCACTATCATCTCCTTTGTCTTGTCCGTGTTGAGGGGTGAGGTTGTTGTCTTCACACCATGACACCAGACTGGCCACCTCCCTCCTGTAAGCTGCCTCGTCACCGCCAGCGATGCGTCGTCCTATCACTGCGGTGTCGTCAGCAAACTTCAGGATGATGTTGTCCTTGTGAGAGCGACACAGTCGTAGGTGTACAGGGTGTAGAGGATGGGGCTGAGTACACAGCCCTGTGGAGTACCAATGTTTGTGATGGTGCTGGCTGAAGTCCTATTACCAATCCTGACAGACTGAGGCCTGCCAGTCAGGAAATCTAGGAGCCAGTCACAGAGGGTGGGGTGCAAACCAAGTGTGGACAGTTTGTGGGTGAGTTTGTGTGGGATGACCGTGTTGAAGGCGGAGCTGTAATCTATAAAAAGTATCCGTAGGTATGAGTCCTTGTTCTCCAGGTGTGACAGGGAGTAGTGGACGGCAGTAGCGATTGCATCCGAGGTAGATCTGTTGGGCCGGTAGGCATACTGCAGGGGGTCAATGGTGTCCGGTATGCTGCTCTGAATGTGGGCCAGCACCACTCTCTCGAAACACTTCATAATGAGGCTGATTGTGCAAAGGCAGAGCATCTTTTAGGGATTGTGCAGTTTTTGTGAGTTGTGGACCCAGATGTTTGGGTCTCATCATTTACTCAAGATAACAAATCATTTGTTAAACTCTTGTTTTTGCAGCCACCCAGGCCAGAACGCCTAACAGGAGTGTGTCATGTGACACAGACACTGATGGAGCTGCCAAAGTGTCCCAGGACTAGCTCTACTCCAATAATGAGGAAACGGTGTGAGGTGTCACTGCTGAAGGTAATGCATTTATTCCCATTCTTTAGTTTGTTTTGTTTGTTTTACTGTTATAGTGCAATTACTTGTTTTAAAGACTCTAACAAGAACACATGAGGTGTGTGATAATCAATGACTGTAAAAGGGCTGGACATAGGGAGTGTGACGTCACTCATAGCGTTACGAACCTCGAGATTGACGCTATTTCAGTCGCCATTTTTAGCCGTTTAGGGTGGTCGCCATGTTGATTTTATGGAGCCAGAAGTCCCAATTTGGGCATATGGACTGAGTTGAGTGCCCGTTTGCATGGTAACCAGTGAACCAATCAGAAGCTCGCTTGTTCGTTGACCACATGCTCGCTCCTGCAGACAGCCGTAAACTATATGTCTATGGCCATAAAGCTCCAGAGACTTGAGCTAAACTTAGCATCGCTGCTCCTTCACTGTCCCTGTGTTATCGGCGCCCTCTGGTGGCTGCTCTAATTCAGGTAAATTTCACTTTTACACCAATATCTACGTTTTTTCTTTTATATATTCACCTACTTTACTTATCACTATGTTTGTCATCTTTGTCAAGACTGTTCAAAACCACATCTACAATAGTACTAAACTGCTATATTATTAATAGATATCCTCAGAATTATAAACTGTATGTTGTAAAGATATATAAAGTTGATCCTTTAGAATATTTTCTGTAGGAAATCTTAGAATCTGTGGTTAATAATTTTCTTCAACTTATTCTAATAAATACATAAAAATAGGCACTTTGCATACCCTTTTTAAGAAACTGGTTATTTAGAAATTGTAGTCAAAGAAGCAAGTGCTGTATTTTTGAGATGGAGTAAATATGTGTTAAACCAGTTTTGATTTTTGTTTTTCAGTTTCCTTACCCGTGCAGCTGCAGGTCAAAGACCTCAGGAGCAACCTGAAAGTTCAAGAAACCCTTCCATCTTTGCACCACTACTGATTTTGGTGATTAAAAAAAAAAATCCCATTGTTTTATGCCTATACATATAATTCTACAATAACTCCTATTGCTTATGGCATGCTAAAATAACACTAGAGTGATAAATAAATGATTTAAAGTTATGTCGGTTTGCTTTCATCTACTTTCATGTTATTTAAAAGTTTAACTCACTTAAATAGAAAGTGTATAAATTGGCAGATTTAAGAGCTTAAAATACAGTTTATATATGCCTTCAAAACCTAGAAACACATAAATGAATAGAGATTTGATTGAGTTTAAGTTTATTTAAAAGAAGCTGAAGTTGTAGATGGACCAGGATGTGAAGTCAGCTGTGCAGGAGCAGAGAGGACCGATAACTGGACTAGACTGGACAGGAGCAGCAGCAGACAGGTAACTGTAGAGGGGCTCTGCAAAGACAGAGAACAAAGTAAAAACTTATGTTTAAAACAAGTCTTCCTGTTGGGACCGGTCTCCTCTGTTCATGAGATTTACTGTTAATCACAGAACATATTACAACATTAATGTTGGTCTTTTATTCACCAGCTCACTGTGTGTTACTGTGTGTGTAAGGACTGTTTTTAGAAAATAGTGGACTTTGATTTGAACTTACATTTGCCAAAATGTAATACTTTAGTAAATGTGAACTGTCATGATTTACAGATGACAAATGTACAAATATATAACTAACACATGCACTTTAGCTACAGTAATGTTTAAGGGATGTATGACTGCAGAGTAAGGAAAGTGTTTTCTAGAGTAAAAGTCTCAGAGGTTAGTGGGCATTGTGTTTAATGTAATGTGTAGTGTAATGTAACAACCACCTTTGTCTGAATATCCTCTTCAAAGTGCTCACAGCACAACCAAGAGTCTCTCTTCTGATCAGCCTCAGCCTGACAGCATCACCTTTAGGAAATCTGTGGAGCGAGAACAAGATCTATTTTCATAAAATAGGCATGTTTCAAATGTATTTACCAAAACAACAACCCAGATTTTTTTAAAAGAGTACTTTAAGCCCACTTCTAATTTTTGCTTTTATTATCATTATTATATTATGGCCTTTACAAGGTTTGCAAACTACACAGTAATTATTTAGTCAGAGACATGTATCCTTATTTTACTATTAAAAAAAACTATAAGAGCATTATGCCCTTTTCCTTCCAAAATTTAAGGTTAGATGTGATCGTATCTTCATATTATTAAACAAGTTTGGTCCAGTGGAGCAGTAGTTAAGTTAGGCCTTTAGCAGCCACCTTCGGGTCAGCTAACAAAAACTCAATAGTTTAGCCAACTGTATATATTCTGAACAGTATTTTAACACATGCAAAAATGTACTCACCTAGAAACTGGAGCGTGGTTCATTTAGTGCAGTTGGACGATGAAAAAGTTATTTAAATCAGCTGAATTAAACCAAACACAGCTAGCGTTAGCTTTTAGCTAACAGTAAGCGATCTCCATTCATGAACAGCAGCAACTAACAAACTAATTAACAAAAAACTAAGACATATTGGCTAAAAAGCTTCGGAAAACATAGAATAACCCAAAACAATCTTTGGGTGTAGCACTGATTTAAAATGGTTAGCCCTCCGGGAGTCTCGGTTCTGTAGCTCCATAAATATCCAGGGCTTCTTATCTTCTCCCGAGAGCAAGACGTGAGTGCCAACCAAACCACGCCCCCGTGACCCCGACATCGCAGAATGGAGGCAGCTGATAGGTTAGTTATTAATCTTAATATCTTGAGTTATGTGACAAATATCAATAAAACGATTACGGGAATAATAAGAATGTTTTCAAACAAAGACGGCATAGTTAGAATGATGACTGTGACAAAAATAGTCACTTCGTAATTGGCGCCGATTTTTCAATGGATGTCAACGGGGGTCATGCTTGATGGAGCCTACCCCTACTTCCTAATAGGCTTCCAACCCGGAAGCGGGCTTGCTTTGTCCAGCCCTTTTACAGTCATTGGTGATAATCTATCATTTTATTGTCATTAAAATGGTCTAATGTAAGAAATAAAATTGTTTATTTTATTTTCAGGACCTGGTAACTGTTCCTGCGTCACTGTTGAAGATACTTCATCTTCAAGTTTGCTGCTGTGTATCATCTTAGATTCAGACTCTGAAAACTGCAGTTAGCTCTATAGTTTCTGAGACTACATTTAGACTAATGTAAACACTAATACACTGTTGAACACACTCAAGATTCTTAAAGATTTTGGAACAGCTCATGAAGTTATGATCAGCCTGTGTAAGTCTGGCTCTTGCATTTCACCGTCTTCGCTCCAATAAGTGCAACTGACAGTGACTTTCAAACACAAAGTAAAAAGCCTCTGTCCTGACTGTGCACCATTTACAAAGTTTGGACCTGCCTTGAAATGATGTATGAGAATTTACTATGACATTTATTTTTTATTTAAATTAAGTGTGTATATATAAAATATTATATCAATATAAAATGCTTACTGTAAGAACAATCTCTAAAGAATATAAGAATTATGTAAAGGCAGTTTGAGAAAAGGGTGTCATTTAGACATTCTTTTGTAAATGTTTATGTTGATTCATGTTCATTTTGAGTTTTATAGCTGATTTTATAATGCATGTTTTTAAACAATTGTTTTGTGTGTAACATCAGGTATAACTGTTTCTTCATATTTCAATTTTTTATATACCAACTATATTTATAAATTCAGTATTGGAATCCTCTGTAAGGACAGCACAAGGAGGTATGACCTGTACCTGCTGGCCCAGGTATCCCCAGCACCACCTGACCACACTGCAGCAGACAGGTGTCTATAACCGCTGAAAGAGCTGGTGCACATGTACAGTATGTGTAAGAGGAGGGTAAAACATTAAATTTACTTATTTATAAAAACATTGCTCTCTTCTTCCTGGAACTACCCTGTTTAACCACGCCTCACCAAAAACCTGAAGATAAGTGTAACACTACATTACAAGTGTTAGAGTCTAACACAGGGGTTTAGTGCTACTGCCTCAAAGTCTGGATGGACTTATGCAGCTCACTCACCAACCTGTCACACCTGTGCATTACCTACAACATGAGAAACAATGTTTATCACTACTTTGTTGGGATGTAAATATTATATTTGGTTAGAGTTGTGTCTTTTTTGCATAATACTTATTAAATTAACTGGACTTGACACTGGTCTTATTTCATAGCTATACCTTGGGTATCTATAACACATTCTCTCTCAGGACCAGTGAGCTGCAGGTGCACAGGTGAGACACCTGAGTTTTTTAACAGTTGTAGAGGGAGACTTGAAATCTCTGTTTTGTGTGTAATTAACACTAATTACCAAAATCAAACTAAATGCATAGGTTTGCAATTTCTGAAACTTTGTTAGCATTTGCTAAGCATTAGCCTAAATTAGACAATGCTAACGTTTTATCACTGGCCCCATTCTCTCTTGTGCTGCAAGACTTCGCTCTTTAACTTTGGGAGTTGTTGAGACCGCGGTTTGAGCCAGTGGCACAAACTGATAAGGCTCTAGCCCTGTGTGCACAGAAATGTCCTCCACTTAGAAGGACCGCTCCGTAGCAAAGCTACTAGCTTCCTTCAAGTTTCCATCTTTGCGAGTCTGACAGCTGCTGTCAATCAATCCGTCACTGCAGGTCTCAGGTTCACGCCCGCTGAGCTCCGCCCTCGTTCTCCTCTGTCTCTGCTGGGCTCTGCCCACTTTTCCAGCATTTTTCAAATTTTGTGAGTGGGTGGAGTTAGGCTCTGACCAGGGCTTTAGTTACACTTTAAAACCATAACGATACCCATCCCTACCTATAACTAGTTTTCTCGGGTGATTAACCGCCTGAACAGTGGGGGCAGCAATGCACTGAACGTGCTCTCTCTGCCGGAAATCAAGAAGCACTTCCGTTGCAATCAAAGACGAGGAGTAGGGCGCTAGGACCTGTCTGCCAGCACCTTCAGACAGTGTTGTTTGTGCGCTGTTGGCAGGGTGCGGCTGGTGATGCGTGGAAAAAGAACTTGCGAGTAGTTGTTTAAGCCAAAGGAATTTCTGGAGCACTCTGTTCCTCTTAGCGTCTGTCCTTTGCTTTTTCTGCAGCACAACTCACAGTAAGTGATTTTTAATTCCACTACCTTGTGTTTGGCGGCTTCTTGAATCTAGAGACATCTGACGCTAGTAGATTTCCATCAGCTGCATCCCAAACAAAAATATGTGTTGTGACCAATGGGGAGAGGGCTGTCTGGATGACATTCAGAATTGGTTATTAATCCTAATTTCCTGCTTATATTTAAAGAAACATTATCTTATTATTTATTATAATTGTTTTGTCTTTTCTAGATAAACTGGAAAAATGTATCTTGCCAAAGGTATTATGAAGGGCATCGTCGATGTTATCAGGTGAGGGCCGTGTTTCTACACACCTCCAAATGACTTACCACCCACTGTATATCTTTTGCAGCAGAGCACCTATGTGGATACATTTTTATGGCCACAGGTTCAATTCCCACTCCTCCCCTTTGCCCTGACACAAAATATAGATTAGAGTATTCCCAGCACATTATTGTCATCAGTTAATGTCAGTGTTTCAGAACTCAGCCTCTGAAGACGGTGTATTTACAAATGAATGAGCTACAGTTCTGTTGACGTCATGGTTCATGTGTTTCTGTCCACAGTAACATCGATCCTGCTCAGTTCACTCCCTCAGAACCTGTGAGTATTAACACCACTTTCTCTCTCAGCTGACGGACTTCAAAGTGCACTGAATAAAGTCTGGACTAAATACTATACAAATCAAACTTTTGGCGCCGTGTTGATTTTAGTATTTTTTTTTTTTTTTATCAAGCTCCTTGATTATTGTTTATATCCTTCTTGTTGTTTGCATTTGGTATCCTCTTCAATCTAAGGACAACGTACTATAGTGTCCTCATAAATTAAGCACTAACTGTACACCGTATACACAACCATCTCTGTCAGTAATTCAAAACATTATATAAACTTAGAGGATTTTTACTACAGCAATTAAAACATATCTCTAGCTATGTGACAAGACAATTTCAACATATGTCCTTTTGTAAGAGCTGTAGGATGAGAGCAGCAACTAACAGAAGTTGTCATGTATTTGTGCAGCCTCCTCCACGCAGGCCACTCAACCTTGCTCAGGCCAATGAAACTGAGGAGGAGCAACAGTTTCGAAGAGTTTTTCAACAGCTTGCTGGGGATGTAAGTATACAGATATTATTTTATTTATTTTCTCCTTTTATTTATCTATATTATTTACTTAAACAAAAATGTGAAACATACTGAAGTGGAAACATAGCGTTAAGTTTTGGATGGATAGATACTTTATCTTCATGGGGAAATTCATGATTCATGATTTGTCTCTTCTCCTTGGACTTTGTGAGTGAAAACAAAGAATGCAAGCCGTCTGCATTCCTGTCATTGTCAGGCTGGGTGGCTCTGGGGCCCTTGTGTATCACTTCTGACTCATTAAATGGGTGTGCACCAATTGGACCAGAACTTCCTGTCAGGGCATTGTTACAACCAGAAATGAGTGTTAGGAAAAAGATAAGGCGCACCCAGCCTTGTGCTTGGCTCAGTGGCGTTCTTTTATATGGTTGTGCTCATAAGTTTACATCCAGAATTTGTGATCGTTATGTGATCGAAACAGGAGCACAATGTCAGAGTATAAGACACATTTTACGGCAGACTACATGAAAGTGTTCCCCTGTCTTATAAGTGTCAAACTTAATTTGGTGTGTATGTAAATAGTTACTTCATTGTTCTGTTATATTCAGCTGTGGGGATACCTCCCTGAAATGACTTTTTGCAGGTTGGGATGTCTGCCATCCTCACCTGTGATCTGATTGTAATCAGTGTGTGTGTATAAAAGGTCAGTACTGAATTGAACTGAAAGACTTGTAAAAGGATCTGCGGGAAAAGGTACTTAAACTGTTTAAAACAGGAAAGGGATATTAAAAGATATCCAAGGAACTGAGAATGCCAATCAGCAGTGTTCAAACTCTAATTAAGAAGTAGAAAATGAGGTACTCTGTTGAAAATGGGTAGACCAAAACATTTCAGCCACAACTGCCAGGAAAATTGTTTGGGATGCAAAGAATAATCCACAAATGACTTCATCTGAAATACAAGACTCTCTGAAAAAAAGTGGTTTGATTGTTTCAAGATTGACAATATAGAGGCACTTGGAGAAAAATGGTCTGCATTGTGGAGTCGCCAGTAGAAAGCCATTACTACACAAATGCCACAAAGCATCTCACTTACAATACGCCAGGTGCCACAGAGACGAGCCTCAAAACTTCTGGAACAAAGTCATTTGGAGTGATGAGACCAAAATTGAACTTTTTGGTCATAACCATAAACATTACATTTGGAGACAAGGCAGGATGATTGGTACACCATTCCTGGTGGAAAATTTGCACTCATCAGCCCAGAAGCTGCACATGGGACATGAAAACGGTCCAAAGCACAAGGCCAAGTCGACCTGTCATTGTCTACAGCAGCAGAAAGTGAAGGTTCTGGACTGGCCTCAGTCTCATTGAACCATTTTGAGGAGATCTCAAATGCGCGGTTCATGCAAGACAGACCAAGAATGTATAGGAACTGGAGGCTTTTTGCCAAAAAGAATGGTCTTTACCATCTGAGAAAATAAAAAGCCTCATCCACAACGACCACAAAAGTAAAGTAAACGCGCTCCAAAAAAGCGTCCTTTTTGTGCTAACACCTTCTCATGCAAACCCCAACAATATATATATATTAAATTAAAGCTTAAAGTCTCATCTTTTAGGAGATATAAACCATTTCAACACGTTACAACCACAGCGACAATTAAAGCCTTTTTTACAGACAAGCACAAAGATTTAGTTTGGACTTGTCTTACCTTTGAAGGCTCTTTTGGACTGAAACAGCAACAAATCCACATAAGCTTGGTGTCTTTCTGTCCGTAAAGGTCCAGGGAATAATATCCAGTAAAATAATTAGGTCCACAAGACATGTTATATCCTCCAAGGCTCAAAAACTGCAGAGAAGTATTTCCAACTTGAAATCAGCTGTGACATTTTTTGTCATTTCTATTGATAATAAAAGCCACAAGTGAAAAAAGCTACTAAAATGCTAACAGGAAGTGTTAGCCTTCGATTGACACCTTTTTCAGCCAACTCTTGACGGGTTTTGAGCGGGCGGGACCTGGATATGCACCAATGGCCGCACAGACTCTGCGGCCATTGGCAACGATTACGCATCACGTAAGCGCTTCTAGCATGTCCGTTGTTCTGTATATGGCCATGTTGACCATATACGGATAGCCAATGAGTCCAACAATACTAAATGTGTCAGGGTTTCCTTCGGCCTGAAGCGTCTGTGCCTCGGCGTAAACACAATTCTCCTCGATGAGACAGCTTGTGCGTCATATGACGCGCGCATGTTTATTGTGCTTTCACAGTCTTTTTTTGAGTAAAAACTATGGTAAAAACTTTTTATTGACATTTTGGACCAGCAGCAGTCGGAAAGAAAGCGTTTATTTCCTGGTTGAATCGAGAATGGGCTGGATTACAATACTCATACGCAAGTGTGTTATTGTGCTTTTGACTATATTTTAGATAAAAATAAGATTGGCAGACACTATAACATGTACAATAATAAATACAGACACAATTATTGACAATAAAATGGATAAGTGACTATATTTTGTAAATGTATTACATTACATTATTACTGTTTTATAACCTATGTATATAGTTTGCAGTATGTTTTTTATGTGTGGATATTATTCAAAAATATATATTTTGGCCCATAACACTCATTTTGACTATTTTTTTATGTGAAATGTGAGTAGTCATCAAGTTATTATTTTGGCCCATAGTGTGTTTTGGTCCTCAACTACCTGCTGAACCCTTTTACACCTTTAATTTTCTCTAAATATTTTAGGCGAGAACACAAAAAATAATTTTCTCTGTGTGTTCCAAAGTGTATAAAATTGTTTCAGTAGTACTTGGAGAGATTCTGACTGTTGTGGGTGAAACTAGAGGTTGTTACCTTTTACAAAGAGCCCACACTTGTATTTAAATTCCAGAGGGTTCAATAACAGCAAACATTTTAATTTGGAGAGGTCAAATTACACACAATACAGCCAAAAGGATCCGGAAGAGATGAGGAGTTAAAGGTGTAATACACAGTATTAAGAACTGGGGTATGTGAACTTTTGATCAGGGTCATTTGGGTAGTTTCTGTTGTCATTATGATTTAAAAAGAGGAAACACAATTGTTTGACGATAAATGGCTTCACCCAAACACTAACTATGAGTGTAAAAACGGTTTTTGTGATCATTTACATGTTCTGAAAAATGCCTAAACAATCCCAAATTCAATAGCGTATGTAAACTTATGAGCACAACTGTACACATAACTCTCCTCGCCCTCCGCGGGTGGTCTCATCAATGAGATTCCATCACTGTGTATGTATATGTACAATACAAGCAATTAAAATCTTGGGCAAGTTTTGCATTTAAATAATAACTAAACTAATAAACTAATGTAGCACATACGTACATGATATAAACATTTATAAATTATATTTATATATCATATACACTTGCAGTATATTTGCAAACTAATGCCAGTGTGTGTTTTCCAGGACATGGAGGTGAGCCCCACTGAGCTCATGAACATCCTCAACAGAATCATTTCTAAACGTGAGTCCACAAATTTTCTATTTTATATGTAGCCCTCCGCATGACTCTACATACCCATTACTAATGTATAGTGAGGGCCTTTCGGCCTTCCTGACTCAACCCACTCCTAGGCTTGGGATCCGCACAGAATCGGAGTGAGTGGCTCTGATGCTGGGGATAGTTACTCCACGAAACGCACGCACGCATTTAACGCTGAGAACCAGAACTGATTTGATTATGATCCGGATAAATTACCGAAGATCTTCTCGGTTAGAAGTCTGGCCAGCAGCTGGGTCTTATCTTATCCTCCTGTTACTCCCTGTACTCCCTCAAGGACAAGGCCACTCACTCCACCAGCGCCGCCTGAACGACGCCTTCCCTTTCTATCATCCCAAACCAACCGTCTGTCATTTGACATCTGTCTGACCCTGTACTCTATTTACTGCTGAGTCAGCTCTGGGCCAGTTGCTGACACACTGTGCTGGCCCAGGTCTGACTCAAAACCAGATGTGGGCCACTTAAAGGCCGTCGTCCATTGGGGTATGTCAGCCAAGGAATGATCTGCCAGAACTGTCCCAGAGCCAAATTTACCACACATACAAATGCTTCAACAAGCAACCATTAATAGGCCCGAGCCGGTGATATTGTTTTTGCTCGAGTTATTTATTTATTTTTAATTTTTAGGCCCGAGCCGGTGATGACGGGAGGGCCTATTATTTTTGCTCGGATTTTTTTTTTTTTTTTTCTTCCGACCCAATGATCCTAAATTTGACCCAGTGAACATGCACGAAAAGTCATTTTTATTGGTCCCAGACTTCAAGCTCGTGAAAAATGTATGTATTTGAAGTCGCGAAAAAAAAAAGAAAAATGACTCAGTGGCGACCCCTACAAAATCAAAATACATTGGGCCTATGGAAAGTGAAAGTAACTTTTTTCCAACGTAGAAAAATGAAACTTGGTATATCCATAGGACACCTCAGGGCAAACAGAAAAGTCTATGACAGCCACACCCTAAACTCAACAGGAAGTCCGCCATGGGGTGAAATGCGTGCCACTAAAATCGCACTTCTTGCGCAGAAAGATGCAAATCATTGTGTTTTAATCTAAATGGCCCCAAATTTGGTGAGTATCATCTAGACACATGTGCCAACCAAAGTTGTGACTTTGTTGTTGATATCTTATCGGGTATGGGTGTGGCAAGCCTGTAACGAGGTGGCCATTTTTGTGAAAATAAAATGTCTCTTAACTCTCAAACGCCTTCTCGGATCGAGTAGGACCCAAAAAGGCGTTTGTGCACATTCATGACCTGAACAAAATAATATGTAAATAAAAGGGTTATCTTTAGAAATGGCTCTCCAGCGCCCCCTACAAACTTATAATGGGACCAAAGAATTTAGTTTGTCATAGAGACATAAAATTTGGTACACACATCTCTTATGTCATGATGAGCATAAAAGCCAATGACAACCACCCCCTATCTATAAATGTGTTGCCATAGCAACGTCCCAAAAATGTGAAAAAAGTCAATGGGAAGTGAAATTTCTAGTTTGTTGTAGGCAAATGAAACTTGGTACACACATCCACCATGGGCTTATGAACAAAAAAGCCAATGGGGACCACACCCTATAACACACGGGAAGGCGGCCATTTTGAATTGAAAATTTGGTCCGACTTAGAATACACCTCTTTTTTTTAAAAACAACAAAAAATAGCTGCTTCATTCCACAGACACCAAACTTGGGCAAAATGAGCTAAACACATGTATGTAAAATAGACAAGTGTTTTTCTAGACTTTTTTGCTCGAGTTATATATTTTTTTATTATCCATCCATCCATCTTCTACCGCTTATCCGGGGCCGGGTCGCGGGGGCAGCAGTCTAAGCAGAGACACCCAGACTTCCCTCTCCCCAGACACTTCCTCTAGCTCTTCTGGGGGGATACCGAGGCGTTCCCAGGCCAGCCGAGAGACATAGTCCCTCCAGCGTGTCCTAGGTCTTCCCCGGGGTCTCCTCCCGGTGGGACATGCCCGAAATACCTCCCTAGGGAGGCGTCCAGGAGGCATCCGAAACAGATGCCCGAGCCACCTCAGCTGGCTCCTCTCGATGTGGAGGAGCAGCGGTTCTACTTTGAGCTCCTCCCGAGTGACCGAGCTCCTCACCTTATCTCTAAGGAGCGCCCGCCACCCTGCGGAGAAAGCTCATTTCGGCCGCTTGTATCCAGGATCTTGTTCTTTCGGTCATGACCCAAAGCTCATGACCATAGGTGAGAGTAGGAACGTAGATTGACTGGTAAATCGAGAGCTTTGCCTTACAGCTCAGCTCCTTCTTGACCACGACAGACCGGTACATCGACCGCATCACTGCAGAAGCTGCACCGATCCGTCTGTCAATCTCACGTTCCCTCCTTCCCTCACTCGTGAACAAGACCCCAAGATACTTGAACTCCTCCACTTGAGGCAGGAGCTCTCCACCAACCTGAAGGGGACAAGCCACCCTTTTCCTACTGAGAACCATGGTCTCAGACTTGGAGGTGCTGATCCTCATCCCAGCCGCTTTTTTTATTATAATTCGGTATATATTTTTTTATTATAATTTTTCTGAAAAATGATTTTCAATTTGACCCAGTAAACGTGCAACTAAAAGTCATTTTTATTGGTCCCAGACTTCAAGCCCGGCAAAAATGTATGTATTTGAAGTCCCCAGAAAAAAAAATATGAAAAATGACTCATTGGCGACCCCTAGAAAAGTCAAAATACATTGGTTCTATGGAAAATGAAAGTAAATTTTTCCAATGTAGAAATACAAAACTTGGTACATCCATAGGACACCTCAGGGCAAACAGAAAAGTTTATTACAGCCATATCGTAAACTCAACAGAAAATCTACTATGTTGGGTGGAATGCGTGACCACCTAAATCGCACCCCTTGTGTCTAAAGGCTTTTCATCTAAACAGCTCCAAATTTGGTGAGTATCATCTAGACACGTGTGCAAAAAAAATTATCAATTTGTTTTTTGATACATTTGTGGCTGTGGTCGTAATGAGTCTGTGAAGAGGCAGCCATTTCTTTGGGAAATAAATGCCATTTCCCAATTGCCAGGATCCTTCCTTTAGAGGAGGCCCCTCCAGAGCCACGGCTGGAGTCTTAGAAAACTCCTCAGAATCCTTTTACCGTGAAGTTTACGCTTTAAAGCACGAAATGCACTCCTCCGAGTGCATGTGTCCCCGCGGTCTCAAGGGAGGCGAGGGCCTTTATCGCCGCTTGCGGCTTTAATTATTATTATTATTATAAAGGGTGCACCTGGCAGAGTGGTTAGCACTGTCGTAAGTTCAAAACCCGGCCAACTCAAACAACTCCGGTCTTTCTGTGAGGAGTCTGCATGTCCTCCACGTTACCGTAGGTTCTCCAGGGTACTCCGGCTTCCTCCCACCGTCCAATGTACAGGTTAATCGACAACTCTAAAGTGTCCCTAGTGAATGAATGTGAGAGTGAATGGTTGTCTGTCACTGTCTGTCTCTAAATGTCAGCCCTGCGACTAACTGGCCACTATCCAGGTTGTACCCCGCCTCATGCCCAAAGCTGCTGGGATAGGCTCCAGTCACCCGCGACCCCTAACAGGATTAAGCAGTAGAACACACCTGGGTGCTAGCCCAGTTCACATTCAAATATTTATTACAATAAAATGTATAAACGTAACAATTTACCATTTTCAAATGTACTATTTTACAAAAAGATTAGCTATATGATGATAGGCAGTGGTTTAATGAAATGTTGGCCCATTAGAATGTATGTAACAGCAGTTGGTAGTAAAGACCTTTTTATGACAAAAAAAAATTCTAATTAAATTGTGTTTCATTTCAAATAAAGATGGCGATATCAACCATATCTGCAAAATTTATCTGGAGCAGTTTTAAGCCACTTTCTTATTCTGGCCTCAATTTCTTGTTCTGTCGCATG
Organism: Perccottus glenii; assembly: GCA_024416835.2. NCBI lineage: Eukaryota > Metazoa > Chordata > Actinopteri > Gobiiformes > Odontobutidae > Perccottus > Perccottus glenii. Next base: position 35,290,542 of record CM044550.2, on the reverse strand, counting down.
TGCAGTGAACAGGATTTCTGTACAGCCTCTGAAACAAACAATAACACAGACAGATCACTCTCTCAATGATAAATCAATAATTCATTTATATATATCGCCTTACAACAACCACAGATTGAACCAAGGTTTAAAAACACATTTACACAATAAAAACAGAGTGTCACAGAGCCACTAAGTGCATGAAGCCATTCTGATTTAAGTGGGTTCTCTAGGCCAGTGCGACTTATGAAGGGTTTAACCATTTGAAAGGAGGCAAAGCTGTAAAAAGCTTGCTCTAACCACATAATCTATTTGCTTGTCAAATTTTAGACTGCTGTCTAGTTTTACCCCCAGACTTTTGACAACATGGTTAAGGTCGGGGGCAAAAGCAACAGGACCAGGAGCTGAAACATTGGGCATGTTGGACGTGCCAAAATGATTTCAGTTTTTTCCTTATTCAAACACAGGAAATTCTGAGACAGACACAATTTGATGTCATCTAAACAGCTGTCAGATGAAAGGACATTTTGTCTTTGAAATCACTGCATTTAAAGGCAACATATACAAAGAAAACAAAGCGGAGCCCAAAATTTTACCCTGTGGCACACCAGAGGTCAAGGGGGCCGAGGAGGAGGAGAGGTCACCAATCCTAACAGAAAAAGTCCTCTCTGATCAATACGACCTAAATCACTGCAGCACAAGTCCCTGAAGCCCAACCTGTTGTTCCAGACATGTCAGACTGAGTGGTCCACGGTGTCAAATACGGCATTAAGATCCAGCTTTACAAGCAGCACTGGCTTTTTCTCATCAAGGGAACCTACAGTTTACCGACTGCAGAGCAACATGATTAAGCGGGCAAAGATTCCTTCCCACACAGCCCCGCACCTTAAACCTCACCGGCTGGCAAAACGGAAGCAAACACCCAGCGTCAGGGAGAGCTGGTCGGCGCCACCGATTCCTGGACTCCAAAGAGCGATGCAGGTCAAATTTTCCGCAATCCGTGGTTATTCCATTCAGTGAACAGCCAGAAACATCCATACATAATGAAGGCAGGTAAGCCTTGAGTCTTACGAGCACCCCTCCTCTTTTTCCGCGTCTCCTATGCCTCTTGTTGTGAGGCAAGGTGCAGATAGGGCGCCACATATAGTTTGGCACAGAGGCGGCGGCATATTTGAATATCCATTTTTAACATAAGATTTTTCACAGTATCCCGTATTTTTAATGGCCACACTAGCGTGACACAAACTGCAGGACATAGCTCCTCCTCAACGTCCTGTCCAGCCAAGGCGATCGAGAGCCGGAAAGGATGACCCAGAAGTATTTCGGCGGCACAGTGGTTAGCGCTCCTGCCTCACAGTAAGAAGGTCCTGGGTTTGATTCCCATCCAGGGCAGGGCCTTTCTGTGTTGAGTTTTCATGTTCTCCCTGTGTCTGCGTAGGTTTCCTCCGGGTACTCCGGTTTCCCCTACCACCAAAAACATGTACAACAGTCCCCCCCCAAACACACATGGGGCCGGGACTCCCCTGCAAAAGTTTGCAATCTCAGTGGGACTATCCTGGTTAAATAAAGGTTAAATAAAATGCTCTTTTAATAAGTAAAGCGCCCTGCGGCCTTTATTGAGATAATTATCATTAGAGGAAACAGTTGAGAGCGGGAGAAGCCAGTGCCCCCATTGACGGCAAATGCTTGGGACATCCTCAGGAGAACAGCCGTTGTGGGCTGGACCTCGTCTATCTCCTCGGGTGTGAGGACAGACCGCTCATGCGTCCGCCTGTCCAAGGAGTCCGCTACGAAAGCCATATTGCTAGCCAACGCCACCACCTGAGCGGCGTTAGCGTAGCAGCGATCCAACAACGATGCTGTCAACCTGTCCCTCTCTGATGGTAGAGCCGGCTTACCACTTGGCCAGGGGGTAGATGACGGGAGCAGGCACATTCTCACATCGTCTTCAATGGGTGGTACGCCCGAGATCTCGTTCCAGCCCTCCACGTTGCAGTAGCCCAAATATCTCCGGGCGGGCCCTCTCGCCGAGAGTGGGTTCTGCCATTCTCGCTGGGCATATTGGGCGATGGGCATCATCAGAGGACAGAGAGTCGCCACACGTGGCCGAGAGCGGGTCTGTGCCCCAATGCTAGCCCAATGTGAAGTCCGCCGGAGCCGTCTCAAGCGGCTGGGGCGGGAGTGAAGTCCTCATTTGCTCCGCAGTGAAGGCAAACAGCTGCGGCAAGTCATCCAGTGGGTACCGAATAGCCAGATGAAGGTCAGGGATGGAAAATCCAGTGCAAGTAGAGCCAGCATCCTCACTCCTACTTTAGTGATCTCAGAGGTGCTGAGAGAAAATAAGGGAGATCGTTGGGAAAGGGGGTTTATATAGCCCCTTAGGCTGTGCCAGGACGTTGGCATGATTGGTGCGGTGAGTGCTTTGATCTTTCTCAGATGGCTGGTTGGCTGGCGCCTTAGAGGTAACCACTAGCGAAGAATATTAATATTATTAATATTTTATTATTATTATTATTTATAATAATAATAGGGCATCTCTAAAACTGGAGTAATGTGGTTGTACTTCCTGGTTTTGTGTCTGGGAAGGTTCTTAGTCATCCAGGTCATCTTGAAGAAAAGGTTAAAGCAAAAGCATCTGAACTGGTCTCTATAATTCCAAGAGACTTATTAATTCTGAGATCAACTGGTAGGAGAGCTGAGCTTATATCTCTAGAGGGAGGGGTTTCACCTGAAATTAAACCTAATAGGATAGGCTGTTCTGGTCTCGTAGTCATTAGCTATGAGAAGGCAGTGTGACTCCTGTCGTTAAAGGCTCAGGTGAGTCGTGAGTGTCACTGTTCCATTCAGGTGTTGTTGTGAAACTGCTTTAGTTTGGGTTTCAGAACACTGTTGTAAATACTAGGCAACATAAATCTTCAGATTTTAACAAACACCTATAGCTAAGCAAGTTTGTGCTAACCAAATGGAAATTGTAACATTTATCATCATGATCATTGTGCAATTTTTATGATGTAAATTGAGGGAGCAAAAGTATTGGCTCCAAATATCGGCAGCCTGTATTGGTAAAATTGTCATCGGTACGAAAAAATCTATATTGGTCGATCTCGTGTGTGTGTGTGTGTGTGTGTTGTAGATGGGTCCTTCTATGTTGTATGTTTTAAAGAGAATTTTGCTACAAAACTATTTTGCCCAAGAGGGACAATAAAGAAACTTTGAACATCTATGAGTGTGTTACATACCCAGGCAGAATTTGTAAATTTATTTTGGGCCATTTATCAGAGAATATGAATGATAACACAAAAACTTTTCTTTCACTCATAGTTAGTGGTTGGGTGAACCTATTAATTGTCAAGCAAATGTGTTTACTCTTTTTATATCATAATGACAACTGAAACTACCCAAATGACCCTGATCAAAAGTTTACATTTGTGATTTTGACCTGACATGCACACAGGTTGACACAAACAGGTTTGAATGCCCACTAAAGGTAACCATCCTCACCTGTTATGTGTTTGCTTGTGATCAGTGTGTGTATAAAAGGTCAGTGAGTTTCTGGGCTCCTGACAGACCTTTGCACCTCTCATCCAGTGCTGCACTGAAGTTTCTGTCTGAGTCATGGGGAAAACAAAAGAAATGTCAAAGGATTTGCGGGAAAAGGTAATTGAACTGTATAAAACAGGAAAGGGATATAAAGAAATCCAAGGAATTGAGAATGACAATCAGCAGTGTCCTAACTCTAAGAAGTAGAAAATGAAAAGGTCAGGTAAACCAACAAAAATTTAAGCCACAAAGTCCAGGAAAATTGTACGGCTGCAAAGAAAAACCATGAAATAACTGAAATACAGGACTTTCTGTTAGACTGTTGAAATGGTTATTGTCATGCATTTATATAGCGCTTTTTTTGCGTCCTTTTTGGGCACCCAAAGTGCTTTACATCATGCTTCCATTCATGATATTTATTAGGCCCGAGCCGGTGATGACCGGGAGGGCCTATTGTTTTTGCTCGGATTTTTTTTTTTTTTTTTTTTTTCTCCTCTTTCTTTTTCTGCACAATGATCCTAAATTTGACCCAGTGATCATGCACGAAAAGTCTTTTTTATTGGTCCAATTTTTCAAGCTCGGCGAAAAATTTAAGTATTTGAAGTCCCCGAAAAAAAAATACAAAAAAAGACTCAGTGGCGGGCCCTAGAAAAGTCAAAATACATTGGGCCTATGGAAAGTGAAAGTAACTTTTTTCCAACGTAGAAAGATTAAACTTGGTACATCCATAGGACACCTCAGGGCAAACAGAAAAGTCAATGACAGCCACACCCTAAACTCAACAGGAAGTCTGCCATGTGGGGTGAAACGCGGCCACTAAATCGCACTTGCGCAGAAAGATGCAAATCATTGTGTTTTAATCTGAATGGCCCCAAATTTGGTGAGTATCATCTAGACACATGTGCCAACCAAAGTTGTGACTTTGTTTATGATATCTTATCGGGTATGGGTGTGGCAAGCCTGTAACGAGGTGGCCATTTTTGTGAAAATAAACGTCTCTTAACTCTCAAACGCCCGGATCGAGTTGGACCCAAAAAGGCGTTTGTGCACATTCATGACCTGAACAAAAAATATGTAAATAAAAGGGTTATCTTTAGAAATGGCTCTCCAGCGCCCCTACAAACTTATAATGGGACCCAAGAATTTAGTTTGTCATAGAGACATAAAATTTGGTACACATCTCTTATGTCATGACGAGCATAAAGCCAATGACAACCACCCCTATCTATAAATGTGTTGCCATAGCGTCCCAAATATGTCGAAAAGTCAATGGGAAGTGAAAATTTTAGTTTGTCGTAGGCAAATGAAACTTAGTACACACATCCAGCATGGGCTTATGAACAAAAAAGCCAATGGGGACCACACCCTATCACACACAGGAAGGCGGCCATTTTGAATTGAAAATGTGAACCGACTTAAAATACACTCTTTTTAAAAGAACACAGAAAATAGCTGCTTCATTCCACAGACACCAAACTTGGGCAAAATGAGCTAAACTCATGTATGTAAAATAGACAAGCGTTTTCTAGACTTTTTGCTCGAGTTATATTTTTTTAATTAAAATTCGTATATATTTTTATCATATTTTTCTGAAAAATGATCCTCAATTTAACCCAGTGACCGTACAACTAAAAGTAATTTTTATTGGTCCAATTTTTCAAGCTCGTGAAAAATTTAAGTATTTAAAGTCGAAAAAAATACAAAAATGACTCAGTGGCGGCCCTAGAAAAGTCAAAATACATTGGGCCTATGGAAAGTGAAAGTAACTTTTTCCAACGTAGAAAAATGAAACTTGGTACATCCATAGGAAACCTCAGGCAAACAGAAAAGTCAATGACAGTCACACCCTAAACTAACAGGAAGTCCGCCATGTGGGGTGAAACGCGGCCACTAAAATCGCACCCTTGCGCAGAAAGATGCAAATCATTGTGTTTTAATCTAAATGGCCCCAAATTTGGTGAGTATCATCTAGACACATGTGCCAACCAAAGTTGTGACTTTGTTGTTGATATCTTATCGGGTATGGGTGTGGCAAGCCTGTAACGAGGTGGCCATTTTGTGAAAATAAAACGTCTCTTAACTCTCAAACGCCTTCTCGGATCGAGTTGGACCCAAAAAGGCGTTTGTGCACATTCATGACCTGAACAAAAAAATATGTAAATAAAAGGGTTATCTTTAGAAATGGCTCTCCAGCGCCCCCTACAAACTTATAATGGGACCCAAGAATTTAGTTTGTCATAGAGACATAAAATTTGGTACACACACATCTCTTATGTCATGACAAGCATAAAAGCCAATGACAACCACCCTATCTATAAATGTGTTGCCATAGCAAGTCCCAAATATGTCGAAAAAGTCAATGGGAAGTGAAAATTTTAGTTTGTCGTAGGCAAATGAAACTTGGTACACACATCCACCATGGGCTTATGAACAAAAAAGCCAATGGGGACCACACCCTATCACACACGGGAAGGCGGCCATTTTGAATTGAAAATGTGAACCGACTTAAAATACACCTCTTTTAAAAGAACTCAGAAAATAGCTGCTTCATTCCACAGACACCAAACTTGGGCAAAATGAGCTAAACACATGTATGTAAAATAGACAAGCGTTTTTCTAGACTTTTTTGCTCGAGTTTTATTTATTTTTATTATAATTTGTTTTTGTTTTTTTAGTATAATTTTCCTGCAAAATGATCCTCAATTTGACCCAGTAAACGTGCAACTAAAAGTCATTTTTATGGGTCCCAGACTTGAAGCTCGGCAAAAAATTATGTATTTGAAGTCCCGAAAAAAATCGAAAAATGACTCAGTGGCGACCCTAGAAAAGTCAAAATACATTGGGCCTATGGAAAATGAAAGTAAATTTTTCCAATGTAGAAATACAAAACTTGGTACATCCATAGGACACCTCAGGGCAAACAGAAAAGTTTATTACAGCCATATCGTAATTTCAACAGGAAATCTACTATGTTGGGTGGAATGCGTGACCACCTAAATCGCACCCCTTGTGTCTAAAGGCTTTTCATCTAAACAGCTCCAAATTTGGTGAGTATCATCTAGACACGTGTGCAAAAAAAGTTATCAATTTGTTTTTGATACATTTGTGGCTGTAATGAGTCTTTGAAGAGGCAACCTTTGGGAAATAAATGCCATTTCCCAATTGCCAGGATCCTTCCTTTAGAGGAGGCCCCTCCAGAGCCACGGCTAGAGTCTTGAAAACTCCTCAGAATCCTTTGGAACTTGTAACCTTGTACTTTTAGACAAGTTATATTTACATTTTGAAGTCCTTTTAAACAGGGGGTGCAGCGATTCCTGAGTCATCTCAAATCTCCAGCAAGTACTTTGTTTTTCTCGCCTTAGCCCAAGCATAATCTATTATTTTCAAAGGTTCAGACAGCTCCCAGGAAAACCAGGGATTGTGGAGACCTTTAACTCTAAATTACAAGGTGGTGTAGCAGGCCCCAGCAGTAGCACAGGCCCGGTTATTTGACATTACCGTGAAGTTTACGCTTTAAAGAACGAAATGCAATCCTCCGAGTGCATGTGTCTCCGCGGTCTCAAGGGAGGCGAGGGTCTTTATCGCCGCTTGCGGCTTTAATTATTATTATTATTATTTATTATTTTATATATTTTTAAAAAAGGTTGTAATGATGTGAGTATAAATTTAGGATAATTAAAATAAACTGAAAGTAAAACTTTATAAAACTTGGTAAAACTTTGTTTGCTCCGATTAATTATGACAGTGACGGCATGTTGCCAAGTCCGCGGGCTACTTTTAAAGTCCATTTTGGGCAAAAAGCATAGTATAATAAAATCACCAAAACAAGTCTTCATGTTAAGAATGAATAGTACACAAACATTTCTAAAACTGTAAAATCTCTTTCTTTTTTTTTTTTTTTTTTTTTTTAATAAAACATTCATTAATTATTTTATGATAAACATACTGTCTTAAGTGCACCAGTTTGGGAACCCCTGGGCTACAGCAGCATGTGCAGGTTCTGGACTGGCCTCAGTCTCCTGACCTCAGTATCATTGAGTCACTGGAGCTGGAGGCTTTTTGCCAAAATGAATGGGCAGCTTTACAAGAGCCTCATCCACAAACGACCACAAAAGACTTCAAGCTGTCATTGATGTTAAAGGTGCAATACACAGTATTAAGAACTGGGGTATGTAAACTTTTGATCAGGGTCATTTGGGTAGTTTCTGTTGTCATTATGATTTAAAAAGAGTAAACACAATTGTTTTACAATAACCCAAACCACTAACTATGAGTGAAAAAAGGTTTTTGTGTTATCATTTATATTGTCTAAAAGATGTCCAAAAAAATCACATTCTGCCAACTTATGAGCACAACTCCATGTATGTAACGGCTTGCTTAGCACAACCCACCCCAAAGTCTAACCCCTCCCCTCAACTTTGTTTCTTTTATTTACTTTTTGTTGTTTCTTTGGTGTAATAATTGTTATACTTGCACAGTGAGAATTTATGTATTGGTGCATTTCATTCCATTTACTGTATATGCTGATGACAGACAGATTTACACTCACCTAAAGGATTATTAGGAACACCTGTTTAATTTGTCATTAATGCAAGAATCTAATCAACCAATCACATGGCAGTTGCTCCAGTGCATTTAGGGGTGTGGTCCTGGTCAAGACAATCTCCTGAACTCTAAACTGAATGTCAGAACGGGAAAGAAAGGAGATTTAAGCAAATTTTGAACGTGGCATGGTTGTTGGTGCCTGACGGGCCGGTCTGAGTAATTCACAATCTGCTCAGTTACTGGGATTTTCACGCACAACCATTTCTAGGGTTTACAAAGAATGGTGTGAAAAGGGAAAAACATCTAGTATGTGGCAGTCCTGTGGGTGAAAATGCCTTGTTGATGCTAGAGGTCAGAGGAGAATGGGCCGACTGATTCAAGCTGATAGAAGAGCAACTTTTGACTGAAAAAAACACTCGTTACAATCGAGGTATGAAGCAAAGCATTTGTGAAGCCACAACACGCACAACCTTGAGGCGGATGGGCTACAACAGCAGAAGACCCCACCGGGTACCACTCATCTCGACCACAAATAGGAAAAGAGGCTACAATTTGCACAAGCTCACCAAAATTGGACAGTTGAAGACTGGAAAAATGTTGCCTGGTCGGATGAGTCTCGATTTCTGTTGAGACATTCAGATGGTAGAGTCAGAATTAAGGCAGTTCTGAAGGCGAAATATTAATAATCCTTTAGGTGAGTGTACATACCTTTCAAAGCGTGATAATGCATTTTGTGCCCGTCAACTAGGGCTGAACGATATGGACACAATTTCATATCTCGATTTTCATGCCAGATATCTCGATATCGATGCAATACGATATAACGACGTGTTCGGTGAAAACCAAGCATTTCTCAGAAAAATAAAAAGATCATAATACAAAAAATTGTGGAAAGTAAATATAAATATATATAAATATATATATATATATATATATATATATATATATATATATATATATATATATATATACAGAATCTGAATTAAAATGTGTTTGATTTAATCCTACATTTCAAAATTTTGTGTCAGAAAATGTATTGTTTTAAAGCCTTTCGCACGTACGATCACACAGGTGTAATCGGTCTAGGCTGGTCCCTGGAGCGTACGATCAAGTGCATCACATGATCAACAGAGACAGGCAGCTGTCATATATCACAACTTTTCAGTGTTTTCAACCACATACTGTTTATTTTAGGTTTCAAACATATAAATTCACATAAGTACAAAAAAAACAATAAATACATTTAGAGTTTGTAAAATACACACTGATGTCTATGGAAGAGGTAATAACTGCGTCTGCGGCACAAACTAACACGGCGGCGCCCATCGCGCATACAGCTCAACTAACGTGATCGTTATAAAGGTGTTTAAACAACAATATACTTCCACTTGCATGTATTTGACAATCGGAATATCAGATATTTCATGCCATCAACACATTTGTGAATATTCTGAATAAAAAGGAAAAATGACATAAATGCATAAATTCATTCAGCGCTGTTGCTGCTGCGGTGTGTCACGTGGCTTTAGCGGTGCATTCAAGGGCACTCGTAAAACTGATGTTTGTTGTGACTGCCAGAGTTGTATGCAGGGCGAGCACGGAGAGGGGAAATCTATATCGTTGCTTTTTTCGATAGTAATATCTTAAAAGTTCATATCTAGATAGATACGATAATGATATATCGTTCAGCCCTACCGTTAACTACTGGAGTGCATTGACAACATTAAAGCTTGGATATCCATACATTTTTCACATTTCAATACAAAAAAATAAGCAGGTTCGTCAGATCAGTCTCGCTCACTGTCCCTAAGATAGAGAGGAAGCCAAGAGGTGACCGTTTTTCAGTTGCTGGCCCCAAACTGTTTTTAAATTACTTCTTATAACACATTTCTCTGTGGCTTTCAACACGATTTGAGAAGTAGACTTTTACTGTGACTGTTATTTAATTTCTTATTGTATTTTACTGCGTGTTATTTTTTGCAAATGTACCAAATGGTACAGCACTGGCCGACCTTGTTATTTTAAACACTCTATAAATAAACTAGATTGAGATTGTAAAAGAGGTTTGTGATCTCAGTGGAACTTTCTTATATAAAGGTTAAATAAATATGGTCAGAATATATGCAGATATTTTTGTAAAGAAAAAAAGAGGAGCAGGTTTTTCTGGTGGGTGTGTTCCTTGTGCTGTTGGAGAGCCATTAGTGCAGTTGGACTTTGTCCTATACAGATTCAAATGGAATATACTGACTGAACTAACTCAATTTGACTGAGTTTGATTCCAGGACTGCACAGAATCTGCTGAACCGTATCAAAGTGAGCTGAACTGTACTGAGCGTTTGTCCATATTTTTAAATTTTTTACAGATGGAAAGCTGAAGACAGATGGATTCAGCATTGAGTCCTGCAGGAGCATGGTAGCTGTTATGGATGTATCCTTTTACTCAGTATGCAACAAACTGCAGTCTGATGCAAATGTGCAGGTCCTAGCGGAGCCTTATGCATGACCTCATGAATATTATCCAAACAACTTGGATTCTAAAGACATCAAACCGCTCTTTGCACACTGTAGTCATGTTATTGCTTTGTTGACTTAAGGAACTCCTGTGTTGCAGTGTATTTGAGCTAAACCTCACAGTGGTCTTGTTTCTTTGGACTGACATGACATCTTTCTGTTCTTGGTTGACACTGTCAGAGATATATTAATATGTTAGTGGTTGGGTGAAGCCATTTTATTTTTCATTCATTCATTCATTTTCTACCGTGTAGTCCCGAGCCTATCCCAGCAGCTTTGGGCCTGAGGCGGGGTACACCCTGGACAGTGGCCAGTTAGTCGCAGGGCTAACATTTAGAGACAGACAGTGACAGACAACCATTCACTCTCACATTCATTCACTCGGGACACTTTAAAGCCAGTTAACCTGTACATGCATGTGTTTGGACGTTGGGAGGAAGCCGGAGTACCCGGAGAGAACCCACAGTAACACGTGGAGGACATGCAGACTCCTCACAGAAAGACCAGAGTCAGTCAAGATAGAATGTTTGAGTCGGTTTTTGAACTCACAGCCTTCTTGCTGTGAGGCAGCTCCTGGTCCTTTTGCTTTGGCCCCCATCTCAACCATGTTGTCAAAAACCTGGGGGTGAAACTAGACAGCAGTCTAAAATTTGACAAATAGATTCTGTGGTTAGGGCAAGCTTTTTTCAGCTTTGCCTCCTTTCAAAGGTTAAACCCTTTTTAAGTCGTGCTGACCTCGAGAAAAACATCCATGCTTTTATTAGCTCCCGCATAGACTACTGCAAAGCACTCTGGGAGTTCACCAAACTGGACTTCACCGTTTGCAGCTTGTGCTGCCCGACTGTAACTATTGTCATGATTTAAAAAGAATAAACACAATTGTTTGACAAAAAAAAAGGCTTCTCCCGACCACTAACCACTAGTATTTTGTGTTATCATTATTCATATTGTCAGAACTGTACCTTGATTGTTAGAGACTTATTAAGTCTGACTTTTGGATGGAATATAGATAATAATATAAGCATTACCCCCTGGGTCATCTTTTAATTTGTGAACATGTTACTGTGATTTTGTGAGTTTCTTTGACACACTACTTTCAGAGTGACAGCACTGGCAAACTGGGATTCCATGAGTTCAAGTACCTTTGGAACAACATAAAAAAATGGCAGGTCAGATCAATACTTTTCTAAACCCTAACTATGTACCTGTTTGACCTCAAAATCAGAGCGAGACAATTATTTTTATGGTTTGCCAATATGAAACAAAGATTGTGCACAACTTTATTGAATCAAAATCAGCTTTGTCCTTGGCTTGTGATGATGCAGTTGCACTAATTGTATCCCCAATTAGATACAATCCAAGCTCAACTGAAACATGTAGTCTTGCCTTTAGATGGTTTAGCTAGTCAATATGAAACATGTCTTTGTAGAACCAAAGAGGATGGAATATGGATGTACTTTTTGTATTTCTGTGTTGTATTTTTTCCAAAAGTTCAAATAAAACTGCTCAGCTTACTGTTACTTAAAGACACAATTTTGGCAATAGTGGAGATTCTCAGTCATCCAGGTAGTCATAGCGCTTAAGGGTTAACCCTTTATTGATTGCATTTTGCATTATGTTTTCACAACAATGCCCTTCCACCTGAGACCTTTTAGATGGTGCATTGTCATTTGTAATGGGGCGGCAGTAGCTCAGTGGGTAGAGCGGCCGTCCTTCAATCGGAAGGTAGTAGGATCGATTCCCGCTCGCCCCACAGTTCATACTGTCGTTGTGTCCTTGGGCAAGACACTTAACCCACCTTGCCTCCAGTGACTGTAACACTGGTAATGTAATGTAAGTCGCTTTGGATAAAAGCGTCTGCTAAATGAATAAATGTAAATGTAAATGTAATGACACCTTGGTTACTGTATGCAGGGTGTCTATATCTGTCATGACAAAGACTGCTCTGGTATCATCTCCTCTAATGAACTGCCAGATGCCTTCAAAGCTGCAGGTGAGTGATCAGCTGGGTTTACTTTGAGTGATATACTGTTTCTGCACGTTTCACACTGGGATCAGCAGCTTTAACAAACCCCACAGCTTAGGCTTAGGGCTTCATAGTGCTCTTGTGTGTGGGGCCTGGTTAGTTACATCTACACTGGCATCTGAAACAGATTTTATTTGTAATGTTTGCTTATTTACTCATCATGTCTGTTTGCCTTAATATCATCGAAGGCATTAGAGTCTGAATTGTGTTGTCTCTTGTGTCAGAATAAATCAAACTACACTGTATAAGCACACTATATCTACATCCTTGGGTCTGAGCATGCATGAGGCTTTTGGCCAGGAAGAGGGGGCAGTGAATGTTGTGCCACTGTTGTGCTCAGTGTCCTACCAATTCTCATGAACTAGAAGTAAACGGTTTGAACATGTTTCTGCAGGTTTCCCTCTGAATGACCAACTCTACAAGTTGATTATCCGCCGTTACAGTGACGAGCATGGAGATATGGACTTTGACAATTATGTTGGCTGTCTGGTACGACTGGACGCTATGTGCAGTAAGTGTCTTTCTTTTGTTTTGGCATCCACTAGACCAGCCTATTTTCATTCTTGACAGTCATCGTGCAGGAAAAAGGAGTCAGCAAACATGGATTTACATTACATTTTATAATCTTGTTCCTGTTTCATTTGGATTTACTTTGTGATAATGGGTAAAAGTGACTGATGTTTACTACAGTTTAAAAAGGCAGCACAAGGCATTTAAAATAGTTTTTGTTCCATGAAAATGTGCAAAAACTTTCAGTCTGGGTGATGTCATCTCAGATTCTACTGAGTGACAGTGACCAATCAGATCTGAATATAAATTCTGTCATAATGTACACTAGTGGAGTGCAATACCGCTAGATTTGGTATTGACCCAATACCAAGTAAATACAGGGCCAGTATTTCCGATACCTTAAATAATTAAGGTGGACGCGTTATCAATCTGAATCAATCTAAATCTGAATAACTTTTTATGACCTTTTAAGTGTTTTTGTGATTTTCCTTTTGGATTATTAATCAGTTAAAATCCAGTACAGAATTTAGGCAAAGTTTATAAGTAAATAGAAAATATTGAAATATTGAATATAAGAATGACTGAATGAATTTATTATGTGTTCAGAAACTACAAGACAATGACTAAATCTCTCCCTTCACTTCTTTTTTAATAAACAAGTGTACAAAATTATCACTTCACAACAAATATTTCTCTGACATTCCTGCGCTGCGTCTCTGTGCTGTGTGTGTAATGCGCTGCTGCTGGTAGCGTGGGTGCTTGGTTGTGTGGGGGGGTGCTTGGTTGTGTGGGGTGCTTGGTTGTGTGACGGTACAAACATTGAGTGGTAGTAAAGTGAGGCTGCTCTGTGACAGCAGCAGACAGTCAGGTTGCATCTTTAATGAAACGACTGCAGTTGAACAAGAGACAAACTGAAACTTAAGTATCAATACCAACGTTGGTATCGATATTATTTGGATTGATCCGTCCACCACTAATGTACACTTCTAAACCTGTTTATCTGCTGAGAGTAATGTGTAATGTGTGTTTTTCAGGAGCATTTAAGACTCTGGATAAAGACAACAATGGTACCATCAATCTGGACATTAAGGAGGTAACACCTTTGAATCATTGTGTTTGAAATGTTCAACTGAATGATCCAAACACACCTGTGAACAGAGGCAAAAAGTGCATATGTGCATAAAATGCTGCTAGTATGTCCGCCAGGCCAGTGTACGTTTCATAACCTCTGAGCCTCAGTGGGAATGTCTACATATAATATATTATTAGAAAAGTAAATAAAGATTTGTTTTTGTGCTCACTGTGTCACTAAGAACGCCTTCATTAAATGAAGAACCAAAGAGCAACTGTATTGTTTCAGTTTGTGTGAGCAGTGTTTTCTCCTCTTTTGCAGTGGCTTCAGTTGACGATGTACTCCTGAAAGGACTGCAGCTGTTCTCTTTGCTGATGTTACTCTGCTTCTGAAATTGCAATAGTAAGATGTGCAAACAAAAGGACTGAGTGGACAGGATGCTCTTCCTGCTAAATACTACTATGCCCTTCTTTGTCTTGTCTAAAACGCTCAATAAAGTAAAATTTTCTTAATTATTAATCTGTGATTGTTTTTGTGTGTGCGAGACAGTCCTGTCATTTGGATTAGTTGACTCTACCATTAAAGTGTCAAAAGACTTAATGGTCTTTCCATAGTTCCTTTTAAAATGATACTGATTGTTGCAGTAATCGAACATTTTCAGAAAGATGCAAACTGACAAGGTTATGCTATTGTTAAATTTAATAAAATCTGTATTTTCTTAGTACTTTTAATACTTTTAGTTGAAAATAAAACTAGGGTTAATGAGACCATTCATCAATAAGGTAAACGTTTTCAGGTTTAGTCATGTGACTTGTGTGGAACAGACCACGAGCCTGTGCAGAGCATTCCCGCCCTGAGACGGATGGGGGCGCGCGCTACGCTGCAAAAGTCGCGCTTTAGAAGGCAAAAAGAGAGAAGTGGCGAGGAGCCTGCGCAGTGCTGCCTCGTCATTCCGAACTTTCGGGAGAACAAAGGAGTGGCGGAGCCGGAGACGGTAAGTACCGAGCCGTTTTCTTCACGTCACCGGAGGTTTTCAGGGACAGTTGTTATTCTAGTCCATGTTCGGTGCAGTCCACGCAGATTCTGGAATGCGTTTGTCTGCTGTCGGCGCTTTTGGTCATTTTAAAAAATACCGTGAAGGAGACGCTTTAAACAAGGGCTTTTTCGGGCGTGATTTTCCGTGCTTCCAAATCAATTGGGCGTCATGTTAAAACAAAAGCTCACATCGGAGGAACAAGGGAAGGCTTCTCTGCTGCCTCCAGAGTGCGTTGCAATGCATTGTGGGAAGGCTCAAGCTGAACAAAAGGCTCGTTCCCCGCGGCAGCTGACTAGAGCCGTGACGTAGGCAGCTGTGGGCGGAGCAGACATATCCTACTCAAGCCCTTAAACACGGGGGTCGGGGGAGGGGGGGGCTGTTATTGAATGACATCAGCTGTAACTGTAACTGCACAGCGTACTGTACTTGTGTTAATAAATACAATTTTAAGCTTTCTTAGCAGTGGCTCAGTGGTAGAGCGGGCGTCCTTCAACCGAGAGGTAGGCGGTTCGATTCCCGCTCTCCCCACAGTTCATACTGTCGTTGTGTCCTTGGGTAAGACACTAACCCCCCCTTGCCTCCAGTGGCTGTAACACTGGTGAATGGAACCTTAATGTAAGTCGCTTTGGATAAAAGCGTCAGCTAAATGAATAAATGTAAATGTGTAAATGGTTATAGGACGCACATATAAAGTAAAGTAAATAAAACCACAACCTCAGGGCAGAAGAAAAAAAACGAGGTCTCTCATTTGAGTCTAGTCCTAATAACAGCAGAATGAGGAATAATCCGCCCTCTGCAGCTGAGTTAATGAGGGATCATTCAGAAGAGAAGCGAGGGTCTGCTGCTGCAGCACCACAATCACCAGACAATGTAGGACTCTAAACAAACTACCAATAATTATAATTATGGCGAACATATTTACATTTTAAATGCATGTATTTTTGGAAGTTGTCTGGTTAAAATGCTGTCAAACCTGTCAATTCTTTATAATCGCTCGTTTGGTTTGTGCTTTAGCTCAATCTCTGTTCTCCCTCCGTCCCTCACACAGCACCAAACTGATCTGCCGTTCGAGTCTGATTGGATGTTATTTGTTGGAGACAGCGGCGTTCAAGTTTCCGAGACCAACTGTGGAGCTGCAGCTATATTTACAGTTTAATCTGTACAATTAGCTTCTGTAGTAATGATTAAAAACTAAGAGACAGAGTGAAGACATGTGTTGGACAGAAACGTTTGTGAAGTCTGAGTGTGGACAGACTTCAGCCTAAATGGAGAAACAAGGTATTTGGCTCCATTTACAGCAGAAAGTAAGGTATGTTGCTAAACAGTGCTAACAACAAAGCTAATACTTAAATCAGAGACTTTTTTCACAGCATTGATGAAAGTATTTTTTGTCAGAGACTGAGAGCAGACAGAAAAGGACAGACAGGTGCTCTCTCACCTAGAGCCAAACGAACAGGTGACATCCACAGTCTGTGTAAATCTGACTCTTAAAGATGAGCTAGGCTCATTTTCAAATTGCTTATATATAATATAAAATTAATGGAAGTCAATGGGTGATGTCTACAGACCCCAGGGACATGTGGGGAATGGCGAGATTAAATAAATTAAAAAAAAAAAAAAAATATATATATATATATATATAATTTATAAAAACAGCTATATTGTTTTTGTTTGGCTTATTATTTTTATTAGTTCTGAGCCTGCCATGCATGGAAAGGGACTATTGTAATCGCACAGACCAGTAATCCCCAAGTGACTACAAATGAATGACGAGTAAACCTGCATGTTCGTGACCACGTGCACTAACCGGGCATATATAGGGACCCAGCATACTACTAATTGCTATAAAATGAATGGAGGTCAATGGTGAACGCACACAGGGAGTCAATGGCAACAATCAGTAACGAAGACAGAGCTCCACTTCGACTCAGACTCCATCAGGTGGAGGTGTGGTACTGGTATGGGCAGGTATTATTAAAGATGAGCTAGTTGGACCTTTTCAGGTTTAAAATGGACTCAAAATCAACTCTCAGACCTACTGCCAATTTTTAGAAGAAACTTTCTTTAAGCAGTGGTTCAGGAAAAAGTCTGCATCTTTCAAGAAGACTTGATTTTTATGCAAGACAACGCTCCATCACATGCATCAAAGTTCTCCACTGCGTGGCCAGTGAAGGCCTTAAAGATAAAAAACTAATGACACCTGAATTAAACCCTACTGAGAACTTTTGGGCCCTTCTTAAGCAGGACATTTCCAGTGAAGGTAAACACCTCTGAACAGTGTCTGGGAGGCTGTGGTTGATTCTGACCTGATCAAGAACCTGACTCTGTGAATGGAAGGATTGTGACTGTTATTGAAAAGATGGGTGGCTATATTTGTCACTGGGTTTTTTTATTTTTTGTTTATTCTCACTTTAACAGGTGAAAAAAAAAACAAGTGAGATGGAAAATATTTCTTTTTAATTTAGTTGCATAATAATTCTGACACTAAAAGTTGCCTAATAATGGTGCACATGTAGATATTCTCTTAAGAAAGACAAAACTTCACTTTTACTACTGAAATGTTCAGGTTTGAGGGTTTAACATTTTGGACCAAGAGCCCTGTTTGTACAATAGTCAAGGCAATTTTATTTCTATAGCACAATTCATACACTGGGTAACTCAAAGTGCTTTACAGGAATAAAAGACAATTTACAAGATTTAGATTAAGAAACGTGAGAAAAAATAAAAACATTTTAAAAGATAGAAAACACTTTAGGTTGTAGTGTAGGCGGAGCTAAAGAGGAAGGTTTTTAGTTCTAACTCTGGGCACGAGCAGAAGGCCTGTCCCAGATGTTCTCAGAGTCCGAGGAGGTTCATAAGTAACTAGCATGTCAGAGATATATTCTGGTGCTAAACCATTTAGAGACTTGTAAACCAGCAGTGCTGTTTTAAAGTCTATTCTCTGAGCAACAGGAAGCCAGTGCAGAGATTTTAAAACTGGCGTGATGTGGTTGTACTTCCTGGTTTTGGTTAGAACCCGAGCAGCCGCGTTCTGAATAAGCTGCAGCTGTCTTAACCCTCGTTTTGAGAGACCAGTGAGCAGGCCGTTACAGTAATCTAACCTGCTGGAGATAAAAGCATGGATAAGTTTCTCTAAGTCTGGTTGAGACATCATCCCTTTGACTCTGGAAATGTTTTTAAGGTGATAAAATGCAGATGATGTAATTG
This sequence comes from Perccottus glenii, assembly GCA_024416835.2. NCBI lineage: Eukaryota > Metazoa > Chordata > Actinopteri > Gobiiformes > Odontobutidae > Perccottus > Perccottus glenii. The sequence continues at coordinate 35,272,116 of CM044550.2, read as the reverse complement.
ACTTAATGTGACTGTGGAAATTCAAATCTGAGTCCATGATGACCCCTAGATTTCTAACCTGGTTTTTAGATTTTAGAGAAAGAGACTCGAGGTGACTGCTGACACTTTCTCTTTGTTTCTGTGGCCCAAAGATGATTAGTTCAGTCTTGTTTCTGTTCAGTTGGAGAAAATTATTTTGCATCCACGTGTCAATCTGTTTGATGCAGTGACACAGTGAATGGATTGGTCCATTTTCACCTGCTGTGAGTGAAATGTAAATCTGAGTGTCATCTGCATAATTATGGTAGGATACTCCACAGCTGCGTATTAACTGACCTAAAGGAAGCATGTACAATAACAAAATGAATCCTAAAAAATACATGCCTAATAATTGTGCACACAGTTTTGTTTTTGCATATTATTTGGGATGCAACAATTCTCAATACAGTATTGAACCATTCGGTACGGCCTTCACGCGTTGGTAAATTTCGGTGTGTAAAAATAATAGTCTTTCCATCTTTTTATGCACTAGATTTCTCCTCAGTTGCCTACATTGACCGTCAATGGTTGGTGTGTGCATGTGGGTTTAAATCATTTCAGAATCACAATTCTTTTAATTTGGGATTAGGAAACCCCTCTGTGTGTAAACTACCAATCCCAACACTCTATGGGCTGATGATGACAAACATTATGAACACTGGTGTTTCGCCCTGTGCTTTACGGTTGCCTTGGCAAAACCTGCCCCTCACCAAGACTAGTGAAGACCCACTTGATTAAAGCATATCTAGCAGCTCAGTGGCATCTTGGGCTCCAAAAGTACTGCTGTAAAAGTGAAACCAATTTGCGCTATAATATCCCGCTGTTAAAACTGGCTTTACATAGAGTCTGGTCTGTTCAGCGTGGAGTTAGCGAGAGCTGCCTCTGAGGCTGTACTTGCTGAAAGTTTAACTTAACAATACTATGTCCCGTTTACCAACAAAAAAAGAGAGGTTATCCTTTTACCAAAGTGGCTAAATTTCAAATGTAGCACTAGTCCTTGCTGGGCTAAACCATCTCTGTCTGAGACATTATTTCATAAAAAGTTTGACTTAAATGTACATCTGCTGAAACATTATTGAGGTTTGATTTAATGTGAGTGTTTTAAATCTGGTCCTTTTGTAAATTATATCAGATCCTCGGGGCCACCAACATAAATGTTGGTTTATAAATGTTGTGGCTGGATGTCATTGTTTTATTTTGTTATTTATCTGTGAAGGTTCTCAGTCATCCAGGACATCTTGACAAACTTTACTTCAACCTTTTTTTCATTTTATTTATTTATAAAGTTAGCAGCACAGTGTAGTGTAGAACTATGTTGCATAAACATATATCAGATTAATTTTAATAATTTTAATAATTAAATTTGACATTAATATTAATTTATTAAAATTAATTTCTAATTAGAAAGGGGCACCACTCTAGTTTTTAACAGGTCCAGAGAAACTGTTTAATCTAGTCTCTTTAATCTAAAAGGAAGAGCTTTTCGAACATTTTTTAATATAAACAGAGAAACATTAATGTCTTTTATGGGGTTTTATTAAAAATTACACAAAGGAATAGTAGTGAGTAACATGATGGGAACATGAAAAGGATTGACAACAAGGGATAAACACAGGGATAAACATTTGCTTTCAGAGAGTATCATGATACCAGGAATGTTTAGACATGTTAATCTATATTATGGAAACTTAACAAAGGGACTTTTAGGGAAGCAGCTTGGTCTACAAGTCAGTGCTTCATCAAGGCCACATTAAGGACGCAAGGCTTTGTGTGTGCCACGTGCGTAACTCACTCTGGTCCTGGATTGGTGCAGGGAGGCCGACAAGTTCCAAAGTGTGCTCCAGAATTGGCGCGTGCTGCCTGGTTCTGAAGAGTAGAGTGGTTGTAACGGGCATGCCACTCCAGACGGCTCGCTGTGCGGCGGTGCAGCGTTGAGGCGGAAACGTTCTGTTGAAGCTAGTTAGCTTTGACAGTAGCAGACTTCCGGATAGCGGGAAAAATAAAGTCTTTAAAAATAAACTGTGACTCACTGGAAAAATAGTCTTAGAGGTTGACTTTCACTGGTTCAAACTTGCTTCTGCGAGAGCTCATTTTTGGTGAGAACGAACGCATGAGCAGGCACGGTCTTTAAAAATAAAAAGGCCAAAATGACTTCCGTCTGTAGCAGGCTTGGAAGGAGCATTGTAGCAGCTGCTTGCAGGAGGAAAAACTTTGTGTATCAAGCTAGGCTGGCAGGCTTTACACAAATAAATTCTACTCGTTTCCACAAGGCCCGACGCTTGGGGAGGTTCTTGGAGAGAACCTCCCGGGCGGGGAGATTTGTACTTGTAGGATTATACAAAGAAAATGTATTTGTCAGACTTATTATGAAAACATATTCATTACATTTTATTAAAAATAAAACGTAAACTTGTAGAAATGGGATAAGGAATTATTTGCCTTGTAAAACTCTGCGTCCTGGAAAAGAACAGTATAATTGTTAGTACATTACACAGTGTCTTTTATGTCAAATTAATACAGAAATGTCTCTTCGATCAAGTCGAGGTCATTCGTCCATTGGACCACCAGGGGGTAGTGTTTGACCATTGTAGAAAGGCCAGGGGCTCCTGGGAGATTAAACACATTTCTGGGGAACAAGGAGGTTATGTTTTGACAGTTCAATAGCCTTCGTATCTCCGAAGATTTACTGATTTACTTTACTTAAGTGTTCTGGCGCCAGGTAGACTAGCTCACATCTTCCTGTGAGGCTACCCAGAGTCATAAGCAGAGCTCATCTGTGACTTAAAACACTGACCATCTGGGGGATGGTCAGGCTGTGTGTGGAATCCAGAGACTGATCTGCTACAACAGATTCAGACACCTACAATGTAGCCAAACACCTGGCCATCATTTTGGCTCCATTGGTCGGCCACTCACAACACAATATCATCAACTCACAGGACTTTACAAAATCAAAAATCTACAACTAGACGCAGATGAGACAATTGTCTGTTTGATGTCACATCCCTCTTTACCCACTTGCATACCCACCAATGAAGCACTCGTGGTTGTAAGGAAGAAACTACTACAGGACACTTCTTTACAGGACAGGACAAACCTCACCCCGGACCATATTTGCAGTTTACTGGAGATATGTTTGAACACTACTTATTTCCAGTTCAGAGGTAACTTCTACAAAAACACAGCTGTGCCATGGGATCACCTGTCTCTCCGATTGTGTCTCACCTGTTCATGGAGGAAGTGGAGAACAGAGCTCTGGTCTCTTTCCCAGGTGCAGTGCCCAGTCACTGGTTCAGATATGTTGATGACACGTGGGTCAAAATCAGAACCCAGGAAGTATAGAAGCCTTCACAGAACACATCAACACAGTGGACAAGAACATCAAGTTCACCCGAGAAGATGCCATAGACAACCGCCTGGCTTTCTTAGACTGTGCAGTGGATATTTGTGAGGACAGGACTCTCCAAGTAGACGTTTATAGGAAGCCAACACACACACAGATCAATATTTACTGTTTGATTCGGATATATTTACTGTTTAAACGGAAAGAAGAACAACACATTCGTAAAGCCCTGAGAGACTGGAGGATACCCCAAAAGGACTTTCAACAAAACCAAGAGGACACAGAAACCAAACAGACAGGAACCAGGGTCAAAAAGGAAGGGTGTAGTTATCCTTTGTGTGTCTGGTTTATCTGAAAAACCTAAAAGAATTTTTTACAAACGCAACATTCCAGTCCATTTTAAACCAGGAAACACGCTGCATCAAAAAACTGGTCCATCCTAAAGACAAGACCCCCACAAACAGAGTAATGTAGTTTATACAGTTCAGTGAAGAGTGCAGTGACAGTTATGTTGGAGAAACAAAACAACAGCTTCACAAGAGGATGTCTCAGCACAGAAGAGCCAATCCTGGAGGGCCTGAGTCTGCAGTCCACCTCCACCTCAAAGAGAAAGGACAGTCCTTTGAGGACAGACATGAATTTGAATGAATGAATCTGAATTTTGGCTAAAGAGGCCAGATGGATTGAGAGAGGGGTGAAGGAAGCAATTTTTGTTCCTCTCTGAACAGAGAAGGTGGCCTCGGATTCATGTTGCCTAGTATTTACAACAGTGTTTTGAAACCTAAAACAGAACAGTTTCACTCTAGAACAACAACAACAGCACCTGAATGGAACAGTGACAGTAACCACTCACCTGAGCCTAACGACTATGACACCAGAACAGCCTATCAAGTTTCAGGTCAAACCCCTTTCTCTAGAGTTAAAGCTCAGCTCTTACCAGTTGATCTCAGAATTGAAGTCTCTTGGAATTAGAGACAAAACATCTTCACCTGGAAAACCAGATGGCAGCTGAGATGGCAACTAGACCTGTCACGATAACTACTTTTTTGTGTAATATATATTGCACCACAATTAATTGCATCGGCTCGTCAGAGCAGCAACGTCTGATGCTTTGTACTCAATAAATAAATACCAGAAGCATTTTAAACGTAGAAAACTGAAACTCATCGCAAAATAAGCCTGTCAGTCCATATTACAAACCCGATTCCAAAAAAGTTGGGACACTGTACCAATTGTGAATAAAAACATAATGTGGAAGTTTCAAAATTTTATTCAGAATACAACATAGATGACATATCAAATGTTTAAACTGAGAAAATGTATCATTTTAAATTGCATCAACTAGGGATGCACCGAATGTTCGGCCACCGAAATTATTCGGCCGAAAATAGCCAAAAAAAGCACTTTCGGTGTTCGGCCGAATAAGTAAAAAGGCCGAATAAATTTGGCCGAACAATGACGTTTTTAATGACGCAATCAAATAACCCGCGTAGAGTGAGAGGCGCGGGCTTTATGCAGCAAACATGTCAGCAGTGTGGAAGCACTTTAAAGTGTCAGAGAAAGAGGCAAAAACGGCCGTTTGCAGACATTGTTCTGCTGAATTATCCAGACGGGGTGCATCTGCAAAAACGTACTTCAAGCGAAACAGACCACGGAGTGAAAACAACTAAAAGTGCGGTCTTAGAAGCTGTCAGCACACGATTTAGACAGGCGGACTCAGAACCCCTGTACTGCATCGCGAATGTGCTTGATCCAGATATAAAGATCATTACTTGGATGTTGGGAGAAAGATGCGCACACGAGAAATAATCCAGGCCGAGTTGGATTTGGGAAAGCCGCTAGGTAGCTAATGGAGACGGTCAGGTGGTGCACAGCGCAGGAGATGAAAACAGCGCAGAGAGTAAACGGGCTCGTACTACAGATTATCCGCGCAGAGTCTCGCTGTCTGACTGGTAAGATTTTATTAATATTTTGGATTATGGTAACACTTCATAAGTAGTTTCTATTTTTAACATTAACTAACAATGAAAACCCCTTATTAACAGCATTTATTAATCTTAATGTTAACATTTACTAATACAGTATTAAAATTAAGTATCACATTTGTAATTTTTGAATTTAAAAGTATCAAAATGGTAGGCCTATTTGTTAAAATTGTGAATGCACTCATACTAACATGAACTAAATATTTTTTTATTATCTTAAATTAAAGAAGATTAATAAATACCATAACAAATGTATTGCTCATTGTTAGTTAAATATTTTGAAATTGAAATTTTTATCTGAAAAGCAACACAAAATAGTAAAAAGCAAATTTTTAAATATTTAATTATTGTAATGGTGAAAGAATTGTCAAAATAAATGGAAAAATGTGAAACACCGCGTTCGGTATTCGGTATTCGGCCTTCGGCCAAGCATTTCATTATTATTCGGCTTCGGCCAAGAATTTCATTTCGGTGCATCCCTAGCATCAACACATCTCATGTTTACCACTGTGTGGCATTCCCTCTTCTTTTTTTTATTTTTTATAACAGTCTGCAAACGTCCGGGACTGAGGAGACAAGCTGCTCAAGTTTAGGAATGGAAATGTTGTCCCATTCTTGTCTAATACAGGCTTCTAGTTACTCAACTGTCTTATGTCTTCTTTGTCGCATCTTCCTCTTTATGATGCACAAAATACTGCAGGCTGGCCGTTTCAGAACCAGATACTTCTTCTTCACAGCCAGGATGTTGTAATTGTTATAGTATGTGGTCTGGCATTGGAAAATGCAAGGTCTTTCCTGAAAGAGATGGTGTCTGGATGGGAGCATTTGTTGTTCTAGAACTTGGATAAACCTTTCAGCTTTGATGGTGCCTTTCCAGATGTGTAAGCTGCCCATGCCACACACACTCATGCAACCCCCTACCATCAGAGCTGAACTGAGCTCAGAACAACTTGGGTTGTCCTTGTCCTGTTTAGTCCAGATGACATGGCGTCCCAGTTTTCCAAAAAGAACTTTGTCTGATTTGTTTGAAAACGGAACAGTTCTACTTTGCCACAGTCCATTTTAAATGAGCCTTTTAAATGAGCCTTGGCTCCAGAGAAAACACCTGTGCTTCTGGGTCATGTTTAGATATGGTTTCTTTTTTGACCAATAGGCAAGGCAAGGCAATTTTATTTATATAGCACAATTCATACACTGGGTAACTCAAAGTGCTTTACAGGAATAAAAGACAATTTACAAGATTTATATTAAGAAACATAAGAAAAAATTAAAAACATTTTAAAAATAAGAGTGCAGATAAAAGAAAAAACACTTTAGGTCGTGGTGTAATACAATACAGTTTTAGCTGCCAACGGTGAATGGCCCGGTGGAGTGTTTACCAACAATGTTTTCTGGAAGTGTTCCTGAGCCCATGTTGTGATTTCCATTACAGTAACATTCCTGTTTGTGATGCAGTGTCGTCTAAGGACCCAAAGATTACAGGCCTTCAGTCTGGTTTTCCAGCCTTGACCTTTACGCACAGAGATTGTTCCAGATTCTCTGAATCTTTGAATGATTTTATGCACTGTAGATGAAGATAACCCTTTTTTTCTCTGAGAGACTTCTTTCTGATATTGCTCCACTATTTTTCGCTGCAGCTTTGGGGGAATGCCCATCTTGACTTCTGAGAGACACTGTCATTCTGAAAGGCTCTTTTTATACCAAGCATGTTGACAATGACCAAATAAGTTTCAAATTGGTCCTCCAACTGTTCCTTATACGTACATTAAACTTTTCCGGCCTCTTATTGATACTTGTTCCAACGTTTTTGGAATGTGTAGCTCTCACGAAATCCAAAATGAGCCAATATCTGGCATGACACTTTCAACATTTGAAATGTTATCTATGTTGTATTCTAAATAAAATGTTGAAATTTGAAATTTCCACATCATTTTACTCTGTTTTTATTCACAGTTTGTACAGTGTCCCAACTTTTGTGGGAATTGGGTTTGTAGATTATTACCCATCTTTTTTCTACAAGTGTGTAGCTTCTCTGCATATGGGCATGGCTGGGTGAAAGTCAGCAAGCCAAGTACAAAATGCACCATGCAGTGTAAACATTGTGCTGCGATATATTGCAGCGCCAAATACTATCAATAAATCAACTATTGCGACAGGCATAATGGCAACACAGTTTAACCTTGGCACCAGCACCGGGTTGCGACGGCAAGGGACGATCATTGCCGCTTGCGGCTTTAATGTTTTTTTATTTTTTATTTCTCCTAACAGGTCAGTGTGTCACCCAGTCATTTTAATAATCCCACAAGACCCTTCATGATGGACTGTACTGAGGGTGGAGCTGTATCAGCTTTCACAGCAGAAGAGGGCTTTCGGGTGGAGGGCATTGCAGGGTTCCGAACCAAACCCAGGTTCTCCTATGTTGAGGTGAAAATGCTGCTGGAGTCTGTCAAGAGGAACCGATACATTCTGCTCAGTGAGTAACAATAATTAAAGTTATTAACCCTTTAGGCGCCAGGGTTTATTTTTAAAAAATACAGATTTTTGAGATCCAAATTTCAAAAGGCTGTGGTTTGAAAATGATAAGAGATAGAGTCCTACTCTAAACTAGAAAAATGGCAGGTATGACCCAGAGTATATGAATAAAATAATTGTATGCATCTAATTTACATACCATGACATAGTGTTGTCACGATACTGGAATTTCTAACTTCGATACGATACCTTCAAAAATATCGATATTCAATACCATTTTCGATACCAAAGGGAAAACAACTGTTACAATATTATTATTTTTAATTTTTTAATTTATTTATATATAAGATTAAATATAAAATCAGCCAAGGTCCGCTTAGACCTTAGTTAACTTTCCTCACCGTGAGGGGTCTGGAAATTTTTAATAAAAGGATATGTGTTTGAATATAATTCTTTATAGTAAAGTCTCATTTATTCCACACCTACAGCCTCTTAAACAATATGGAGATGAATGTTGATAATCCACTGTTTTCTGTATTTTATTCTTTGTTTACATGAGGAGGATGTTTGAGTGTTTAGCTTTCGCAAAACACAGCTCACAGACAAAAGGAAAATACTACAAAATCAAAAGAAGCTAAAGCTAAAGCTCAGAACCTGGTGGTTTATTGACAACAACCTGGAATCCTGCATATTATGCCTAGTACTCCTTCATGTGTGAGAACATTTTAAATACAAAATCATCAATTCAAGCCAAATAATTTTCTGATTAAAATAAACGTTCCCTCCCGTCCATAACGTCAGTGAATCTTTATTATGTTCTGCCAAGGCTTTTAAATTTTAGTTGTTTCTAACTCATTATCAGGCTACGCTAAACAGCTCCGCTGCTCTGTCCGTAACCATAGTAACCTGAGGACCCGCGCGTGTTGACGTAGCCGTCCTAGAAGTGCAGGTTCAAAAATATGTTTTACACAATGCGCTTGTAATTATGAATAATGTCCTGTGGTCCAGATCGCGGTCCGCCTTTTGAAGACCCCTGATGTAGTGCACTTGTTCAAAGGCCTCTCAGATTGTCATACATTCAGAAACCAATAGTGCAAGTAAAAAAAAAAAAAAAAAACTCGATGTCGATACTCGGTATCGATACTCCGTATCGAAACTTCGGGAAATGAGTATCGTATCGTTTGAGATATTTCAGTATCGATATTTACTACCATGACATTATATATTGGCGGTTATGTTATTTACAGTACATACAGACTAATGAAGATATTACAATTTTTTTTCTTTTTTCTGTCTTTTTCTGAAATTAAATTATTAATAACAGTAACTTGTAAAGCAAAATTAGTAAACTACAGTACAACTACAACTTCTAATATACCATAACTAGTAAAATGTATGGAAATAGATCTGAGAAATATACACATGTACTGTAGGTGTTTGGTTGCACAAGCTTTATCTGTTTTTATCCAAAAGGCATAGTTAGTAGTTTTTTAGAGTGTGGGACCTCTCATAAAGCACAGCACACAGCCATCACTTTTATTACGATCGCTGCTTTGATTAGTGCATTCGCGTTGACTATGTTTACCCCTGCCTCTCCCTCCTCGACTGGGTAAAGTGTCAGGATGAACAACACGTATTTGTCCCAAACAGCTGTCAATAGAAGCCGCATTATTCCCAAACAGCTGGTGCTAAAGGTAAGCCAGCAGGTAAAGCTAAAAAGCTGCAGGTCTAGGTAAACTGCAAGGTGCTAAAGGTAAGCTGCAGGTGCTAAAGGCAAGCTGCAGGCAGGTGTAAAAGGCTGCAAAGCAGGTGCTGCAGGTGGCTAAGCTGCAGGTAAAGCTGCAAGGTAAAGCTGCAGGTGCTAGCAGGTCCTTTCTTCCCCTTCACTCCGCTGCCAGAGTTTTCTGCTTCTTCTTTTCACTGATGTTTGGCAAAATGTGTGAAAAACAGCGTGTGCTTTATGAAAGACACTGAGAAAGGCACGAGCAGCGGCGCCGCTGTCCAAGTTACACACTCACTCACTCTCGGTCATTCTCACTTTCACTCGGCTGAAAAGACTCTAAAGGTAGATGTTCTCCCTCAGAATCAGAGTCAGCCATTACTAATACCAAAGCTTCATCACAGGTGTATTTATTATTTTGTCATTTTCGGGTTTACCAGCTCGCGTGTAGAGAATGATCCGGTCCTGACACTCCCACTGAGACGCGAGTTAGAAGTCTTCTTCTACGAAATCTTTTAATGGTAATAGCAAGCCTCTCCCATGGAACCTCTTAAATGGTCCTTGTGTAAGGGCCCCGCCATACGGCAATTTTACAGCGATATACCGCCGTCCACCAGAGGGCAGGCTCCAAAAGCGGAAAAATAAGGGGAAACCCAATGGCGACTTATAAGTATAAAACCCATGTTTACAGTCTGGTACAAAAGATGGCCTCTAGAGCCAAGTTTTTACTACGTGACAACTCTTGGGGGGGGATTTTTGATTAATATGTCCGTTTATGCTATCTAAAAACTATTGCCCGGATGTAACCGCCATTTTATTGCCCTGTAATGACAGTATTGGTAAATAGGGGACCAATGGGCGGATTACATCTGGTGGAAGGTAACGGAAACATAATTTAGCACATAAACTGTAAGTAGCGACTGTTTTTTCCACTTAAGTTGATTGTCGCAATTTTGCGACTTTGGCGCTTAGAGTGTTAAAGCTGCAGAGGATCTCTTAATGCTTTAATACAAACCACACAACGCAAAATATTTCATAATTTTTAGGCCCCGAGCCGGTGATGACGGGGAGGGCCTATTGTTTTGCTCGGGTTATTTCTTTTTTTTTTTCTTTTTCTGCAAAATGTTCCTCAATTTGACCCAGTGAACATGCACAAAAAGTCAAATTTATTGGTCCCAGACTTCAAGCCCGGTGAAAAATGTATGTATTTGAAGTCCCCGTTTTTCTTGACGTTTCTGCTCGAGTTAAATATTTTTTTTATTATAATTTTTCTGTAAAATGATCCTCAATTTGACCCAGTAAACGTGCAACTAAAAGTCAAATTTATTGGACCCAAAATTCAAGCCCGGCAAAAATGTATGCATTTGAAGTCCCCGAGGAAAACAAAAAATGACCCCTGGAAAATGAAAATACATTGTGCCTATGTAAAGTGAAAGTAAATTTTTTCAAACGTAAAAATACAAAACTTGGTACATCCATAGGACACCTCAGGGCAAACAGAAAAGTTTATTACAGCCATACCGTAAACTCAACAGGAAATCTACTATGTTGGGTGGAATGCGTGACCACCTAAATCGCACCCCTTGTGCTAAAGGCTTTTCATCTAAACAGCTCCAAATTTGGTGAGTATCATCTAGACACGTGTGCAAAAAAGTTATCAATTTGTTTTTTGATACATTTGTGGCTGTGGTCGTAATGAGTCTGTGAAGAGGCAGCCATTTCTTTGGGAAATAAATGCCATTTCCCAATTGCCAGGATCCTTCCTTTAGAGGAGGCCCCTCCAGAGCCAAGACTAGAGTCTTGGAAAACTCCTCAGAATCCTTTGAAACTTGTTTTTTTAGACAAGTAATATTTACATTTTTCCAGCCAGTCCTTTGTTTTTCTCGCCTTAGCCCAAGCATAATCTATTATTTTCAAAGTTCAGACAGCTCCCAGGAAAACCAGGGATTGTGGAGACCTTTAACTCTAAATTACAAGGTGGTGTAGCAGGCCCCAGCAGTAGCACAGGCCCGAGGTGATGAAGCAGGCTCCAGCCAGAAGAAGATTCAAGCAGTAGCACAGGCCCAGTTATTTGAAATTACCGTGTAGTTTACGCTTTAAAGCATGAAATGCAATCCTCCGAGTAGTGTTGTCAAAAATATCGATATTTCGATAAATATCGATACTGAAATATCTCAAACGATACGATACTCATTTCCCGACGTTTCGATACCAAGTATCGATGTCAAGTATCGATACCACGTATCGATATCGAGATATTTTTTATTACTTGCACTATTGGTTTCTGAATGTATGACAATCTGAGAGGCCTGGACGGAGA